>JBBMEG010000009.1:11667653-11735515 GCA_037832605.1 Cyclanthera cordifolia | reverse complement strand
TATATATATATATATATATATATACACTTCAAATCAAACTTTTCAATTTGATTTTTTGGTATAATTGAATGATTAGGCAGGGAATACTAAAACAAGTTCACCTATCTAACATGTAGCATCAAAAGTTCAATTGCACTAATGAAATTATATCGAGTTAATTAGAGCTAAACAAAAATTCCCATCAAAAAATCGTATAGAAATTATCACGTGTACAATAATATAACAACAATCTATATTATGAATTTATTTGGAAATGTTTGAAAGTTGGTTCGTTAGGCTGCAAAAAGGTAGGGAGCTAATTGATAAAGGTCTTGATATACAAATAAAAGAAAGTTGGTTGTTCTGTGGCGGGAGATATGGATTTGACCATTAATCGAGTAACAATCTCTTCTTTATTTCTTCTATTGAGTCAATTGCTTTAGAAATAGAGATGCATGTACGATTACTCCTTCAAATACCATCTTAAAAACCTCGATTCAGGGGCAAAGTGTCGATCAAAGGCTAACCAAGAGAAATTTTGTTGTTTCATGATGAAGAAGCTAGGCCAAAGTTTAGAAGCCTATTTCTCTTAGTAGATCAGGGTTGTTGATGATTTTACTTACTAGTGTAGTTACTCTGCGATATACAGAGATAGACCAGCTTGTGACTTTATCGTTTAGGAAGTCTTATTTGTATTATGTTTAGTTTCCTCTTAGTAAAGTTACTCATTTTTCACGAAGAAAAAAACTTATATCGAAAGGTTTATTATTTGCTAACTAAATAAGTCACGATAAAATTAGTCGTTTTTTATTACCAATAACTCACATTTATTGATTTTGGTGCACATTACATATAATACCATATACTCTCTTTGCCATATTGCTAATTATGTTAGACACACGTGTAAAAGATGTGAATTCTTTTTTTTTTTTTTTTTTAATAAACTGAAACTTTGCCCGATAAAGGGGTAACTAATTAACCTAACAATAACATATTTTCAAATTGATAAGATATTTAGTAAAATTACAAATTTAATCCTATAAAAAAAAAAAAAAAAATAAGCCCAAAATTGATTAAAAAGTGTTGACTAAATTCTATAAACGTGTAAAAGTCTCACAAATTATCTCTCCACTATTTTATCCCAATACCAAAATGAACTTATTATTATTTTTTTAATTTTAATAATATGGGACTGATATTAGTGACTTGTTGTTTATCAAATTAACATTAATATAGTTGAACTACTCTTTTTATTTGATTTTTTTTTATTTCGCGTAATCCTAACTAACTTTTACATGTGCAATCAATTAAGAGGAAAAATAGTTAGTAAATGAAGTAGATCTGTTTAGTGACTGATTGAAGTCAATAAGTTGTAAATTGATTGAAGTCGAGCAATACACTGATTGAAGTCGATATGTCTAGTGATTCAAGTCCACTAATTGAAGTCGATCAGTTTGCTGATTGAAGTCAATCAGTGCACCGATTGAAGTTGATTCATCTCATTGTCTTCTTCATCTTCAGACAAATCTTCACCGGACTGATATTTGCTAGAAAAACTCAATTGAAGCTGCTTTCGAGCTTCAATTTGCGAGTGGACTGATCCGCAATAGTTGATCTCAATACATTCCGCAATTGATTTCAAATCTGCAATGGCCGATCTAGAAATTCGCTCTAACGTCTTCGTTCGCAAATCGTAAATCGTCTTCAAATTCATCATCCAATCAGAAACTCGAGCGCCGAAGACAATGATAACTTGATCGAAATTGCTCTTCTCCCAAACTCAAGCACGATTCAAATAAACTATGAAGAACGAGATCGAAAAAAAAGGGAAAATGCAGATGGTAGCTAGACCATAAATTCGAGGAAATTTTTGTTGCCATATATGAATTTTTAAAACATTTGTTTCATACGTTTAATTCACATTAAAAATGTTGTTACCCACATCAAATTTCCATTAAAATAAGTGTTTACGTGATAATAATAAAAGACGATTTATTTATCAAACTGAAATAAACCCAAAACCATAAAATATTAATAACGTAATAATTTTTTTATTGATGGTAATTCAATTCAAATCATGCTAGTGTACGTTTAATCTTGTAAATTAATATTTGGTACCGGGCACATTATTCAAAAAAATTACAAATATATATATATATATATATATATATATATATTAGAGTAAAGTAGTTAGAACCGAGCACTTATGATATTATATCTCATGCATTTTTTAAAAAAGTAAATGAAAATTATACTAGAATTAGAATTGACAACCACCAAAATTAATGATAAAATTAAATCTAAAGTAATTTTGATTGGGAAAAAAAGAATATATAAAAGCCAAAGTTAATTTAAAAAAGAAATTAATTGAAATGATAAAATTGTGTGTAAAGAGATATTAAGAAATGGTCAGCCATGGATGGGCACTGGAAGCTCTACTTTCACCACGTATGTCCATTGCATGTCTTCTCCTTCCTCCACCTGTCTCTTCTCTCCTCAAATTCCTCTCTCCTCTTCTCACTTTTCTCCTCCCCCTCAGTCACCAAATCCCAACTTTCTTCCTCTCCCGCACCGCCACCGCCACCGCCATGGCCGACGTCCGCTCCCCCTCCGCCTTCCTCCGCCGCATCCAACACCACGCCCCTCCCCACAGCAGCCTCCTCGCCCTCCTCGCCCTCTTCATCTCCGCCTCCATCCTCGTCTTCCTCTCCGGCCTCACCGTCACCGCCGCCGCCTTCGCCTTCCTCTTCCTCTCCCCTATCATCCTCTTCACTTCCCCCTTGTGGGCCCCCATTGCCTTTTTCTTCTTCCTCTCCGCCATCGGGATTCTCTCGTTCGCTGCGCTCGCGCTCGCCGCTGCGGCCGCCTTGTCGTGGGCGTATCGGTACTACAAGGGGATGCACCCGCCCGGATCGAACCAGATCGAGTACGCGAGGACGAGGATTTACGACACGGCTAGCCATGTGAAGGATTATGCTAGGGAGTATGGTGGGTATTTGCAGAGTAAGGTGAAAGATGCTGCTCCTGGAGCTTAATTAAATTTTATTTTTATTTTTTTTTCATGTATTTTGTTGTTATTATTATTGAAAGTTTTTTTTTTTTTAATATATATTTTTTTATATATGTTTGTGAAAAATCTACGTCGGATTAATTGTTGTTTTCGTTATGTTTTGCGTTTAGATAAACAGAAATAAATCAGGGTTTAAAACCATAAATTTAGAGCTTAATTTGCTAATTACCAAACAAGCTCAAGCAATTGTTTGAAATAATTTTTTTTTTATTTTACGATGTTTTAATAATTTTAAAAATTATAAATTATAAATTCGGTCTCTGATTTTAGTTATATAGTTTAAAAATATAGAGGTTTTTTCTTATCAATTTTAAAAAATATTCGTTTTTTTTTTTTGTTCACTTACTGATAAATAATTAATTTTTATTTATTTTATTCAAAAATCTAAATAGTAAACTTCTCAATGACTAATTCATAACTTTTTTGATAGTTACTAAATTTATAATTTTACCTTAAAAAAATGTTTTTTTTAAAAAATTAAAAATAAATGTTTTTTTAGTATAAATTAAATGTTCTTCTTAATGGTTATATTTTTAAGATCTGAACTGTTTCTATTTTTGTCATGGATGTCTATATTTACTTAAATGATGTGATCTGTGTGTTGATTTTTTGAAATGATATGTATATGTCTACTCTTTTGGTTTTATAGTTGTTGGTTAATTAAATTATGTCACGTCGAATTGTATTTAAAATTAGTATTTAGAACGATTTTCGAATCGAATATTTAGAAGTAATGATTAATAATAATTGCAGTACTTATCATGTGATTTATTACAATTAGTTTTTTTAGGAGTATTTAGTAAATATTAATTTGAAATACTAGTTGAAAAATGAGAAATGTTAGGACATAATTAATATTAATCAGTGGAATCTTAAGACATAATTAATTTTAATCAATCAATAAGGCAAACTGAAGTATGACTTTATTCAATTGTTTGACACAAAATTGATGGTAACAAAATTATGAGTGAAAAACAAATTAGACTAAGTTTAAATTATAATAATCCTATGAGTTACATATAAATGAAAAACATACTAGAGTCATTTTAAATTATAATATAGTGATGAATTTGATTTTGTCTTAATATAAAATTATTTTCAAAAACGAAAATTCAAAAGATACCCGACCAAAAAGTGTTTCAATTAGAAACTAAACATAAAGACTAACAAAGAGTAATATCTAATCGTCCATCAACAAGTAATCGATCTAATTCAAGATTATGAATACGCAACCTTTTTTTGTCTCTGTTTCATTATTTTTATTTTATTTTTTGGTTATAATTAATAAGCTAAAAGGTAGCATTTTAAGAGAAACAAAAACTATGTTATAGAAACAGGAAGAAAATAAGGTTTTCTTTAAAAAAAAAATATTTAACATGGATATTCAATTTAAATATAATTATTACCTATTCGACGTTGAAGATCGTGGTGGACATGGAAGGTTTAATGCGTTTTGAACATGTTTACAATAAAATTCTTTTTTTGACAGGAATGTAAATTTTATTCTGCTATGGATATAAACTTCCCTTAAAAAAAATATATAATAATAACAAATGATTTTGGAACGTATATAATTTTTCGAAATTAGTTAACGGGTGAAGCTACATTTTTGGAAAATTTACGTTTTCTTCGTTAAATCATAAATAGTGGTGGTTGATTGTTTGACGTTATTCCAGCTCAACATCTGCGTCAATCGTGAAATTAGTATTTAACTCAATTTATTTGATAGTAGTAATGTCTTATAAAAAAAATTGAGGTAGTTATAGATTTTGTTTTTCTAAAGAAAAATGGTTAATTATCAACTGGGCCTTAAAAATTGGATGGCAATTTTCAAAATTGCTCGACATGCTTAAGTGGTAAAATCTCCATTTAATGATTCATCAAATATTATATTAAATTTTACACTCAAATTATCATTTAATTTATATTAATCTTAAAAAAAAGTAGTTTAGTAGCTCCTTTCTACTTATTTCAGCACACACATCCAATCTCAAACTAGGTTTTCATGTCACTTCACTCTAAACATATCTCAATCTCAAACTAGTTTTTCATGTCACTTCACTCTAAACATCAATTGTCAAATAAATAATTTATACTTACAAATCACTTCTACTCCCACATTCTCCCCTCTAAATCCAAACATCCCCTGAAATTACAAATTTCTTGGTGCATCATAATTAAAAAGTTAAAACAGATTTGTTTCCCTCATGCATCCGACGACATCATAGACAACAACAAAACAATGGTGAATAACTTTTCAGAATACAAGTAGGGATTCATAAGAGAATTAACTAAGAGAACAATGGCTATCAAACAAATTGTATATTTGAAAGCAAACATATACAACAGTAATACATTCTCGGCACAAAAAAGACGACAAAAATGAGTAAGAGGAGAGGCGATAATCGCAACTCTTCACCGTTATTTCACCAAAATCAAAATTTCAAACCACCAGGCACCATGGATATGATAAAATTCATATTTAGATGCAAAAATGGATCTGGAAAATCTTCTAGTTAGTTTTAACTTTTTCATGAGCAAGTCATGAAGAACATGAAAGTTTCTCAGCTGCAAAAACAAGCTTCATTCTAACTGCAGTATCACCTTGAACTGTCCTATAAGTTATACCCATAGGTGCTCTCTCCGATACTCGCGTACAATCACGGGCACACTTGTTGGAGGGATCTGCGATTGAATATGTTAAGGAAGGAATGAAATATTATTATTTCAGCCAGTCAGGAAAATGAAATTGCCATACAGCATTATCAGTTGTGCAGTGAAATGGCTGCGGTATATACAAGGGCTGAGATCAAGACATAAGCCTCAGTTCTCTTATTTCCAAGGCTTTTTATCGTTTTAGAAAAAGAGCTACGGACTCTTAGTTTTTGATTTTTCATAAGCTACCAAGTTAATTCAACATCAGTTTACAATACAAGGAAAGTATGTTCCTATCCTATTATCTTGGTGGCCATCCATTCAAGAAGGGAAAGATGAAGGAAAATTTTGTTTGAGCTTTCTATTGTAGTATTAAGCAAGAACGAAATTGTGGTATTTTTAGGTGAAAATAATCAACTTATTAGTTATTACAGCCAAAAGGAACATGTTCCAGTAGGATCACCTATGACCTAGTAATCATAAGTTACTAGATTCCCAACCCTAAATGTTGTTGAATTAAAAAAAATCAACTTCTTACAATTTTATCGAAGATATTGTCTTAGTGGTGGTGAATGTAAACGATCTCCTATATTTCACAACCATAGTCACGTCACTCTACAAGCTAATTGGGGAAGTTTTTTTTCTTTTCTTTTCGTAATTCTCACATTTGGGTTTTTATCCTCTGTTTTATGATCTTCTGTAATTTCATTTATCAATCAAATTGTTTCATATCAAAAAAAAATCCAATAACGGTTTAGAGCATGAACCAAGTCAAAGCTACCATCTTATATCCATTCAAGATGCAAGACCGCGTATTTATTGGAACATACTTTTCAAAGCTCTTGATGTTGTTTGGTGCTTGGCCTCAACTATTCTTCAGGGGTTATTACAACTTCTCATGGGTCAATCTTTTAGGTATAAAATCTTGTTATTTTGACCACCATGACTTGAACCGTGTCCTTTATTATTTATATGACTTTCTATTACCAATAGCCATAGTGGTTTGCGATTCTATTCATAACTAATGTTACAAGCCCCTATATCAATGTAATACCCGTCGCGCCCTTCCAAGAGGCCCTTATTACCTTCTTTTACTTCGTTTTTTCTCTCTTTTTTTCATAGGTTTTTTTGGAATCTAAAGTAAATGAATAACCAGAAGCGACATATGCAAGCAGAGAGGCACACACACTATGACTTACCATGCCATAATCTGTGACAATCATTGAGATGTAATCTGAAGGTGTAGCATCAAACCTGTGACAATGCAAATACAAAGTTAGTACCACATCGTTTAAAAGAAAGAACAAACTAAAATAAAGAATACCAAGAGTTAGTTGCTGATATACATTAAATTTAGAAGTTGTAAGTGTTCTTTCGAAGTCAAACTATCGAGATAATTGATGTCAGTCCTTCCTGAAACCTTTGAGATAGCATCGGGGTCACCTATGCAGGTAATTAATTTGAAAAGGCTCAGATATTTGTTTTCACCACCTGAAGGAAGAAACAAAGGAGCAACGCGGACAAGAATACATACCTAGTTCATTAAAACATATTGAATCAAGTTGTACCCTTTCATGAAATTTATATGCCTCACAGCAGAATAATACTGGAACATGGAATGCATCAGCAACCATAGCAATACTTGCAGTCCCCACTCTTGAATATACAGTTCCATTAGCTAATACAGCAGCAGCACCCAGAAAAACTCGATTTACTTCCCGCATCATGTAGGAAATAGCATTTATATGAGTGTAGGTACAATTTAGGCCCTTAGCTATCAGCCTACGCAACAATGCTTGACCCTCGAGCTTTGGTCGAGAATCTACCACCACAACACGAAATTGTTTACCAAGATCGTGAGCATACAATAGAAGCATCTCAACAACACATGATGATCCATACGTGAGAAGAACGTCTCCATCCCTGATCTTGGTAGCAGCATGTCTAACTATGACCTCGTCGGCAAGCATTATCTTCTCATTGATAAAACGACTGATATCTAAGGAAAGTGTAGCTTTTGCCTCAGACTCTAGAAGACTTGGTGGTAAATTGGCAATGCGGTTTTTCAAAAATCTGATTGCATTACCCATGCTGACAGACAGTGGCCTGCATTCATTAAAGAACGATACGTAGACCCCAATTTTTGCAGTTAAATCTCTAACGAGGGATTTTTGTGGTGGAGTTGAGTAGTTTTTAATGGCTTGCTGAAATGCATGAAGCATTGCAATACAGCGAGCATTACCGCCAGATATATCTCCAGCCATGTATTGTAAACCAACCTAATAGAATATACATATGTGACTATATAAGATAAGCACTAGTCAAGGGCAAATATATAATATTATCATTAATAGATCATTCATCATATTACCATCTGAGACAATCAGTACATGATGAAAACAAAGAAAAGAAGATTATGAGTGCATGAAAAAAAAGTATGGCCCTACATCAACTTCATGAGATTAGAGAGCAAATGGTCATTGTCAAGCTGGGCTGGGAAGAATATGAATGTTGAGAATACGGGTATAGATAGCATAATTTTCAACGGACATTCTATTAGTAATTCTAATTTCAACAAAAAATGGAAAAATAAAATAATCGGTACTTCATATCTAGTGAAAGTTCCATCTTCCTGATTAAAAGGAGCTATATTGTTAGCGATCTCATCCTTTATTAGACCAAAATTTTGTAGCACTTAAGACTGTAAAGATCCTGTGATAACTGATACCAATGCATATCATGAGAAAAAAAACTTAGCCATTACTTTAGGCTCAATTTCAATTTAAAAAGGCAATACTTGGCATTATTTCTAGTTCATATGACATCAAAAGCTATATTAGCTAATTTCAACAAAGAGCACCTTGTAAATGGCCGGATGAATGGTATCAAGTTGGAAAAACTTCGACACAAGATCGGGAAGTTGAGTCCCCTGCTCATATTGTGGCAAATGGCGAAATAATTCAACCCTATTTCTGGCCTCAGTTTGATTAAACACGGCCCGTTTTTTAGCCCTTTCTACCCGATGTTTATCATCAAATTGCATACGTGGAGGGGGAATATCCTTCTTCCTTTCTTTATCAACAATACGATTGTCAGCAGAGGCAACAGAAGGTGTGGCAGAACCACCTTTAACTATTGAAGGCTGTTTCCCAACTTTCCCTGCTGTTGCCCCAGAGGCAGTGCCTGACTTATTTGCCTCGCCTTTTTTTAAACAAAAATAAATCAATACGAAATAGTTAAATAAGACTACCAAAGAATTTCTGCTATACATAACCAAAAAATAAAATCATTAAAGAGGGTAACTACCATGATTTATTACAGAAAATGAAGCGCCAATTAATAGGTTTTCACATGAGAATAGCTAATCCAGATGTTCAAAGCTCAAGGAAATGTAAACTCAAGGAAAGAAGTCGGTCACATCAACATGCAACACTGCACTATAAAGGCGAGTGAACTGTAATATAAGTTGCAACGCACTATATATCATTCATCGGTATAAAAATAATGTTGAAACATTGTAAATCATCAATGAATTCAAAAGGTTAAACAAGTGGATTGCAGTAAATTTAATTGTACCAACCAACACTCTCTGACTTGTGGGCTTACACATTTGAGAAATGTCGTATAAGTAGAATTTAATTCTTAACCATTTTATATTAAATGATCATTTGCAATTAATCATGTTTAGCAATACTTGTGGGCATTTAAAATTTTCCTATCAACAACCGTTCTATCAACAACTAAAATAGTACCAACGCTAGGTCACTTAACATAATTATTATTTTACTATCTATCACTTGACATAAAATAGTACTATCTATCAACATCTGTAGTCTATTGATGTAGTTGTATCAAAGAAGCTCTCGATCAAACTCTTCCAATTCTTTAAACCCACTTGGACATTCTAACAGACTTCACATTTCTTAATAACTAGGTCTATAGTATAGCATTTCTTGATAACCAGCTCTATTATACCTTTTGCAGAAATTTTTGCAGCTCGCTGAGCCTCCTGCATAGCCCGTCTTTCGGCCTTCGTAGTTTTTTCCTTCAAGGGTTTTGAACTAGCAGGAGGAAGATATTTGGCCTCTGCAGATGCTCCAGCCATCTTTTCTGAAACCGCTAATGTATCTAATTATGAAGAGAAAGCAGTGCAAATAAGAACTCAATCATATTTTTGGAGAGAGAAAAATTCATTTCTCCATGTTTTCTATGCCAGTGAGGATCTAGTCAATGAGATAACACCCAAGGAGTATAAAAACCTAAGATTTTTCCATTCAAATAGCAGTTGATATTCATTCTCACAACCCAAGTTTAATCCAACAAAAAATACATCATAACTAGATATGTAGTCCCTCTTCTTAAGGTAGAAGTGAGAGAAAGGAATTCTTTTTGTTCTGGAAATACAGTTTATAATCTACAGTGTGTAACATCCGTTATAAAAAGCCTTTTTTAACCAAAATAAAGCCAAATTTTGAGGAGAAAAGTCAATTTTAGGTTCTTCCATCTAAAGCATGAATAATTCATGATTTAATATGCACTCAAAACAGCATCTTCGGACGTAAGGGTCAGTGGCGCGTTGGTTTTGTTGTTTGAAAGTAATCCAGTTCAACACCGCGGTCACGGGTTGGATCCTAAAAATCGGTATTTGTAATCCTCTTCCCCAATTTGTACTAAAAAAAACAGCATCTTCGGTAATGAGCATACATGAAGCCCCTACTCCTGACAAGCTGTAATTCTAACTCAATTGTTTATACCCAAAAGCCTAAGAAAATTAAATGCATGCTCGTTATGGGACGAAAAGCTCACCAATAAGTCCTCTGAAACCATGAAAAAGCCCTACAGTTGACAAATAAAAGCTGGGAACACGTATGAAAACCTTTAGAGAATAAACTATAACTGAACTAGAAACCACAACGAACCCCACAAGCTACCAAGTTCTTAGCTCTCCGCCTCCTTTGAAGGGATGGCCAAAAGGGCAAGGGCAATATGTTAATGAATGGCTCAAATCTTTCTGGTTCCCATCACACGGAGCACCAAGATGTAAAGAAGACAGTGAGTTCTTTCAAAATAATTCAGGCCATCAAGAAAACTAGCACGCAGTAACAAAATCACTTCCGCATTAAAGAGGTTTAATACCGGGGGAAATTGAATTTCACCAAAGCAGAACACATCACCTGTTCTCGCATTACTAGCAGGCATTATCTGCAAATTATCCGCCGGCTTAGCTGCCATGTGAAATCCAGCACCAGGACAGCTAGATGCTAACTTCCCCGAACCACTCCGCCGAAGCAAGACGGAGGCCGACGAATCCTCCGAGAATGAAAGCTCTTCAACATCAATTCGACTCAAAGGCGACGATCCAAGCAGCATTTCTGAGGGGTTGTAGCTCCCTGCATGGACAAGATCCTCAGGATGCCTCCGATTCGCCGTCCGAGAGGAAAGGATGTCGGAATGATGGCGTGGAGGCGGAATCATTACCGGAGATAGAGAATTGCTGGTCGGAGATTCGGAGAGCGGTGAAGTGGTGCAGTCGGGCGGAGCGGGAAGGGCCGTACCTGGAGAATGAGGAGCGTCGGGGGTGAAGAATCCGACCTGCCGGACTTTGGGATCGATGACGACGCGGGAGGCGCGGCGGGCATCCATCGCGGCGGCGGTGACGGTGGATTCGATGGAAGTTTTGGTGGTGGGCAATGATGAGGAAAGTCCTCAAACAGCAGCAACAAGCGGGTTTACCGCGGGTGGCTGTAGGGTTTTGGTGGCAACAAAAATTCTTTTGGGGAGATAGATTGTCGTTTTTTTTGTAAATTTGAGGCATATAGATATTCTAATATTTCATTTTAATTGGAAAGAAAAGGTTAATAAATATGTGTTTGAAGTATAAGATTCAGAAAATATAAAAGTCGATGTGATATTAATTTTTGTTAGATTGATAGGAATAAAAGTTGATTTGACGTGACAAATATTGATATGAATATAAAAAAATTAAAGATAATTAATAAAATATTTGTAATTGAGTATTTACTTTTTTTTATTTATTTAATAAAATAACATTTTAAAGTAAAAAAAAATATATGTATACGCACCAATACACCTTAAATCACTCTTTTCCTTTCCTTTCCACCCTATCTTTGCACTACAAACATGCCCTTACACCAATCTTTTACAAATATTTTATACCTAATTATTAATTATAGTAAGTTGATTGAGTCAGGGAGATTTCAATTTTATTCCTACAATTTTGATATTTTTAAATATATATATATATATTTTTTTTTTTTTTTTTTTTTTTTGCTAGCGTTTATATTGAAAATTTAAAATATTTATAATTAATGTTTAATTGATATTTATTTTGAGTATTTAAAAGTAATGATTACCATTAAAAACTTGTTTTGATATAATTTTCAATAATATATAGAATCAACATTTAAAATGATAATTTATTTTGAGTATATATGAGTAATGATAGAAGTCGAAAACTTATTTGAACGTAGTTATTATCTCGAAAAAATGCCTTTAAGTCTCAAAAATTTGAGTGATAAAATTATTTTGACGTGTGATAAAAAATGAAGATTTACAGTCAAGAGCGTGTACAAGTTGATGGGGGACTTGGATATTTATGAGAGGGCCTCGTAGTCTTGTGAGGAGTTCGAAATAAGTTTTGGAGTATTCATGTCCCCCGAAAATCAAATTTGGTGCGTGGAGTTGACTTATGAATGCTATCCCTACAAAGGAAAATATTTATTACTGCGGCATCGATATCAACACTAGATGTGTTATTTGCGAAAAAGAAAGAGGATTGATTTACATTTGATGAAGTCTTGTAAAAGGATGATGTCTTTGTGAAATGAAGTTTTTTAGCCTCTTTTAAATTTCCAATGCCTTTTTCATTCTTTTAACTCGAGCAAATACTTTTAGGCGAATCTCTGTTCTAACTTTCATTCTTCATAAATGCACAAACTTCTTTGTGTGTTATGAGAAATATAAATTTTTAGGAACCTTATGCTACACGATAAAATAATAGAATTGGTGGATAATCTTCCACTTATTATAAGAAAATGATTGATAGTTCGTTGATGTTTTGTGCATGCAGGTTCGACAATGGATAAGTCGAATTACGTTCAAAAGGCGTATATGAGTTGGACTCCCTCATGCTGAAGGAGATTGAAAGAAGAACCATCGATGATGCTTGGGATCATAGCTCATGATCTTGAATAGTTGTGTGGATCATTAGAGATGTTGAAGGCTAGCCTGTATCTCTGGGTTCAAAATGAAGCTTCATACAAGTAAAGTAAAGCATATGGAAGCAATGACAGTGTTGGAAGGCATTAGAGAGATATGTAGGAGTAGAGATTTATATCCTCTTATGCTGATATTGATCGAGTATGACGCTTTCAATAGTGGTTTATGTTATTTTGACATACTATAGAGATCTCACTGAGTTCAACAATGTCAATGGTGACATTAGAGATTTTATCCCTCGAATAAGAATATTTTCCATTTCGCATTGTGTTAGATTGTGCAATCGTGTTGCTGATCTAATTGCTTATTATTTTTGTTATTGGATGGATCCTGGCTCTCTTGCCCATGGAATGAGTGATGATGCGTTTGGAGGGATATCCTGCCCCCTTATATTGTTTCGGTTATGATCGAGATTGTATTAACTAAAGAATGTTAATTAAAGTTTGAATTTTAATGTGTTCAATTTATATAGGAAGTAGATACCGATTCACCACCAATAACAATGCAAAGAACACAAACATTTTATTATTAATTATTACTTTTTAACAATAAAAACATTAAACTAAAAAAAATTAAAATCACCCAGACGTAAAAGTGAATCAAAAAGAAAATTCACTGCTCGGGGACTTTCCTAAGAAGATAACCGGGTAAAGGACTGGCACGTGGCGAACGAAGAGGGGGCTGGTTCATCTTGTTGCCGTAACTATCGTAATAAACTGCACCCGGAAAATCCAACGGCTGGCATTTGTCGCCCATCATTATTCCCCTCTGCCATACACCACCGTGGCCCCACTCTTCTTCCTCCTCCGCCGGTTCCTCTCGTCGGCCGGTTTTTTTCTTGCGCACCAAAGTCATCGCCGATTGGCTGAAGGTCTTCAGCATTTTCTTCGGTCGAGTCAACAGCGACTTCGGACTCGGCTGGCCCTGCAGCCGATCGTGACTCGGCTTCAACTTTGTGATCTTCTTGGTGGCTTGGCCGGCTTTTTTGGCGCAGAGAGCGACTAGAGCCGTAAAGGACCGAAGCATACGGGTGGTTGAGCTATTGTGAGCGCGCCGGTGGTGGCTGGGCGGAGGACGTTCGGGCGTGGGGAAGAACATGATTAAATTTAGCGATAATTGAGGGGTATGAAGTATGAATTGGAGTTTGTGGAGGGTATATTTATAAAGAGTGGAATTGGAAATTAGTTGACTCGTGAAATGAGGGGCATCGAGAGATGGATGTCTTTGGATTCGACTGTTGACGGTAGTCTATTTATATGGGGGTAATTTGTTTAAATAGGTTTGTTTTAGAAATTTATTACAAAAATGGGTCTCTTTAAAAACAAATTTTCAAAATGGGGCTATGCCTCTCTAGTAGAGACGCAAGACACGTGGTAAACGGATAAAAATTAACCGAATTTATTGTTATTTATTTATTTAACTCAACAGAATTTTTCTAATTTCCTATATATATCCCCTCATTTAAGGGTGCAAGAAGAGAGTCATTGTAACAAAAAGTTTCAAAATCAGACCCATTCTCGTAATTTCACCTATACAGACAACGAATAGCTTTTTTGTGTCCCTGCATTCCGAGACCTGAAAAGGGCGCAAAAGGCAACCGAAGTTCAATTCTGTTGTTTAGAATTCCGAGCTAATTCCATCTCCAATGGGGGTTCTACAGGCGATGGAACTTTTGAGCGAGAGAGCTGCACTTGTCAGAGATTCGCTGCAGAAGAGTCAGAGTGTCACCGAGAACATGGTTTCCATTCTTGGCTCCTTCGACCACCGTCTCTCCGCCCTCGAAACCGCAATGCAGCCTACTCAGGTACTTTTTCTCGATCTATTCTACAGCTTGAAGAATTTGGAAATGCATCAATTAGACATAGTTTCTTTGTTATGAGGATTATGCGAATTTCTTCCTAATGTATGTGAAATCGTTTTTGTTTGTTTTTGATCATTTGTCGTTAATTATGAGATCGATCTGCTCGTAAATGTGATGATGCGTTCCATTTGATGTTAAGGAAAGAGGATATTTGATGTTATTGTTATCTTCGCTTGTGTTCTCTTTAATTTTGTTACTATAGTGTTCTTGTTTTTGACGCAATAGATAAGAACTCATTCGATTCGGAGGGCGCATGAGAATATTGACAAAACATTGAAGACCGCAGAAAGTATGCTAGCTCAGTTTGATCTTACACGCAAGGTTGGTGTCTCTTACCTTCTCATTCCTTGTTGCTTATTAATCATTTTGTGGAGAGAAGTAGCACGGCTTCTGATTTGCTGCATTTAAAAAAAAAAATTATATGCGTTTTGTCTTCTAGCAATCGTAGACGTAGTAAGTTGAAATTAAACATATGATCCCAAGCCACGTTATTGATTCATGCTCTCGCCACTAATCGACTATAGGTTATCTGAAGGAAAAACTTCTAGAGACACCACATAACATAATTCTTATTATTGCGTCTCTACGAGAGACGCAAAAACCCATTTACACAAATAGATTAAGAAGAGATCCATTTTAAAATAAGACCCATTCTCATAATTTCTTCTTATCTGAAAGTTGCGACAGTTGCAAGTGACTTTCCTTTATTTCAAGTGTACATTATGGGTTCTCCAACACCACTGCACGAGTTACAACTCCTCATGTGAGGTCATCATCGTAAAAACTAGCTCGTTATTAACTTCATTGATTTTTTTTTTTTTATTTAAGCATTCCAACCGGTCATTCATTACTGTCATCAATATGATCATAAGAAATTTGATCAAGTTAATCCCTTGGATCAAAGCATTCTGTTAAAGACACCATAACAATTAAATACGCAAGAGAACTATATTAGTTATTAAGATATAATAGAAGTTAGTATATCCATAATCTTTCGAAAGGGCTAAGTCTCTCCCAAATTCTTGGTAATTCTTTACCAAGACAATGCCAAAATATCCTCTCTTTCTTAACCTCTAACTCCTCTATTAATCTAAGACACTATGTACTAATTATTACTCTGTCCTTACCAATTTAATACTAATACTTCTATCCTACTCTTATTTAGTACTCTTAACACATTCTTTATGTGCTTGTTTATATTTTATTTACACCAGATAATTTAAACGTTTCTGTTCTAATATGTTTCTCTTCCTCGATTTAATCTACACAAGTGTAACCAATATAGAGTGAAAAGTAAAAATTTTAATATATATGAACAAGATAGAAAATAAATGAACCAGTTACGAGTTAAAAACTGCTTCAAGTTGGAGCACTACTGCTATCTAAAGCCCACGATGATGTTGTTCACATATTTTGAAATGGTTTAGAAGTTTTTACTTTGCGTTTTGGAAGTTTAAAGTAGTAAAGAGTGACATTACATGGAAATATACCTCTAGCTTCGGTATACAACTCTAATTTCATTATGAATCGATTTTGGCCAGTGGAAAATGGTATCTATTATCGTACAACCTTAAGCAAACCACTCATGACTTGTACATGTTGAATAATTATTTCTTTGTTATCATAAAAAAGATGAATTGAAGTAATATCCAGCTGCAGTTAATGTTGATTGAGTTGGCAATCCCATTTTATTATTAATAATCTCCCAAATTAACTCATTCTTCTGAGTGTAAACAATAACATCGTTTCAATTGAATAACGTAGGCCGAGGCTAAAATTCTGAGGGGCCCACATGAAGACTTAGAAATGTACTTGGGAGCAATTGATCAACTACGAAGCACTAATCGTTACTTTACAGGGAACAAAATTTTTAAAAGTAACGATGCTATTCTTACCCATACAAGCAATTTGCTAGTCAAAGCTATTTCAAAGCTGGAAGATGAGTTCAGACAGCTTTTAACAAATTATAGGTTTGTTCCTATTTTTTATAGGGTAACTGTTGTAACATTTTTTTTAATTCTTTTATAATCATTTGAATTAATATTGTACAATTTGTACTAGTAATTGATATACAAATTGCAGTAAGCCAGTTGAACCCGATTGTCTTTTCGATTGCCTCCCCAACTCTTTGCGTCCATCATCAGCATCTCAGCAAGGTGATAGTGGTAACAAAAATAATTCTGACAATCCCAATAAAAAGTTAGAAGCTGCCATCTTCGTTCCCCCAACTCTTATTCCTCCCAGGGTTCTTCCACTACTGCATGATTTGGCCCAACAAATGATTCTCGCTGGCCATCAGCAGCAACTGTTTAGAACATACAGGTTTCGCCTTCTGCATTTTACTTGTCTTACTTTCTATTCAGCACTTCAAAATATGAATCAATGTATAAAATTATTATTTTATTATTTTTTATATGATCAGGGACATTCGTGCCTCAGTTTTAGAACAGAGTCTTAGGAAATTAGGTGTTGAGAGGCTTAGCAAGGATGATGTCCAGAAAATGCAGTGGGAGGCTCTTGAAGCTAAGATTGGGAATTGGATACATTACATGCGCATTGCTGTAAGGATGTCCGTCCCATATTTGGTTGTGGTTGTGGTTGTTTAATATTTTTATTCCGCAGTCCTATTTTTTAATTTCGATACTTGTTGTAAAAGGTCAAACTGCTGTTTGCTGGAGAAAGGAAAATCTGTGATCAAATATTTGATGGTGCAGACTCTCTCAAGGATCAATGCTTCGCAGATGTGACTACAAACAGTGTGGCAGTGCTACTAAGTTTTGGAGAGGCAATTGCCAAAAGCAAGAGATCTCCAGAAAAGTTGTTTGTTCTTCTAGACATGTTTGAAATAATGCGAGAACTGCAATCTGAGGTACCTACAACTTTATCATTATCTATTTTTCTTTTCTCTAGTAATTTGACTTGGGAGTGGAGGAATGGATGCCATCTTATCTTATGGATTCTCTTTCAAATGTATGGAACATGAACAATAAACTTTTCCTTTCAAATACCTGACATGTTTTTATAAATTTTCAAGTTTATGACGTAAACTTAAGCTAATGAGTTGAAGTAAATTTAATTATATCAGTCAACACTCTTCTTCACTTGCGGCCACAAGAATCTGAGAAATGACATACAAGTGGAATTCAATTTTACTCGGGGAGGAAACAACTTGGCAGAGACTTGAACTCAAGACCTCCTGCTCTGATACCATATTAGATAGTATGAGGTCCACCTCAAAACCAATTGTTCATAAGAGGAGTAGCTAAACTACCTTATAAATGCTTGGAGTCTTCACCTTAGACCAAATGCTCATTTTGAGTTTAATGAGCTCTGATACTATGTTTAATCATGTTAAATCACCAATCAACATGAAAGTTTAAGCTAATGGGTTGAGATAAATTTAATTATATAGACCAACAATATCCCTATTCCTATTCCTATTGAGATATTATTTCTATGGAAGTACTTGATTGAGATACATCTACACATTATAGGTAAAAACTGAAAGTTGTAAAAGAATAAGAGTGAAATTGTAGAATGCAATGAACATTAGGGAAGAATCATATTTCTACAAGTTGTTCATTTTTGGTTTGATGGTGTGGTAAGAGCAGATTGAAACACTTTTTGGAAGTAAAGCATGCATTGAAATGCGGGATTCTGCATTAAACTTAACACAACGCCTTGCTGAGACAGCTCAAGAGACCTTTGTTGATTTTGAAGAAGCCGTGGAAAAAGATGCCACAAAAACTGCTGTTCTTGATGGGACTGTTCATCCCTTAACTAGTTATGTGATAAACTACGTCAAGTTTTTATTTGAGTAAGTTATACTTAATTTCTGTGGTTTCCATTTCAGTATTTCTTGTTATATATTGTCCTATACCAACAAAACTGTTTTTCTCATAAACAACATCAAATTTACAGCTACCAATCTACTTTGAAGCAACTATTCCAAGGCTTTGACGCTAGTGATCCAGATGCTCAGTTAGCAGTGGTTACTACAAGAATTACGCAGGCTCTTCAGACTAATCTTGATGGAAAATCTAAGCAGTATAGGGATCCGGCATTAACTCAACTATTTCTTATGAACAATATTCACTATATAGTGAGATCTGTCCGAAGGTTTGTTTGTTGTATGTCTGGCTTGTTGTAAACAAATTAAGATTTTATCTTACTGGTAATAGTTTGTGCAATTGAGTTTTCAGATCGGAAGCAAAAGATTTGTTGGGTGATGACTGGGTGCAGATACATCGAAGGATTGTGCAGCAGCATGCCAATCAATACAAGCGGATTTCTTGGGCAAAGGTTTGGTTCACTCAACTCTTTCTAAGGGAACTCTGTTTCAACCTCGTGAGCTTGAGCTAGCCCTTTTTAAAACCCCTGGTTAAGATATCCAAGCTCATATATAGAAAACCAAGAACTTGTCTTGAATGTTAGCATACTAAGGTGTTTGTTTCCTGTTACCAGATTTTGCAGTGCCTGACTGTTCAGGCCTCAGGTAGCAGTGGTGCTTCGGGAGATGCTGGCTGTGGACTTTCAAGAGCTACGGTGAAAGATAGGTTTAAGACTTTTAACGTTCAATTTGAAGAGCTTCATCAACGGCAATCTCAATGGACAGTTCCTGACAGTGAATTGCGGGAGTCGTTGAGGTTGGCAGTCGCTGAAGTTTTATTGCCAGCCTACCGATCCTTCATCAAACGTTTCGGGCATGTTCTCATTACTCAACTTTCAAGTAATAACGCTTGAACAAATTAAATTGTGGCTCATAAATTCCTCGTGCAACAGGCCTATGATTGATAGTGGGAAAAACCCGAGAAAGTACATCAGATATTCACCTGAGGATCTTGAGCGTATGCTAAATGAATTTTTCGAGGGAAAGACATTCAGTGAACAAAAGCGCTAGTAGCTTCTCAAAATGCTCTGTACATGGACCAAGTTAGAGCAGCAGGTAATTCCCCCTTCCCTCCTTGTTTTTTTCTTCTCTACAGTTTGTATCATTACATTCTTTCATCCATTTCCGGATAATTTTTTCTCACTGCTCTTATTGCTTATATGTCAACTTGCTTTGTCCAGCTTCCCTTTCAATTTTTGTACATAAACAAAATATTTGAACTCCATAGTTGTGTTAACTATTGTATATTTTTATCTCTTCAATTTTAGAACCATATAGAATTAATAATTTATGTCAACGTACAACAAAAATCCAAACACTTGAAAAAGTAAAAAAGGAACATAAACGTGGGTACTTTATCCAAATTTCGCTCGTCTCACAATTTTAATTACGTTAACTAACGTTCTCCTTCACTTGTGGACTTGGAAATTTTAGAAATGTCCTATAAGTGGAATTAATTTTAAATGGAGAGGACACAACTAAGCGACAATGTTGAATTAGGTAAATCACCAATCAACCTAAAAACTTAAGTTGATAAGTTGGGGTAAATTTAATTATGTCAACTAACAGAAACAACAATGACTACCTTAGATGGGCTCCTCATTAGTTATCGACAGAATCAGCACGATAATTGGCAACTTATTAAGGAAGCAACACAATTGCAGTTTTCTTTCCGTTGTTCCATTAATCTGTTGCAGCCGAGTTAAGCGTTGATTGATCTCCACGACCACTCCCTCTCCAAGAATGTAGGATGCATCAATGAGTGGGTGCCTACCAGTATTTTTTTTTTTCTTAAAATTTACTCCTTTATCAAAGAACTATTTTCTATAGACAGGAAAACCAATTCCTATGACAAATGGATTGAGATTTTGGATCTTCCTTGTTTCCTATGGAATTGACAAGTATTTTGTCAGGTACCCAACCAATACACCCACTCAAGAACACTGATGCTACAATTCACCCGAGCTATTTTATTTATATGGGAGTAGAATTTAACAGTCTAGAGATCGCACAAAATGGAAAAATGAACAGGACATAATACAAGAACACTACCCAGCCAGTTTCGAGAGGGTTGGTATCTTTCCTTGCTCTTTATTCCTCTCTAGGCATTTGCATACCTTATCTTCTTACCTTCCCAGCTTATATATTCTTCTTCTCTAGTTTAGGGACCCACAACTCATTCCTCACTATCGCCTGCTTCCCCCATTGGACGTACCCTCCTAGTTTTTGCCTCTCTTTCCTCTTTTGACATAGGTAGGAATGAGTGGCAGGATCATATCCTCCTTGCTTTCTATCTCAATTACAACTTGGGCATTTTTGCCCTTTCTGGCATAGTTTCCCATGTTGGAGGTCTTACATTACCCCCTGTATTAGATACACCTTGTCCTCAAGGTGGATTTCAGGAAATTGTTTCTTCATATATTTTACCTATTCCCATGTCGCTTCACAGAGTTGTTGATCCTTCCATTTCACTAACCATTCTACTTAACTGGTATCATTGTTCATTCGTATTCCTAACACTTTTTTTGGAACTGCCACCCACTCAAGATCTTTCGATATCATTCTCAGATCCGTTTATACCCCACACTTCGATCCAATGCATTTCTTCAATTAGAAAACATGGAACACATTATGGATCATTACTTCAAGTGACAGATCCAATTTGTAGGCTCCCTTGGTGATGCATTCATTTATCACGTAGTGTCCAAAGAACTTTGGTGTTAGCTTCTCACAACGCTTTTTTGCTAATGATTGACGGCAGTATGGTCAAATTTTCAAAAATACCATATCTCCTTTAGTATAGTTGATTTTCCACCCTTTTTTGGGCTAAGTGTAAACGCTCCTTTAAGGCAACTAAGGCTAAGTCTCTATCGATCAACCCTCAACTGTATTATTGGTTGTCTTATTTCCCAAGGTATCCAGAGCTTCATTGCTTCGGCTTTTTGCTACAAAAACATCTCAAGTACAGACAGTTGTTTACTCACTTCGTTTGTCCATCCGATTCTAGGTGAAATGTTGTGCTTTTCCTCAGTTGTGTTCCTTGCTCTTAAATAGCTCATTCCAGAAGTGGCTGATGAATATCTATCCGGGCCGGATACTATGGAGGGCAGAAATTCGTGAAGTCTTGACTATTTCTTGAGTTGCTATGTCTTTGGTTGTGAAGGGGTGGCTTAGTGTAATGAAGTGTGATTTAAAGTATTAATTATCAACACACTCTAATTACTAGACCATGCATTTCCAATTAGAGCCACTTGGCAATCACATAATATTTTGGTAGCTTCATCGCATGGAATAATCTTTCGATTATAAAGACTTTCCATTTTGTTATTGGCAAAATGCAAACCACCATTCTCAAGTAAAATTAATATAAGGACTAAAGATTCAATTCTATTATCTAGATAAAAATATGCTCCCAAACTTCCATATTATTTCTATTTTTATTCAAGTGTTTTTTTTTTTTTTTTTTTTTTTTGAATAATGGGAAGACAAATTACTCAATTATTAAGCAACAAAAATAACATTTAATTTATTTGGTTAATTCAACAATACAAGGTGATTGATTAAACTCTAGTCATTTTATTATTATCTAATTAGAGAATATAAAACAATAACTTTACCAATGTATAAAAAGCAATAACTGTACTGACATAAATGTATATTTGCTGATATAGTAGACACAAATTTTCAAAAAAGTAGAATGATAATTACAAAGGTATAAAGAGCATTCGAAAGAGAAAGACAAACAGAGAAGACTCTATCAATTTTGGGTGGTTTTAAAAATGACAACATCCTAAATACAATAAAATAGAGTAAAACTTGGTTACACATGTAGCATACTTGTTACCATATAATACAGATATTAGTCTCACGTTTATTTGATTTTATTTATTAAAATAAAAATAAAAATATTAATTTTTTTAAAAAAATATGCAATTAATACCTGTGCCACGTAACCATAATTACGTTCACGTTCACCCTAATTTTTTGGCATGCTATTTACCAAACATTTTTTATTAACAAAAATTTTTTGGCATGCTATTTACTAGATTTTTAAAGTAGGCCTGGGTGTAATAAAGTAAGAAAACTAAGACTGGGCTTCAGCCCAAAGAAAGTCCAATTTCGAATGATTTGACTTGGGCCTCAGATGCTCAGTACACTAGACCATCGCCCGGCCCATATATAGCCATGAAAAATAAATCTCATCAGTTTCTTTTCTTATGTTTTATTTCTTAGAAATTATATTAGATGAGTTATTAATAATTATAAATATAGATTTTTTCTTTTTTATATTTACAGTCATTAATATATTTTATTATTGTGTTATAAAAAAGAATTGAGACAACATTCATTAATAAAATGACTACATTTGTTTGTTTGTTTTTTTTTTTTTTTTGAAAATGATTGTATTTGTAAATATTTTAAACATTTGAGTAATTTTGTAACTTCTCATTTTATTTATTAGTTGCAAGAATGTAATCTTGAGTATAATTAGAACTTACCCTAAATTTTTAGGATTTTTTGGTGTAATTATACTAATTACATAAAGATTTTTTCTTTTTTTATTCTTACTTAAAACTATAAAGTTTATGAAAGTTTTCTTAAAAATAATAATAATAATAATAATAATAATAAAGTTTATGAAAGAGAAAATTCCCATCTTTCTAAAAGACTTTGTTATCCAAGATTTCAAATTCAAAAAATAAGAATTACAAATTTTAAAATATTGGTAACTTAATAGATCTTTTAATTAATTAATTTTGAGATAAAACTTCATGTCATCTAATGTAGTATGAGAATTTATTAAATTCAAATGAATATTCACTTGAAATCTAATAAATTATATATATATATATATATAGTATTTTGGTTTTGTTTTTCAATGAATATTATTGAAAATAAAAGGAAAGAAATACTGTGCTTTCACGGTTCAATTTCTTAAAATAATTATGTAAATAATTAAAGAACTCAAATATATATAGTAACCTATCTTAATAATTAAATACCTATTTTAAAAATTAAAGCATAAATACACCATCCTTGCCTTAGAACAAACCTATATAGGCCTAATGATATCTTCCCTTTTTCGAAAAAAAAAACAAATATATTGGCCAAAATAAAAAGTCAAATTTCCTACAAAATTGAAATAAATATTTTAATAATTCATGAAATATTTTCAAGATTATTTATCATTCTTGCTTAAGAAGTTTAAAACTAGCCAGAAAACAACGGTTAACAAGTTGATATTATATGCTTATATAAAGATTCTTACCTCTATTTAAATAATTAAAAGTGGAGGTGAGGATTCAAAGAAGTTTTCTTAGAATTGGATGAAATGTGTATTAAGTTGAATCCGCATGTCACAAAGGCAGAATCCTCAATCTTCCTAAGAAGATCTTGAAATATATTTCCTTCGGGAAGATCGGGGTTTCGATAGATTCAACAACACTAGATGGAGTTAGGAGATTATTGAAAGAAAGATCTCGAGGTCAGGCTAGGCTTGACTACCCCTGAGACACCCAAGGATTGAGCTAAGAAATGGGCCCTAAAGGCTAGTTGGGCCCGGGTTGGATGACGCCCAATTGCCTAGAGTCAGAGTTAAGCAATGCTTGATCCATGTGGGCTCGGGTCAAGCAAAGCTCGACACACTATGGCTTAGGCTGAGCACGTACCCTTCAACTCTTCTTGGGTAGGCCTGACACTTCCTCAGCATTCTTGGGATCATTTTTTACGTATACCTCTTTTTAAGAATTGGAGTTACGTCTTTCTTTGACCTATTGAGACTAGCAGGTTTTAGGGGTGTTCATCGGTCGGTTGGTATCGGTTTTCAATGAAAATTGTCACTGATCGACCTTATCGGTTAACTTAAAATTTAAACCGAACCGATCTTTTATTAATTCATTTTTTTTATCTTTCTACATTTTTTTAATTAAAAAGATATTCATCATACAATTTTATATTGAAATTTTGAGAATTAATTTTTAAAAAATGAATAAATAAAATATATTTTAGAAACACATTTAAAACTAACTTGATTTTACAATAATTTAACAATTAATTTAATTAATTATATGAAAATATTAATATTTTAGGAAGGGAATTTTTATTGCCAACCCACCGAAAAATTTGGTTAACTTTTTTTTAACCGATACCAACCTACCGCCTTTAATACGGTCAGTAATTTCGATCGGTTGAATTGATTTTCGAGAAATGTATGAACACCCCTAATAGGTTCTCATATTTTTTCTCACAACATATGACACGATCAAATCCATAACGTTATTTCTTTGAGTAACATTTTGGTTTTTTAGGAACCCTTCCAAAAACATTCTGCAAATATATCTTCATAAAATTCGTCACTATTACCGCTAATCTAAATAAATTAATAATAATTAAGGGAAACTACAATGTCAGTCCCTAGATTTGAGGTTTAGTTTAATTTCAGTTTGGTCCCTATGTTTCAAAATCGAATACTTTTACCTCTAATATTTCAATCATGTTTACTTTTGATCTCTAAGTTTAGAGTCTAGTTTCAGTTTGAACTATATATGTTTTGAAATTAAACACTTTTAGCCTCACATATAGATAATGATCACTTTTAGTCTTTATATGTTTTTTTTAGTTTATTTTTATATTTAAACTTGCCAAAATACAATAATTAATTTATCATTATATTTTAATTTAAAATTAGTGTAATATTGATATATGTAACGATTTTGTTATTTCAAAAATATTATTGAAATATATATATATTTCACCAAATAGAATTAATAAAAGTTTTTTTACTATTTAGTTTTTTTTAGTACAAAATTTAATATAAATCAATGAAATTTTTTTTATAAATATTGTCTAATTTATATTTTGTTGTTTCAAAATTGAAAAAAATTACCATTTAATTTTCCCTAATAATTAGTTTCAAAAAAAAAATCACTAATAATTATTTTCCTCAAATGATGCAAGTCTCACTCCCTTGTTTCCGGCGACGTGCCTTGTCTTCACTTCCGTTTCTTTATTATTTTTTTTTATAAAATAAAACAATAATTTAGTTTTTTTTTTTTTTTTTTTTTTTTTTTCAATTTCTGCATAGAAAAAAAAGAAAAGAAAAAGAAGAGAGAGAGATAGAGAGAGAGAGAACTATTAACACTAAAGTAATCAAATAGCATTTGTAAACACTCCAATCCTTCTCCCTTCCTCAATTATTATTCAATTTAAAAATAAATTTCATAATTATAAGAAAATAATTAAGCAAAATATACACATGCATACAATATTGTTGTTTACTTATTTGGAAGCTATATTTCTTTTATTTTTTTTCCTATTTGAGGAAGAATGTCATGATTACAACATGAATACACATAATGATTTAAACCATCATATATATATAAAGATTGGAACTTTCCAAGAGAAACAAATAATAAAAAACCTCTCATGCATTAATTTTCAATGGTGCAATGGATTTGGACCAGTTGGGATGAATCGTTTTTCGACGCCGTATCGGAGATCGATTTCCCTTGCAGCGAGCTGGGGTGGATCACCGTCGTGCCGGTGGAAGCGGTGGTGGTGGTGCCGGTGACGACGACGACGATGTTGATGGAGATGTTGGAGAAAGATGGTGAAATCAAATTTGGGAGTCAGTACAAGTTTTCTGTGGGGAGAAAAAGAAGAGCTTTTTTCAATGATATGAAGAGAAGCTTCATGAAAGAAGATGATAGAGAAGGAAAGAAGGATGAGAAGAGAAATGGAATTGCAAATGTTTAAAGGCATAATTATTTTAAGCATGTGGGATAGGGAGGATTAAGAAAAGGGGTTTGTTGGGGAGTTTTGAAAGTTTGAGAGTTTGAAAATATGGAAGATTAGTGTAAGAAATATTGTGGTTTAAGATTGACATTAGAGTGTTTTTTTCATAAGAAAAGAGAAAGAGAGAGAGAGAGAGAGAGAGAGTGAGAGAGAAATGGTGAAGAGATGAAGGGGGGACAAAAATATAGAGAATTCTTTTTTTTTCAATTTAAAAAATTACTTTGAGTTTAAGGAAGTGTAATTTAAAGCATATATAGTCAAAACTTTGAAATTAGTTATAAATTAAATAATATTTTTATCACGCCCTTCAGAAGAAATAAAAGAAGGAAAGTAAGCGACATTACCGTAGTGATTGATGAGATGATAATTAATTTAGCAAATAAAATATGGATCATTCCTTCTTTTTCCGACTCATCCCACCACTTTAAGCATACTCTAAAGAAATGTTTGTACCGTGGTTTTATGGGACAAATATTGGAAACGAGAAGCCAGCTGCCGCGCTTTTGTATTTTTTTATTTTTTTTTCTAAAGAGAAATATTTAAGATAGTGATCCTTACCGATGTGATACAATATCAATTACAATTTATTTTTTTGTGTTAAATTGTGACTCATAATGTGTCACATGTATGTACATTAATATTTAAGTCATGACTTGGCATTACCTAAATATTTCTATATAAATTGATAAATTAAAAAAAAAATTGTTGCACATCGTCCCATTGCACTAGCAACGTGTCATGTGGTGCTTTTCTCTCTCTTTTCTTCAATTTTCTTTAATTTCGTTTTATTTTTCAATTTTTTTTGAGAAATTTCAATTTGGTTCTTTCAAAATTCAATTCCAAATTTATTTTTGTTCAAAATTTTGATTTTTTTTTTTTTTTTTTTGATTTTCTATTTTTTTTAAAAAAAATTATTTTTTATTTTTGAAAGTCCAAGTTAATTTTGCAAATTTTCAATTTTCAATTTAAAAAATTTACCTTCAAAACTATTAATAAATTTCACATTTTTAATTAATAACAAATTCTTCCAACAATCCCTTCACAAAATCTACATTCATTCAGGCTATTATCTACAATTCTTTAATACACATCCAAACGAACAATTAATACAACTACCCTGCTAACTTCTATAAAAAAAATGCATCCAAACGAATTATTAATACAATTATTTTATCAAACACTCTTTAAAAACACACCCAAACAGCCCCCAAACAGTTCAAGTACCTACTTCTAAATGCACATCCACCAAATTGTTCAGCTTGTAATAAAACAGTAGCTAAATTATAAAATTAAATATGTCTCCAATCATTATAAATGTTTCAAAACTTCCTTAAACGACATGAAAATGGAGAGATTAAACACACACACACATCCAAAATTAATACCGAAACTTACGAAAGAATATCATTTTTAAACAAAAATTTCAGGATTATTATTTGTTTATTTATTTAATTTCTTTATAACTAAATTAAAAACATCTGAAATAAAAATAAAGTTGTACATATGAGAAAACTTGACCAATTAAAATAGTGTCATTCTGTTTTTGTAGTTAACAGCTTATTTTGACTGCCATAGTTGCAATATTAATAGTTATAATAATCACCAAAGAATTCATACATAAAACAAATATATATAAATTATGTTGTTGGTCTTCGATACTATAATCAGCATTCGAGGAGCTAGCAAAACATGCCCGATTATTTTATATTTGGTAGTAAATAATCAGTTTAAATCACTCAAACCCTCTAATAAACCTCACTTATATTAACATCATCCCAAACATGTAATTAATTCTTCGATCGCTATTAACATCAATCATCGAACAAATATTTGATCACTGTTAATACCTCACTTCTCTCTACAAAAAACAAACAGGCACGTACAGTTAAATTTAGATATTTAAATATTTAATTATCACTTGACAAATTTAAATATGAAATGCTGCAACTGGAAATCGTGATTTGTCATAATAGAAATATATTGATTCACATGATTTTCTGTTCGACTTGTTTTCATTTTTTTAACGTTCCATTCTTTAAAGGAATGGCAAACTTATTTAGCAACTGTACTCAAAAGATGGTAAACAAGAAACTTTCAAAGGAAGTTGGTAAGTTTTAAAGAAAAATTCAAAAAAATAAAGATTCCTTAGTGCTGATTTAATAATCATTTGGTTTTTTTGTTTTTTGTTATTGAAATTTAAGCTTATATTTTGTATCAAAGTCCGTTGGAGTAATAATTATAGGCTTGAATTTTAAAATTTTAAAAATAAAAAATGAAATGATTATTGAGTCTTAATTATTAATTTTTTGTTTTTGAAAATTAATCGAATTATTTGTTTTCTCTTAACTTTTTGTCTTAAGAATGATTCTCTTGAAAATTAAAAATAAAAAATCAAATGATTGTTGAAGTAATAAGGTGATTCAAAAGTTTTTTTTTTTTAAACTAATTTATTGAACGAGAGAGAAACTGGTAGACATTTAGGAGTGTGGTTAGACCACATCAGATGAAGAGAATGATGATGATTCTCAATATTTGAACCATAGATAATCATTCTTTCATAATCGCAGTTTTCCAAAATTACTTTTTTATTTTTCTCATTAACAACTTTTTTTTATTTTCTTAACTTTTTATTCTCTCCATAACTATTTTTTCACTCATATCATATCTTTTCCTTATAATCATCTACTTCACTCCAGACACAAACAATCTCGTTCACTTTCCTAATTTTTCCATCATATCTCTTCTTCCAAACACCCCTTAAAATCTTCCAAGTGTATTTCCTTGAAGATCCCAAGTACAAAACACATCTAAATAAATTTAATTGTAAAATCTCGTATTCTAGTAGGTATAGACCTTAAGACAAGCATAGTGTCTCGGAGTTAAGTTCTTAAAAAAAAAAAAAAAAAAAAAAAAAAAAAAAAAAAAAAAAAAAAAAAAAAAACTTTACTAGGTGTGAAAGAATTGTCTATTTGCCGAAGGCATGCCAACGCATGGATAATTGACCCAAGCTTGCACGAGCGACGAAAGCAACACACAAACAACAAAGATCCAATATGGTTGAGTGTGCAAACGCAAGTTCCTAAACAATCTTTCTTTTTGCTAAGAACTAAGCACATCCCCTTTTCTTCCGGAAGTGAGAAAAATCAAAACTTTGAATAGCCTTTTTTTTCTAAATCACTATGTCGGCTATGCTCACATATCATGTCTCATTCTAATCATTTCATCATGTCCCCTGGAAGATATTGACCATTCGATCATTCAAAGTCAAACACCCCACCCTATGACTTTGCTTAAACCAGACACTTCCACCAAACAACCCTAGGAAATTTTGCATCAGTTCACATTTGTGGCGTTTCAAGGAAAAGAAATGAGAATTAGGGAGAAAATAGGAGTGATTAGAAGAATGATTATTTGTGTTTGAGGTGAAGAGAATGATTATTCGTGTCTAGTAGGACGAAGGAATGTTAATAAGGAAAATAAAATAATGAATATGATGTGAGTAAAAAATAGGTTATAAAGATAATAAAAAATTGTTACGAGAAGAATAAAAAGTAGTTAGAAGAACTATAGTGTGATTTTAAAGAAACGTAATTATGGTAAAAATGATTATAGGTGGCCTAAATACCAAAAATTATCCACACATTCTCTCATTTGTACTTGCTGGCCCAAACATATCCTTAATATATCAAAAAAAAAAAAAAAAACACGATAACAAAGTGCTTAAAACGAAGTGTTTATAATTAAATCCATGATGACTACCTATCTCCTAATAATTAATTCTCTACGAGTTACTTTGGTAATCAAATATAGTAGAGACACACAATAATCAAATGTAGTAGAGTCAAACGGTAATCAAATATAGTAGAGTCATACGGTAATTCTAATACCTAAGCTGTCCCAACAAAGTCAAGAGGGGATGAGGATGGCTTTGATTCCTTCAGTTCTTTCCAGCTAACCACTATGATTGTTTCAATCACTTCACTTCCTAGACTTCCTATATAGGTGAGAAGTTGAGCAACCTCCCTTTTTATTGTCCTAAAAGTTTTGATAAGAACAAAGCAGGTTGAGAGGGCAACATATTAAGAAGATATAAAAGATGTTATGCTGAATAAATCCACTGCAATGGCAAGATAGTGTGTTGAAATGAGTTTTAGAGGAAGGATTACCTTCCTAACTGTTTCATCCCCGATGCAATCTACAGATAAACAAAATGCTGAAACTCTAATAACTCATGCAAAATGTAAAATCTTAAACGAATCGTTACAAGAAATTGTGATATGATGCGAATGTAAGTACACAAATAAGGCACAAGAATTATGAAATGTTTAAAAAGACATCAACTACTTATGTTATGTTGTTTCTAGTGTGAGTTGATAATCTGTCTTTATTTCTAGTTAAACAAGTAAAAGCTAATGTAAAATAATACACTGAATTTATCCCTTAGTACGTTCTAACAAGAGTTTATCCCACTGTAATTGGTAATAAATTAATAAGAGGTATATTGGAAAGGAATGAAGGCCCGTACAAGGGAGTTTGTGCGTGAGTGTGTGGTTTGCAAACAAGCGAAGTACTTAACGTTGTCACCCGTTGGGTTGATTCAGCCTCTAGATATTCCAGATAAGGTGTGGGAGGATCTGTCAATGAATATTGTAACGGGATTGCCACGGTCATATGGGTTTGACACTATATTAGTGGCAGTGGACCGGTTGTCAAAATATGCTCATTACATTGCATTGAAACACCCATTTACTGCAGCATCTGTGGCAAAGGTATTCATTACGGAGATTGTTCGATTGCATGGTGTTCCAAGGAGCATAGTGATAGATCGAGAAACTATTTTCACGAGTTTATTTTGGACCCAATTGTTTAAAGCCCAAGGGACACAGTTGCGATTTAGTACACGTTACCATCACGTTACCATCCTCAAACGACGATCAAACGGAGGTTGTCAACAGGGGGATGGAAACATATCTATCGTTGCTTCACAATGACTTGTCCGAGAAAATGACATCAGTTTTTGGCATGGGCCGAATATAGTTATAGTACGTCGTTCCATACGGGACTGTGATGTTCCCCGTTTGAGGTTTTATATGGTCAGGCACCACGGACATTGCTTTCTTATAAGGATCCAAGGACAAGGTGGATAATCAGTCGTTGGATCGGGATGGTCAGTTGGTGAAAATTAAGGAGCATTTGTTGTTTGCTCAACAATATATGAAGAAAGTGGCCAATGAGAAACGTCGGGTGACAAATTTGAGGAGGGAGATTGGGTTTACCTGAAGATCAAACCATACCAGCAAGGTACATTGGGTAGACGATTGAATGCTAAATTGGCTCTGAGGTGTGTCGGGCCGTTTTCAATATTGAGTGAAGTAGGAGAGGTGGCATAAAAATTAGGTTTGCTGACAAATGTCAAAATTCATCTAGTAGTTCATGTCTCTCAATTAGGTCGAGTAGTGGGAAGGATGTTTGTTGTGCAGTCGGTACCGGAGAATGTGGCAGAAGATATGTCGGTGATAGTACAACCGTTTGCGGTTTTGGGTGTACGACAATCAATTCATCGTCTTCAGCAACGGAAGGTGTTAATCCTTTGGAAAGATGGGGAAGCCAGTGACGCAACATGGGAAGAATATGAAGTGATTAACCAACAGTTTCTTGATTTTCACCTCGCGGACAAGGTGGGTGTTTGGGGGGCGGCTAATGATAGGTTTCAGGTCAAGCAGGTATATCGAAGACAGTCAAATCAAGGGGGTTTTACTGGGTAGAAAAAGGGTCGACCAGTTCGGCTATTGTATGTGTGGGCGGTCCAGTTTATATTTGTAATTGGACCGGAATATAAATACTGGTTCTGTCTTGTAATTGAAACACATTGATTAATATAGTGAATTTGGCCGTGAGCCGTTCTTGGAACAAGTTTGACTGTGTGTGTTTGACGTGAATCGTTAATCGTAGGAAGTTTGTATCATAAATCAATTACATTTATTTTCCTTGATCCTTTTTTGCAGCAGACCAAATGGTAAATAACAATTATATCAGCAGAAATCAAGCAATTATAGACTATGGACTTTAGAGAAAGCTCAAACATACAAACATGGATGCTGAAGATTCACTGCACAGCTCCTACCTCAATTCATTAAGCTCTGGAAGATAGAAGAAAGGCAACATGGCCTTGTATCAAATTAGGGTTATAAAACTTCTCTCCTCTTTAACCTTCCTCCCAATCTACATCATCATCTTCTTCTTCATCCTCGGCCGAAGCTGATGCTTCAATGTTCAAGTCAACCTTGTAATTTTCATTCGCATTGCCTGTAATAAGACATGAAAAGTAATAGATTGGTGATTGGAGGCAAGTATTATCTAGTGACAGATAGACCAAAAATGTTCTCCCCTAACCAAACTCACTACGTATACAATATGCCACAACCAATTAATGAAAAGTTCTACTTTAACTGTCAACATCTTTATAGCAAAAAAGAGCTCAAAGACATCTTTGTGTTCCTATGACCAAGAGGTCATAAGTTCGAGCCCCTCTCCGGTTGTAGTTGAACTAAAAAAACTGTCAAGGTCTCATTTGAATTATCTCTTATTTATAACTGAGAATCGGAGCTTCGCCCCACTACATACATGGGGGCAAGAACGCCCGTCCCAAGGCTTAGACCCAGGAGACAACAAGAGATTTTACAATTTTATCACCTCTTAATTTAAATATTTTTCAAAAAATAGATTTTTTAAGATTTTTTTATAAATATTATTTATAATTAAAATACTATGTTTGGATTGTATAGGGAAGAATCATAGAAAATAAAAATAAAAATATCAAACATTAAAGAAAAACGTGAGTCTCACCCCCTATTGGAGCCTCCTCCCACACATCTTCATCTTCGTCTTCGTCACGTTTTGCCTTCATTCCCACCTGGCGAGTGGAATTTGTGTTGGACACATTTTCTATAACCTCTGCATTGGGAAATTCTTGTTGACTTTTAGCAGCTTCTTCAAGCTCTTGTTGCTTCTTCAGTATAGCAGCATAATAAGCTTTAACATACTCATCCTACAATACCATCAACAAGTGAATGAGATCATGTATTCTCTTTCAATTTTAGACTTTGGGACAAAAAAGCATTTAAAGTTAGAGAGTAAGAAATGAAAATAGATAATCTAATTGAACAAACCTGTATATTTGTTTTATCATCCTCATTGGCCGATGACTTTTTATCATCAGAAAACTGAGCAGAAGTGGAACCACCATCCATCTTTGACTCCTCTTTGACCTCCCCGCGTTGTTCCTTTGTCAAGTTCATTCCTTTCTTGATCATCCAAGGGGGTAAGACTTTCAGACTTGTATTCTCGGATTCAGATTTAACACCCACTCCATTGCCCTCAGCCCCAGAAAAGGCAACTTCAACCTAAAAGGTACATTATAAAAACACATTGATTGTTAGAATTGAGATTTCAAGATCCAAATATTACAAGCATGCAGCAAAAAATGGGATACCTTGGTTTCTCCAACAAAAGGCATGGGTGTTCCTCCATATCCTAACCCTTGTGATGATTTTGAGGGATCATTGCCATTGAGATCACCATTTGCTGCACGTGCAGCTGCACTAGCACGAGCTTCCCATGCTAAAAGAGTTCCAAATTCTGGAACTGTCAAATCTTTGACTCTGTTGAGTTGTTCCATTAAAGGTTTAAGCTGGACCTGCAATTGTATGATTTATTCTTCAACATTTAGCAATAGAAATTTTTTTAACATAACTCGAAGATAAAAACAAAACCACTCAAATTATTCCAGACCATGGAGTACAGCGTTCTATTACATTAAAAAAATTAAAACAACAATAAATAAATAAATAAAAATCAATCGATGATACCCATATATTCTGGAATATACAGAAGGGTATCGATAAATTCTGGAATATTATGGAATACACAGAAGCCGAAAGAAAGAGAATCCTAGTTTTTCTTCAATTTTTTTTTTCATTATTTAATGAAAAACAATCAGCAAATTAAAGCATAGAAGAACAGGTTAAGTTCACATATCCAACACAATTCTCTTCGAGATTGATACGATTCGGTTAGGTTTTTGTCGGTCTTGTACAAAACCAATACCCAAACCAATATCTTCGGTTTTTCAATAATTGGGTCCGAACCGAAGTCCAATACAGGACAAAACTATTGGTTCGGTTTTAGATTGGTTCGGTTTGGTTTTCGGTTTTTATTTTAATAAAAATGTTGCTTTGCTTTTTAAATTTTTTTGTCTCATTCTCAGTTTGATTTTTGATTTTTTATTTGTCACTTCGAGAATTATATGATTCGGTTCGATTTTTGTCGGTTTTGTACCAAACCAATACCCAAACCAATATCTTCGGTTTTTCAATAATTGGGTCCGAACCGAAGTACAATACATGACAAAACCATTGGTTCGGTTTTAGATTGGTTCAGTTTGGTTTTCGGTTTTTATTTTAATAAAGATGTTGCGTTTTTCAAATTTTTTGTCTCATTCTCAATTTGATTTTTGATTTTATTCTAAAAACTTTCATTTTACTAGGAAAGAACAATGCTTTTTATAAGTATTACAATTTTTTCAATATTTTTACTTCATATTTCACATTTTAATTGATTTTTTCATCAAATTTAAATACCAACATTTTTTTTTCTTATTATTTATATATTCGGTTCGGTTTTTTATTGGTTCTTCCATCAAAAACCGACATCGAACCGATATATTTCGGTTTTTCAAAACATCAAACCGAATGATCCAATATTGATCTAAAAAATCGAACCGATTCAGGATCGGTTTGGTTTGGTTTTGTCGGTTTTCGGTTTTTTATTTCACCCCTAGATATGATTAAAAAAACTAATGATACAATAGTAGAAATAAAAAGGGAAAAATGAAAATGAACACAATTCAGAAAACACTTATTTTGGATCATTGTACTAGATGTCAAAACCGATGAAGTGAAATGTACGATACACTGAAAAATAAAATTTTATTTCAAGAGAACAAACCTCCATCTTCTGGAGCATGTCCTTTAATTTTTCATGTCGGCGCTTCCTAGCATTATCATCTCCATCCCCTCCTTGAGCAGCAGCCAGTTTGTCGCTCTCTGCAACCAACTCTCCATTGCAATTTTCACAGTGGAAGTACTCATCCTCAAAAGAGATTAATCGCAGGGCATCCAAAGCTGTGTACCTAATCAATGTTATAAATTTTTCAAGCTTGCTTCCAAGTAAGGAAGTGAACAACAAGTCTACTATGATTTCAGTTTAAAATATAGAAATACCATTTTTAAAAAAAGAGACAACATATTAAAACCTTCTTGAACAGTTGGGGCATATATACTCTTGAACTGTGTTCTTGTCCTCTAATTCATCTTTCAGTTTTTTCTTCATTCGGTGTATTCTGTATCTAACCACATCATAGACCTAAAACCAAGTTTAGCATTAATACGGTAACTGATCAGAATTAAGTCTGTTTCTGTTGGGTTATATCCATAAAAGTTACATATAGAAAGAAACCTGTGCATAGTCTAATGAGCAATAAGAGTGTGTGTGCATTTTAATCTTTTCCTCCCCCTCCTTAACTGGATGTTGACCATCGGCTGTGGCAGCAATTGCAGCACTAAATATCTTCGCTCCCTTGGCTGTCTGGAAAAGCAAAGAGCAAAACAATGAAGAGCATGCCTATAAATAATGTTATCATGTGAGGAAAGGATACATCATTACAATAGTTCCAAATTAAGAAGTATGAATTATGAAGCAATATATTGACGAGATTTAAATCGATATCTAAAGTACCAGTTAAAGAAATGCAAGAAGATAACAGGTAAAATAGGCAGAGTTGATGAGAGCAATGTATTAAAAAGTTATCGAGACTTACGTCTTGAGGCAAGCAGAGTTGATGAGACTTGAGAGTCACCATCATTCAACATAATTCCGATCTTTCTTGTTATTTTTCAATATATCCTCAAGTGAAGGGTGTAACACAAAAGGTGGATGTATGCCTAGTTAAGAAAGAAGGAATTGCAATGTAGGCACTACTAATTGAACAAGAGTCATCTATTAATGGATGCAGCATGAACTACATTTATCAGTGCTCTGCTAGTAACATAACATGGATGCAATCCAAGGTCTAGATTGCAAAAAAGCTCATAAAGCCTTTTATATGTGCACTGCACTTAAGAAATGAATAAGATGCAAACAAAAATATTACAAGCTACTCACCTAATGGACACAAAAACAAGATGCATAGACAGAGTCAGCACTTACCTCCCTTCTATGATCTCGAGTTATCAGTTTTTCCTCTTCTAAAAACCTTAGGGTTCGGCGTAATTGCTTTGAATGTAGTTTTAAGTTCTTTGCCAAATCTTCTTCTCGAACCCATTGCCGTCTAAGATAGAGTACGACAAAAAATGTGATAAGCAAAACAGAAATGTGCAGGAGAATAGCTCACCATATTCACAGAAAGGGATACAACGTATACAATATACATTTCTTGGACAAGAGTACACAAGATAAGTTTGTAGAACATATATAACATAAGCATTTATTTAGTTGTTCTCCTACAGCAGTAACATAGCCGAGTGAAAAAAAAAAAGCCCAGCTTAGTCTGTAAATATATCTACCAATAATCTATTTATTTTATCGCACATTCACTATTGTCAAGTGACAAACATCTTAAACATATGAGGTTTGATTGTCTAAACTCTAAAATTAGTTCCTAGGTAATCGGCCACCATGAATTGAACTCATAATCTCTTACTTCTTCAAGACCCTTTGTTCCCTATGACAATCTTGACAAGTATATAACACATATTAAAGCACAGTTCCCAGGTCCTGTTCTCCATTCATATGCTTAGTAACAAAAATTTGAGCGACTGTATCAATTTATACCTTGCACTTTAAACTAAAAAATTCCAAGTAAATAAAAACAAAGAGAGCAGTACCTCGTGAGAGCGTCAAGAACGACAACCGCAATTCCCCTATTATCACTCCGGCCGGTCTTAGGCTGATTATCCCCTTTGGTTGTAATATCATCGTAGAAAGATCTTGCAGCTAGCTTTACCAACCTGTCAAATTGATCGAGATTATTTCAAAACCAAATTAAACAAAGCCCAAAATGAAAAAAAAAAAATAAAAAATAAAAAATAAAAAATAAAAAATAAAAAATAAAAAAACAAGAAAAAAAGAAAAAAGAAAACAGCTTTATTGCAAGGATTCGGAGACGGTTAGAGGAGATATTTAGATTGCTAATTTATCATTTGAGAGGGCTCAAGTTGAAAAAAGTACCTGTTAAAAGGTTCGATACTCATGGCGTTGATAAACTAAATGAAGTTCAATTCCTTGATAAAAATACGTGGTGCTGGTGTTCTGATATATGTGAGCTGAAGTTCTTTTCGATATTCAATGTAGAGGAGAGAGATCTGAAAGTCACGAGGGAAAAAATAATGTAGATGATAAGCCATCTTAGATATTTTTAAGTTTTAGATCCATAATAAACGAGCTTCGTCAGCCCTATTATAGGGGCCTATGCAAAGGCTTGCTAAAATACAAATACAACTCAACATATTCTTCACATCAAAACACGACTTATATCAACTCATGAAGAATTATACCATAAAGGAAACATAGATAATACGATATGTCTGATGCACTAAAAAAGACACACCAAGTAGAAACTTCTTACGATAACAGCTTCTAAGATAATCCAAAGTAAGCCCCTAAACAACATAGACATGGTCGAAGGTAAGAATTTAGCACAGAGACCTTAACAAGTCTTCACATAGAATTGGAGAGGTTGTTCTTACCCAAATATATTCTTAAATTTAGTTTGAACACTACGAAACTAGTTTAACTCCTACGAAATAGGGATTACAAATATTATGAACTGAGTTAAGGCACTTAATAAAATGGCGAACATATCTAAACTAAATTTACAGCCAAAACAGACTAGATAGAATGCTGAAAAGTGTAAGAATCAGTGCCGGTACTTGATAATAAGCCAATTTTGGTTGACGATCACGAGGTTTAGTCAATTTCTAATAAATTCAAGGCTCGACCTACAACTCAAACACCTTACAAGGCTTGGTGCCATTCTACATTGATCTCACGTATAAAAACGAAACCTCGAAGTATAGATCTCAAAAAAATAAAAGTCTAGAACCTCTCTGGTGCGCTTGGACTCGCATCCCTCCCCGCGGACCTGCTTTGGGTTACTCGACAGCAGCTGTTGTTCGAGATAAACGCGAATCACCGAAAGTGGTTGTTCGCACGATGGAGAAACCGTCGGAGTTGTGTGTGAAGACGCGAGCGGCGGAGACAGCGGGGCGGAGATTAGTCCAGAGAGACGATGTGGCGAAGAAGATGCAGCGAATATTGATGCGCGAGGAACTGGTTCGTGGAGATGGAAAAATCGGGATTCAATAGGGGAGTCGTTTTGCGTATAGAAGAAAGGGACTTTTAAGGGAGGGTTTTCTTCTTTTCTCTCTGAAATTATTTTCTTTTCGTTATTATTATTATTTTATTTTTTTTCTTAAACTTCAAATTTATTATTTTAATCTTTTAATTTGTTCTAAGTGGGTGACCTTTTGGGATGTAAATTATATTTACTAAATCTCTTAAAAAAATTACATCCAACAGTTTTTTACTGTAATCATTACTTTTAAATATTCAAAATAAAATTTTATTTTAAATACTTTTAAAAACTATATCGAAACAAATTTTTTTAGCGAATTATGGTTAATTATTATCTTAAGATAAAATGAATCATCATTTTAAATATTAATTTTAAATAATCTTAAAAATCGCGTCCAAACAAGCTTTCGTTTACAATTATTACCTCCAAATACTCAAAGTAAATCATAATTCTAAATACTTTTAAAATCTCAATCCAAACACCCCTTAAATATTTGTATTTGACTTAACCGTTAAAGCTAAAAAAAAATGAAGCTATAGAAGTGGTAGTAAAATAACGAACTAAAAAATGAGAACCAATCCGCATATAAATGGAATAAAAAAAAAAAATTGACCCGACGGTTTTATTATTTATTGGACATTGATTTGATTTTTATTTTTTAATAAATTAATTGGATCGGTTAAATTCTCAATTTAACTAAGAAAACCGAATAAGTATCACCTATAATTGGTTCACATGGGGCATGAATAGGTAATTCTGCTTTCTTATCTGATTAATTAATTGTTCTATTCCTGTGGTTTAACAATATTTGAGGTGGATATTTCGTCTTTTATTCACAAATTTTAATGGTTCATCCAATATATTTATTTATCTAATTTGTAATTTTAATTTCAAGCTAAGTTGTAAACGGCGTGTATTCAATATTAATAGGTTATATAGTTTATGTTTTATGAGTAGTAATAGAAGATATGGAGATGTCGATTATAAAATCAAACTCTTTCATCGTGTTTTATTGTTTTAATTTGTCTTTTTTTCTTTCTTTTTTTTTTTTTTTAATTATACGATTGAGGGGTGAGAAATCAAACTCAACCTCAACTATTGGGCTGAATGTTGGTCTTTTGTTGAGCAAGCCCATTAAATCAGGTCTTTTGTTGAGCAAGCCCATTAAATCAGGCATCCGGCCCACTTCCCTTCCCGCTCTCAATTTCCAATCCATAATATCAATACCAAAATATTAATAGTAACCAATTAAAAAGAAAAATAATATATATATATATATACACACACATAGATACATATATGTTGGACATAAAAAAAAATTACTATTTAATTTGTATGATTAAAAAAAATTAAAATTTAGATTTTATAGTTATAATCAGTTATATTATAGTATTTATGAGTTGACATTTTTAATTTATCTATACGATTAAATAAAACTTATAGAAATACTAGCCTACATATAAATATGTATAAAGTATATTTATTGCTCGTTTATATTTAGAAAAGTTAGTTACACATTTATGTAGTTTTCTAATATGATGTCGACAATAAACATAGATGGCACTACTGCTTACACATCGATTTCATGATTAAATTTGTGACATTCGTGTTGAATTGAATTAACATCAAATAATTAAATCACTATGCCACAAACCTTTTAAATACATAAACTTCTTGATTTTCATTATTCATAATCATAGATCTTATTTCTTTCTCTCAAATAAGTTGAAAATTAAATTCGTGTCGTTAGTGTTGAACTGAATTAACACAGAACAATAAAATTACTGTGTACCAACTTTTCGATAATGTGGTTTTAACCATCTACGTTTGGATGAGATCATACAACATCAATCGTTTCATTTTAAACTCCACCGAAAGCACTTTTGAAAGGGAGCCGGTGAATTTGTTTAACGCATTATCCTACCACTTGCACTTCTATAATAAATATCAAAATGCAAAAATATCTTAATGATTATTTTAGAAAATAAAAAGTTGAAATAAATACAAGTATAGTATATTAATTGGCTTGTTTAACCTTTTCAAAAAGTAACGTAGATTAAATTAATTAACGTTTCTATGATTGTCTCGACACACACAATCATATAACATAATAAAGTGTCATCAACAAAAATCATATCCATCTTATTTATTTCTATATCATACAACCATATTAGAATATAAAAATATGCTAACACCTTTTTTAAATTTCATATATATATATTTTAGATCCCTGAAATTTTATATTATATGGGAGCGAAGTTATGATCTTGCTAGTTGTGTTTGAATTTTATAATATACCATAAAATTGTATACTTTATGAAAGACACTATTGTTTTAAAATAAACGAGAGTACAAAATATTAGATTACTGTCTGATACTGAAATCAACGCGTCGTTAATCTATTTGATATAAAATAGTTCAGCGATATCAATGCACACCTAAGAATCGCGTGGTCATGGTTTCGAATCCTCATATCCTTGATTGTCGTAATCCCAAAAAAAAAAAAAACGCGCCGTCAATTCATTTGATATAGAATTCTTTGTTCTCCCTATGGCATTTTGCAATAGAGTAGGTCCATACGAATATGTGAACTATAAATTATGACTACGACAAGATATTTTGCAATATAGTAGGTCCATACAAACATGTATAGAGTATGACATGTAGTGACAAACGAATATAATTTCAGCCGGTTTAAAAAAAAATATATAAATTTTAGTTGTAAACCTTATCTGGAGTCTATGCTTAATCCAATAACGTCGAATTACATTCTGCCACGTGTCCATTAAAAATGCAATGTCACGCGGAAGTAATTCAATTTGTCCTTTAAAAAAAGAAATAATGTTTTTATACACTTTTTTATAGTTCTCCTTTATTTTTTTAATTTATTCTATGACCACTTTTTTCTAATTTTTTAAGATATATGAGATTCGAATAAGATACAAGTTGACTATTACTCAGTCTCGAAGGGGTATTGCGGTTGATTGAACGCTTGGGTTTTAGAGGTATGTTCTCTCTCGATCATACGTTAGAGATCTATTTGTGACATTAATTTGTAGTGAAATTTTCACCTTAGCGGTAGGTACCGTTCTTTGAAAATCCATTACCATGATACCATTACGTTCAGTTAAATGAATTACAAGATCGAGACACAAATTAAATTAAATTATCATCAAATAATAAAATCAATGGATACGGTTTTGATATCTTAGGATGATGATACTCTTTGTATTTTGCAACACTTTTTTATTTCTTCTTCAAATAAATCGGAGAAAATGCAAAGAAAAAAAAAGTATTTTAATTTTCGCGGCATAATCATCATACACACGTGGAGCGAGCCACCAAAAATGGTGGTTGAGAAAGGCGAGTGAGATTAGAATTATATCCCAAATAACTCTACGAGCGCCCATCGAATCGACATTTGCCCTCCTCTGCTTTCCACCACGCCCCATCCAGTTGTTGGATATTTCAAAGCAATTTGGCTAGGGGAGCACAGTCGCAAGAGCATGGATTAAAAGATTCTTTACTGAAAAAGAACAAGAAAGAGAGAGAGAGAGAAGAAAAAGAAGAGGGGTTCGTTTTCTTTTGCTTGAATTCGTTCTTTTAGCCGCGTTTAGAGGAAGCAATTGTCGATCGGGGACAGAAACAGAGACGGAGATTGACTGATTCTTGCGCTTTATTCTTCCCAAATCTTTCCTAATTCACCCAGATTCTGATTTTTCTTGCTTTTTTCCGATTTGGGTTTTGCGATTTTCGATGTTTTGCATGATGGGTTTACGCGTTTTTGGGTTTTGAGTGGCGTGGGCCAAGAAGGATTTTGAGGTTGTAGAAGTTGTGGGTGTGGAGAAATGACTTGGAGGAGAGTGTTGATGTCTGTACAGGCACTTTTGGCCCACGGTTCACTCTTCTGTTTCACGCTGTTGCTCGTTCTCAAGCTCGATCGTTTCGTCTCCAACAGTTGGTGGTACTGTTTTCTACTAATTTGTTTCATTATATTGTTATTCGATCTCTCCTATGTTTAAATTTGATTCTTCTCTTGTGTGTTTGCTCTTTTTCATGATCCTTTTCGGTGAATTTAAAATTCAGTGAAGAGGGAAAGGCTTAATTATGGATTGTTTTCTATGATTTTGGGGGTGCTAATTATAAATTTGGGTTTGAGAGTCTGACTCGATCATTGAACGTAGGTAACGGAAAATCGAAAGTTTGAGTAGATGGTTTGGAGATTGAGTTCATTGGTTCCATAATAGAGTTCTGGCGGTGAGTCTGTAGTTGTTTCCTTTCTCTTGAAGTGAAGAATATTTCGAAACCGAGTCCGAACTGCAGTACCTTGTCATGTAATGTTTGTAATTGGCAAACAGTAGAATGTATTTTGGGCAAGTCAGAATGATGGGTGGCTCATCAATCTCGTCGGAGACTTTATCTCATTGTATTGTTTATATTTTTTCCTTTTGCTATCGGCGAGTGTAGAGGTCAACTATATGCAACTCAAATGTTCTCATGGAACCGGATCATACAGCTCTTGTTCGTAAAGGTCTCAAGTAAAACCATAGGAAATTAATTTGAGATTTCTTATTATTGATTCTGGTTGGGGCTCCTTTCAATGGGCAAAGAAAACGTAAATGGATGGCTTTAGTTCGAGCTTTGCTTTTGAACATTTGCTGGAACGAAGCAGAAGAATTTTTAGGGATGTTTGTTACAATTTTGACCGTTTGGTGGGGCTTGTTCTTACATCAGTTAATTTTTGGTGCAAAAGTTTCTATCCACTAAATGTGTTTAGTTTATCATTTTTTCTGTCCAATCGGTGATCTTTTTTGTTACTGGCTGAAAGCCTAAGAGGTTTTATCCTTTTTATTTTATCTATCAATGAAATGTTTCTTATTGAAAAAAAATCAGCTCTTCGTTTTCCAAGTTATTGTTTCTCTATACATCTGAATAAGAAAGAAGGGGTGGATTTAGGGTCCTTTCCTTCAAGTGCATAGCATTGTTAGTAGTGACTGCAATACAAGCCTTCTGTTTCACTCCCATAACCTGGTCGCACGATTTCTGTAGAGTAATTTTCTTTGATTTTGTAATTAAGCACACCTAGTCAGCTGAGCTGCTGTACACTGCATTTACTTTCTTTTTAAAATATGCTTTCATTCTAGCTCTATTGTGTGCATGAGTCTGTAAATTTGTAGGGTAATAATTTTATGAGAACCACATTTTTCTCTTTCTTTAATTGAATTTGTACAATTTTTGATATGTAGGACTATTTTTTTCCCACTTTGGGTGTTTCATGCGGTTGTTGCTCGAGGAAGGTTCTCATTACCTGCCCCATCTCTTCCTCATAATCGTCATGTATGTCATAATATCAACTGCATTTTGTTGGGCTTGACTTTGTTTTCTGTTTTTCATCTGATGGTTTCATTTATACGACATGATTTGTGAATTTGCAATATATTTGTGTTGAACAGTGGGCACCGTGCCATGCTGTTGTTGCGACGCCTTTTCTTGTTGCATTTGAATTACTTCTTTGTATATACCTCGAGAGCCTATCTGGTATGCTTATTGCTGTGATTATGAATGTAATTTCATGTACATGCTAGTGAATCTATCATTTTCTTTATGCTGTGAGTTTCGATTATGACACCTTCAAATGATTTGTATCCGTTCAAGAATGTTGGTGCATTATTTCCAGTGCTACAAGCCTACACTTATTTTTTCTCCTTTTCATCATCCAACAATGTTTACTGATGCATTACCATCTGGCAGTTTATGGGTTTGCTGCTGTGGATTTGAAGATTGTATTTCTACCACTGCTGGCATTTGAATTCATTATTTTAGTAGATAATTTCAGGTAGTTTTTTCGTTTATATTCTCACTGCATGAAATGTTATATATTGAGTCGTAGGTGTATTTTTAATGTATTTCTTTCTGTCTTATCTAATGCTGTAGTCTTGTACAGGTCTTGTTGGAATTACGATTACCTCATCTGAACTTAAAAAAAAACAGTGCCTTCTATAAAGCATTGAATGTAGTAGCTATGCCTACAACCCATATTCTTTCTTTCCTTCTCATTTTTGTATTTTATTTTTTCTCCGACATTCTTATAAAATTTTAGGTATTAGCTTTTCTCTTACAAGATATGTGAGTTTTTCAATTCCAAGTATTATTAGATTGAACAGTTGTCCTGTGAGATCAAGTTGGACCACTGATTCACACATGAAAGACTTTATGCAGTGGATAATTGTTTGTACTTTGTACAGTTACATACAGTTAGCTTGTTCAATAAACCTTCTCAACAAGCTGGATGACTTTTCCTATTTGGTTTTTAGAAGTAGTCTTGGATCTCTGCAAAGTTTTTCCAGCTGGTCTGACCTACCTTTCTTATTTTTTCAGAATGTGTAGGTCACTGATGCCTGGTGATGATGAAAGCATGAGTGACGAGGCAATATGGGAGACTCTTCCTGTAAGTCTTATTATATTCTCAATCAATGAACTCTTCTTTGAGGCCATCCCTTTTGATTATTACTTTGAGAATCGTAAAATACGCTATGTGTCAAAGTTTTTTGTGTTGATTATTACCTTGACAGAACTCAGCATTCTATATTTCATTCGTTCTCTGAGCTGACAGCAACTATCTGGCTGCTAGTATTTAATGTCTCATAGTGTTTGTCCAATAAAATTGTTCTCCCAATCTTGTTATTTGTGGCTTTTTGCAACTTGTTGGTAATATTTTTTGATTACGTGAAGAGGGAAAGCAGTAAACGGGCTGCGAACATAAAATTGACTCATGAGATAGAAACAATTTGAAAGCTGGTAACATAAAATAGACTCATGAGATAGAACAACGTCCATCATAAAAATGATTGTAATGTTGAATTATTTCGTAACAAGTTTTCTAATAATTCCAATGATTGAGTTGGTCCCTAAGTCACTTTGGGTTCGACTATTGTGTCATTTTAGAACTCCTTGTTGCCAACTACACATTGCTTGTCATGCATTTTTTAACTTGGTATTGAGCGATGGTCATCAAATTTCTTAATGAGCATAAAGTGGTCGAGCAAATTCTTGCCTTTAGAAAGGTCGCACCTATTTTCTTAAAGAAGTTTTTGAGAGAAAATAGATGAAAATGATCAACCAGATGTGGATTGTGCATTTCTCTCTGCCAAATATCAAGTGTAATCATCCATCGAGTATTTTTGGAAAAGAAGTTGTATTGTATTTTGATCTCCAATTAGTTACTTGTTGGAGACAAGCTAATTTTCTCCTCTATTTCTGTAGCACTTTTGGGTTGCCATTTCAATGATCTTCTTTCTTGCTGCTACAGTATTTACTCTACTGAAGCTAAGTGGTAATATTTTATTTCTTATCTTTTGCTTCTCTGTCCCTAATTTTTTATACATGAAATCTGACCCAGTTAACTGTATCCAGTTTTGAAAATCCCACTCTTGTATAGAACTTGGTTTTGTGTTATATTAATTCTTAAATAGTCATTTCCCTCATGTTAGATGCCATATTTTTTTTTTTAGTTTGATTTAAAATAGTATGTAGCTATCTGGAGGTTATGTATGGACGTAATACTGTTAAGAGTCCTAGATTGTTTATCGCATATATCTATTTAATTGTTATTACTATTCACGTTTTAAAAGATCATCATTACTTGTTCTGACCATATATCAGCATGGTGTAGGCAACAAAATTTCCCTTTTTTGAAGGATTGGCGTTATCATGCTTTGTAGGAAAATAAGAGTGCTAGATTGTTCTTTTCCTTTACAATATATAATATATTTTGTCATGCCATTTTCTTTTTTTACTGTGAATATATATTTACATATAGTGTTTACTTGCTTCTATGTATCTAGTTGTTAGTGTGCATGTATGTGTCAATCTTGGCAGGCCTAAGTTTTTCTTAGTGATTGATCTCTATTTTTGATTAATTTTTTTTTTAATGAACTGCAGGGAATGTTGGTGCTCTTGGATATTGGGACTTATTTGTTAATTTCGGGTACCATTCAAGCAACTTCTTGTGTTAGAAAGCCCTGTTTTACATTTTGCTTACATCTACCATGATTGAATTAATATTGTAAGGATATATTTCTTGTTGGCCAGTCAAATTTAATTCTATGTTCTTTTCCCTGAATACTTTGGTTGCAGCATTGCCGAATGCTTTGCGTTTCTTGTCTGTACAAAGTGGTCTAATCCTGCAATTCATAGAAATGTTCAAACAAGAGAAAGTTGTTCATCATCAGAAGTAGTTAGATGTCTAAATTGGAACAGTGGTGTAGTTTATCCAGAGCAGGATCAGCATCAGGACAGAATGTGTGGCCTTCAAGACATTGGAGGTCATATCATGAAAATTCCCATAATTGCGTTTCAAGTCCTACTCTGCATGTATTTAGAGGTATGCTGCACATTCAATACATTTCACTTATGCACATGCACTTCTAGCTTCTCTTTTTCAGATCCTGATTTTTATGAATCAGCATCAGATCGGCATACCTTAATAATCATGAAACTTGAAGGGGTGTTTGGACCTCTGTTAAGGGTGGGTTAGGTTGAGCTATAATTACCCAACTTGTGTTTAGGCTACTAGTTGAATATGCTTGCCAATTTAAAATTTTTAACATTATTTAGATAAATTAGATATTTAAAAAAAATTCTAAAACAAAATAATTAGAAGAGACAAAGTGACGAATATTAATAAAAATGAGAGATTATTTACAAATGAAATATGACCATATAAATAAATATAAAAATAAACCACATACAACCGCTTCATGAAAAACTACATCCAAATGAGCTATTGTTTGCAAGCTCTTTACAAAAAATCACATCCACACGAGCTATTACTTACAACTCGTCCACAAAAATTCACATTCATATGAGCTATTACTTTTTCTTTTATTTTTTACTCCAAACAAGCTATTACTAGGACCCCAATTTCTATTCACTCAAAATAACTTTGCATTGTAATAACTCAAAATAGCACTCACACAATTACTCATCCAAACATCCCCTATGTGTTTCCTTGCCATCCAAATGTTATAGGGTCATATGATGTATTTCATGACAATAGTCGAGGTGTGCACAAGTTAACTCAGACAATCATGGATATAAAAAAAACCACCATTTATAATAACTCTGCTATTTCCTAGAATGCACACGAATGTTTTGGTATACCATTTCAACCAAGGGCATTTACTAGCATCATCCCTGTGTTCAAACCATGTGAAAAATTATTGAGGTTACTAATATGTTCTGATATTTATTAGTCATATTCGCATTTCAGGGAACACCTGCAGGTGCAAAATATATTCCAATTCCCGTCCTTTTCTCGCCCCTTTTTGTACTGCAAGGTGCTGCTGTTATTTATGCTGCATCTAGGTTGTTAGAGAAAGTTTTACTTCTCTTAAGAGGTGGATCTGGCACAACATTGTATTTCAGTATTTCTGCTAGCGCTCATGCCTGCTTGGAGTTCTTGCATCACGGTTCAAGGTGATGTCTTTATCAGAGTTTCATCAATTTCTCTGCTTGCCTCTTCTTTTGAGGATCTAGCTTTTTGATGAAGATAATGTTTTCAAGTCGTCATTGTGTACTTCGTGATATATTTGATATGGTGAAGACAGGCTGTTGGGGTGGTGGTCAATTGATGAAGGTAGCCGAGAGGAGCAGGCGCGATTATACCACGAGGGTGCTTCTGGGTTGGTATTCTTTTCTTTCTAATAGTTTTGTGAGACTACACCATAAACTGGGATGCACGAATAAGAAGAAAACTTGTGTGACTGGTTGGGGTAGGCATGCATTACTATATTCTATTTCTACTTTGATGCCATAATTTTCTCTGCTTTGCTTGGTCTTGTTTGTGGATCATTTGTTAAGAAAAGTTTATTATTTGCTGCAACAGTATGTCTGGAGATACCTAACAATTTTACTGGAGCCAACTTAGTTATGTTCTTTATTTTGTTGGTTTGTAGTTTTTCCCTCTTGGAATGTTTTTGGTAACCTAGGAAAAGGCACTGTACTAAATCATACACAGATTTTGCAAGTAAAATCGATATACTTTGGGCAGCCTCAAGTTTCCAATCTAGTCTATAGATTTAAATTCACACCTTTGGCTTTTTTTTTAGTTGAACTATCATTCAAGTGGGGTTTTGAACTCATAACCTCATGGTTATAGACACACTTATAACAATTGAGCTATTACTCTTCTTGACCACATCTTCGGCTTCTACTTGAATCATCATTACAAACATTTAAAAACAAAAGCGTCATACTTATATTTAATTCTATACTTGTTTTTTTTTAAATGAAGTGGTGTAGATTCTAATGTGTGTTTATATCATTGATGAATTTGTTAATATAGTTTTAAAAGATGTGTGCTTTTAGAATATAAAAAATCAAGGGAGTTCATTGGTATATTGGTTATGAACAATGCAGGTACAATACTTTTAGTGGATACCCTCCTGAAATTGTGAAGAAAATGCCCAAGAAAGATCTTGCTGAGGAGGTGAGTATAGTCATCGTTATATCCATTTATTGTTTCACTTGTAATTTCATATTTGAAAGTTTTTGCTCACTTTAAAACTCACTAAACTATAAGGGTGTGCTTGGGGCAAAGAAAATGAGAATGATTAGGAGAGGAATGAGAATTAGGAGGAGAATGCGAAATGAAATAATCATGAAGAGAATGATTACTTGTGTTTGTGGTGAAGAGAATGCTTATGGGGAGAATGATTAATTGAGTTTGGGGTGAAGGGAGTAATAACATGGAAAATAAAATAATGGGTATGATGTGAGTGAAAAATAATTATTGGGAGAATAAAAAGTTGTTATAGAAAGAATAAAAAGTTGTTAAGAGGAGAATAAAAAGGTGATTTTTGGAAAAACGTGATTATGGGGGAATGATTCTCGGTGGCCCAAACACTGAGAATCTTTCCCTTCCTTTTCTCCCCCCTTTATTAATAGTGGCTCAAACAGGCCCTAAAGGTAAATGAGTTAGCAATGACTCAATGACCTTATCGATGTGCCTTTCAGGTATGGCGCCTTCAAGCAGCGCTTGGGGAGCAGACAGAAATCACCAAATACAGTCAGCAGGAATATGAAAGGCTTCAAAATGTAAATTCTCTCCCATTTCTTTAAAGATTTGAACAATCCTAGATTACCTCACATCTGACATGTTTTTACAAAGTTTGCTATTTCTTCCTTTATTCGAATTCCGATTACAATAGTATGATTGTCTTTCCATCTGTTTTACCTTTTGCTTTTTTTGGTCATTGATCTTCTTTGTTGGTTTTATTGATCTTGGATGATGGCTGGCGGCTGCTATTTTTTTTTTTTTTTTTTTTGAAATGTGATGTGCCATGTACTAACATATCCTATTCTATATTCCTTATTTGCACATCATTATGCTGAGTTTATTGGTACACCTGATGCTTTGAACAGGAAAAGGTGTTATGTCGGGTTTGTTTCGAGGGAGAAATCAGCGTGGTTCTCCTCCCGTGTAGGCATCGTGTACTATGCAGGTATAACATATGAGGCCCTTATCTTAGCTACCAAACTTTGTTTTGTCTTGATATTAAGCAAAACAGCATATGGTATTTCAAGTTTCACCAATACATTTGAATATTGTTGCAGTACCTGCTGTGAGAAATGTAAAAAGTGCCCAATATGTCGTGTCTTTATCGAAGAACGGTTACCGGTATACGATGTTTAGATCCTTAACTAATCTGAGTGCATATTGGTGATGGAAAGTTAAAAAGTTTTTTTTTGCTGATGGTGAAGAACTGGAAGTGTTGGTGATTCATGATAATACTGACACAGGATTACTTTGATGAAAATGCAGCTGCAAATAGCAAACCCTAAACCCTGCTTAATCTCTTATATCTGTTTCAAATGTAAATACGTTTGTTTCTGTGAGGGTAACTCACAATTGCAATTTTACTGTATAATTCAGTTTTTTCCTCTGTATAGAATAATTTTTTAACTTCAATTGCTATATGTTTTATGTTTGGCAATCAGCAAAGGTTGAAAAGGGGGTTTGATATTTGATGACTCAAATCTAATTAATGATTGTCAACCAAATGTAATTGAAATTTGACCCAACATACAAACAATTGTTGAAATGGTCTTGTTGGGTGTGTTTGTTTTTGGTATAAATAGTGGAGCGGAGATGATCGAAGGAGTTAATGATAGTTAAATATTCGTTTGGAGTTAATGGTAGTTAAATATTTGTTTGGTGATTGATGTTAGTAGTAGGTAGATAATTAATTATTTGTTTGGAGATTGATATTCATAGTGATCGATTAATATATTTGATGTGAAATTTGATGAAGTGTTTTGATAAAGAGTTTGATAAATGATTAAAAATGATTATTAACAAAGCAGGATGAACGATATGAAATGCTTTTCCAGCGTCCAAGAGAATAAATATCTGCAGCGTACTTTGAACATAAAGATAAAGAATTCTTTCAGTGGAAAAGGTGAATGATATGGATCATAAAAAATTCTCAGTGGAAAGCATACTTTGAACATATGGATCATCAAAGCAGGTTATTAATGGCAATATAATTTTTGTTTAGAATTCTACTAATTGAATTATATTCAAATTACTCTCAAGTATACCCAAAGTTTTCAAGGTAGCCCCACACATGATACAACTAAATGCAAAGAGTTTCCCTATATGCACAACTAAAGTAAACACCAAACAGTTTCAAAAGAAAAGAAAAAAAAAAATAATAATAAAGGGCAGTCAATTACCACAAAATTTATCAGAAACTCCATTAAAAGGAAAAACTGATAGTTTCAAAACACTCAATTAAATAACTAATTCTGTCTTCAAACCAAATGTGAAGGAAATCACAACGATATGCATTCAATTTGTAGGATAAAAAACGAAAACATTGAGCAAAACCAGAGCAGAGGGGACTGGGATATTTGACAGTAACCTCCATCAACGCAATCTTCTAGCTTCCCTCTCAGACTCCAAGAGAGTAAGAATGTCTCCTTCCCTCACTGGTCCCTTAACATTCCTCATGATGTAACGATTCTGATCATCAAGAAACTTCACTCTCACTTGAGTCACCTGCCCTCTTGATCCAGTTCTACCCATCACTTTCACCACCACAGCATGCTTTATCTGCGATTCCATTCCTACGTAACCACACCAATAACATATCTTACCATTTATTTACATCCAATATATATTCCCTCATATATATATATTTATAGATATCTATGAGTATTCGGATCAACTTACATTCACCTCCTCGACTACTAGATGTGTTTATACATTCCCCAAAAAACCGATTCAACCAACCAAGTTCAAGGCCTGATCGGTCTGTTTTCATGTATATCGGTTAGAAAAATAGTTAACCGAAACTTTTTCACTCAGTTTGGTCGGCTATTGAAAAATTCTTTTATATAATATTAATAATATCCATATATTTACCTACATTCCTTATTAAATTATTGTAAAATTATCTTAATTTTAAATGCGTTTTTAAAAATTAGTTGATATTTTCATTTTATTAAAATTAATTCTCAAATGTTCAATAACAAAATTATATGATAAATATGTTTTTAATTTTTTTTAAAAAATAAATGAATTAACCAATTAAACCGACCTTATCCACGACTCAACCGAATAAACAGAAACTTACTCAAGCATATCGACATGGTCGGTTTGATTCCAATTTTCACCAAAATCAACACCGACCGACCAATGAACACCCCTACGACTACTATCAAAGGATAACCCAACTTAACCTTAAAGCATTTAGATGTCAAAAAATCACATAAGAAAAGTAATTTTCTTAGCCACCATGGATTCAACCCATTCTCTAAAGCTCTCTTAACCACTAAGAGAACCCATTCCAACAAATTACTAATTAGCCAAACGAGTCGATAAGTTATAGGAAACAAGTAAACTATAGAAGAAAAGCTTTAGAATGTCAATCCAGAATATTCAATGAAACTATAAAAGTGAAGTAACAGTGCCCAACTTTCAGAAAGCAAATTGCGAGTTACAATTCGAAAAACTTCAATATTGTAAACCAACGCAACGCATAGAGAAGATATCAGCACTCAGCACAACATCGCATGTTTTCAAGTAAAAAATAATCTCCTACAAAAACTAATAACTTCAATGAAAAAGAACTGTAATCCAAATCTAAACAATCATCTGCTGATATGAAACACATAGCAACAACAATTCGATTCTATATTTAATTATTATTCAAATATTTTCTACAGAGTATTGAATCGCAAAAACCACTTGCAAAACGCAACAACCGAAATAATCCAGTAGATGAAAAACAGTCATGACTAAAGGCAACAGAAACTGAAAAATAAATGCAGCTTAGTCAACAATTTCGCAGAGAAATCAAATAAGAACTGCCTGAAAGCTATGGATTGTGAACGGAAGGAACAAACAAAGAGATAACCACGGATCGAAGAAGGAATTTGACGGTTACCGTAGAACGAAAACGGATGTGAAATCAGAGAAAACTTTGAGAACTGTGGACAAGCCGCCGGACTACAGAATCACCAATGCAAATGAAGGCTAAAAAGACCTAGCTTTTGCATTACTAGGGTTTCTGATGGTGGAGGAAGACGAATATACCCTCATAAAAAAATTTCTTGTAAGGGTGTTTCAGTCATTTGAACCATTTTCTTAACAACCGTTTCTTAACCTTGTCATCATTAGATAGATTTTAGGGTAAATCATGAATTTATGTTTTATGAAAGTTAAGAGTTTATTTAGTATAGTTTAAAAATTTAGAATTTAATTTTTATTTTGGGAAAGAAATATAAAATTATGTCTTTATGTTTGGAGAAATATATAATTTAGTTTTTATGATTTAAAAAAATATAAAGTTTAATCCCTATGATTTAAAAAAAATAGAATTTAGTCTCATGGTTTGATAAAATTTAAACATTAGTCCATATTATTAGTAAATGATAGGCAACTTAAGTATGTAAATGTGATGTATGAATTATATATTTTTTTTTTCAATTAACTACTTATTTCACACTATCATCATTAAACCTAAAAATAGCTAACTTCTACGTATTTTATTCACCAACAATTACGAATGATAGATTATTTTTTAGATTTTATCTAACATTTGGACTAAATTCTAATTTTTCAAATCACAAGAATATTGTATATTTTTTCAAACCATAAAGATTAACGTCTAGATTTTGAAACCATATGGATAAAATTATAGCTTTCATCAAACCATGAGAACTAAATTTATAATAGACTAAATTTTATCAATTTGAATGTAGATTTAGATTTTCGAATTAGTACAGATGAAGTGTAATATAAAATTATTTTTATTTTCATTTATAAATGAAACCTAGTATATGAAATAAAGATATCTAAATTATAGTAGTTCAAGAAAGAGAATTTTACCAAACTAATCAAATATAAAAAATAATTATACATATAGTCACGTTAAAAAATATTAACAAATGTAATCATCTTATTAATGTGATAATAACTATTTTAAAATTTATATATATTTATAATTATTTTGTGAAAAGAACACAACTACTGTAATTTTCCTTAAAAAAGAAAAGATAATTATAGATTCAAATTGCCAGTCAAGTGATATGAGAAGAATTGGTTGTAACTCTTGCAAATAATTTTTCCTTTAGTGGAAAGTAGAGATATCCATAGGTCCGGTTTCGGGGCGGTTAGGCAGGGAATGGGGCAGGGGGCAGAAGAAGCTTTCCCATTGCTTAAATGGGGTTTTACTAACTTCTCTTCAAATAACTGCATTCAGACGAACTACTTTAATTACTTAAAATAATCGTTTATTTTATTAATCACTAATTTTTAACTATTAATTTTTAATCATTCATTTATAACCACACATTTCTAATCACTCATATCACTTAAAATAATCACTCATCTAACTATATCTACACGAACTATTATCTGCAACTCATCTATTAAATTCATCACACAAACGAATTATTACTGCAACGCCTTTACAAAAACGATTATACAAACAAATTATTACTAAAATTCAAATTTCTAATCAATTAAAAAAACTTTTGTCGTAAAATCAATCTGCCCTTCTATATCCAAAAACACCTTTTGGAAAAAAAAAGAAAAAAAAAAAAAGAAGAAAAGCGAATTCTTTATCGACTGTAGAAGGGGACAAGGATGGCATTTATTGATCAAAGTGTAATAGCCAGACCAAGTAGGCCTCTCTCTTTCTTTCGCTATCACAGAGGTGGACTTGATCCTTGTATATTTTTGTGGTGAAGTTTGGGGTCAAAAACATGAGGTGGACAACAGGCCACGTATATACATCATAGTATTAGGAGAGTTCAGCTTCAATTCGAATAGACATGCTTATTTACAAAACAGTGACCCATAGCCAAACTGTGGCTTGACACTGAATGTTGATATGTAAACCCAACAATACCTTCTGACACAAAAAAAAAAAAACTAAGAACTTCCATCGATTTCCAAATGTGTTAAAACAGGTCTATGACAGATTCCAAACTTTGTAGAGGAATTGGAACGGCAAATCCCCACTTGTAATGAGATTAGCCCCTTTAATTAGCGGGAAAAATGATTATATAAGTTTGTTTGAGGTAAAAAGAATAATTACGAAAAGAATCGTTACTTGAGATAGTGGCTCCAAGATAAGAAAATTAATTTCCGTAATCATTCTTACTACCAACTTAGGAAAGACTATTTATCTTTCCAAATAACTCTAAAGCTTGAATCGATCCTTGAGAGTCCAACGGTGCACTTATTTCTTCTATAGAGAAGAATGACAATCTCCATTTAAGATGAAATGAATGATTATGAAAAGAATCGTTACCTAAGTTAGTGGCCCAAAAATAAGAAAATTATTTTTCGTAATATTAATTCTCATTCATCTTGCTCCAAGCAACCCTCATTTTGATTTTCTTTTTTTTTTTTTAAATCGGAAATCAAAGTTTTGCTCCACTATACTAGGGGTAACCACACCCATCCCTAAACCAAGCATTGAGAGATTTCGAAGAAATACGTGAGTTATCTATAAATTAATATCGCAGTCTCGAACTTAGGACTTTGAGACAGAAGATCTTCAAAACTCAAAACTACAACTACTCTGCCACTAGTTGCAAACTCTCATCCTCTCATTTTGGTTTCTAACGAAGAATCATGTCAATGATGGAGCAATGATACCTTAAACCATGGGAGAGATTAACTTTGACCCCTTCTCAACCCTCCAGTAATCAATCATGACATCAGTCTTACACTTACTAGATGGATTATTCAGAGTGAGAGAAAATTACTGTACAATATGATTAATGATGGGATATATGAAGATGACAAAAAACATATCACTTCAACTCCTAAAATAGTGGTCCTCTCTTAATTGATAGTTTCACCACTCACCTCCTTCCCTTGTCCTACACCACATTCACTCTTCTCTCTCACCTCTTTATCCTTTTGCCTCAAACCAGACTCTTCCCCAGAAAAACTGAACACTTCAGCAATCTCCAACCATTAATACTTGTGATTTTATTAATATCTTGAGCTACCTAACATCACTGCACCATGTCAACAGGATCAGCAGCCTGGACCAAAGATGAAGACAAAGCATTTGAAAACGCCATAGCTACTTATTTGGATGCTGCTGAAGAATTGGAAGGAAAGGACTCAGAAGAGATGTGGGAAAAGATTGCTTCAATGGTTCCAAGCAAGAACATGGAAGAATTAAAGCAACACTACCAAATGTTAGTGGAAGATATCAATGCTATTGAAGCTGGCCAAGTTTCTATTCCTAAATATACTTCAATTAAAGAAGAAACCACTAATTCTTCAACTAAGGAGAAGGATCATCATCTTCATCCTCATGGAGCTACTGGTTCTGATAGTAACAAAAAACCGAATTCTGGTTTTGGAATTGACTCATCTTCCCATGTCAGTAAAGGCGGATCCAGATCAGAACAAGAAAGAAAGAAAGGGATTCCATGGACAGAGGAAGAACACAGGTTTGTGTAATTTCAATTTCGAGAATCAGGTCATTTCATTCAGAGCTATATAATTTATCAATTTAGGTCAAAAATTGAGAAACAATCGAGAAATGTTCTTGAACTTGTTGTGAATTTCAGGTTATTTCTACTAGGTCTGGAAAAATTCGGGAAAGGTGATTGGAGGAGCATTTCAAGGAACTTTGTAATATCAAGAACACCGACACAAGTAGCCAGTCATGCGCAGAAGTATTTCATTCGATTGAACTCAATGAACAGAGATAGAAGAAGATCGAGTATTCATGACATTACCTCAGTTAACAATGGCGGCGGCGGTGACGTCATTTCCCATCAAGCTCCGATCATCGGCACGAATCAGAGTAATCCGGCGGAGAAGCACCGTGGTCAGCCGCATCTGGCCGGAATAGGGATGTATGGAGCTCCGATTGGGCATCCGGTGGCGGCTCCGCCGGGGCATATGGCATCGGCGGTTGGTACTCCGGTGATGCTTCCACATGGAATTCATCCCCATCATCCTCCTTATGTTATGCCAGTTGCTTATCCGATGGCTCCTCCACCAATGCACCAATGACAATTCTTCTTTCTTTCTTTTTTTTCATCTTTAATTTCTGTAATTTGATTTTTGTATTAATGTATCGGGAATAAGAAATTTGAGGCTAACCTTTCCTCTTCTTTCATGGGTGTTCAGTTTACAGAAGTGAAAACATGAAGAATAAGTTTTTATTTTTATTTTTTAATTTATTTAATTATAAGGTTCCCTCTTTAATGAGTCTTACGTGTTGCATTGAAATTTGAGGATTCAAATGGCTCTCAAAAAAAAAAAAAGAAGGTAATTTGAGGTTCTCTCTCTCTCTCTCTCTCTCTATATATATATATATATATATATATTTTTTTTTTTTTTTTTTTTTTGTAACGGTGAGTAACGCATTGTTTTCATTGTTTGGAGATAATCAAGCTCAACATTATGCTCACAGATTTGATCTTGAAAATTGATATTTATAATCTACTTCCTCAATTTGTACTAAAAATAATCTCATGATTACAAAATTTTACAAGATGTCGTTAGAGTTCTACATTCATTAGCATTAGAAATGTACTTTTAATTTGATAGATCTTATGCCATGTTTCACACACATATATAAAAAGGTGATAGAGAATCTAATCATATTATATAGTTGACCTCGGATGCATGGAATCGGTGTTTGACCCTTACTTTTTTTCAGTTGAGGCATAAGAAAGAAGAGCAAAAGAAAGTGAGAATATAATTAGTGATCGATAAAATGGTAATTTATGAGCCAAAGCAGTAATAAATAAATTTTTTTGTTCTCATCTTTTTCCACCAGATCAAACATGCAATTTCGCAAATTAAACAAATTAAAGACAGCCTGAATATGAGAATATAAAAAAGATATGAAGGACGAACTCAAAGACAGCCTCTCAAAGACGGCCTCAAAATTTGAAGGACGAAGCCAAGATTAAAAAAAAAAAAAAAAAAAAAAAAAAAAAAAAAAAAAAAAAAAAAAAACTACTTGGATATCCAATTAGTGGGAGGATTTTATTTCAAGTATCATCACTATTTATATTAATCTTTTTACATTTACATTTATTTTCCCGATGGCTCTAAATATATACATTAAACTTTCTTCACTCTATAACTTGATGAAATTCCTACGTAGCAAACTCATCAGGATTCATCTTCCGGATATCTTAGAACTACTAGGAATATTATCTAACATCTATATCTTAAAACAGTTACAGAATCGCCTCCAACACCTCGGAGATTTCAAATCTTCCCTTACGACAGGGTTGTTAAACTTCGCTTCCTCGCTCAACTCTTCGAAAGAGTCGACAAGGTTTTGCAGCCTCGCCACAAACTCGATCAGGAGAGAAGTAAAAGTTGCTAACGACAACGCGCTTGCATTTTCGTATGTTTTCGACTCTTCTTCTTGGACTGCTACATTTGGTTTAATAGAAATCTGAGCAGGCCATGATCCCAGTTTCTTGAACATTTTTGTGGGGGGTAAAGCGGCAGGCGACTGTACAGAGTTGATGTCCGATGAAGTAGTATCATCCCAGCTTTTTGGGATTGGGAAGGTCCTCAGATCAAGCTTAGCTTCGCTGAGGGATCTGTATCCACGAAACCTGGTTTCTTCATCATCCAAGTTAAGCAATTCTTGGGGCTGTCCTACCTCCTCAGGACGATTGCCGATTTCCCAACTCTCTGAATTTACGAGAAGATACGATTTTGCATCGACTTTCTTTTGCAACTCTTCTGCAGCATCATGTACCTCAGAAAGCATGGCTCCTGAATCTAATTTTTCTAGCTTCTTTAACTTGTTTCCAAGCTCCCGCAAGACCTTAGCACCTTCATAGCCTACCCTACGGAGCTCATTGCCAAATACCTGTCGTTTTTCGGGTGAGGCCTGCACATCCAAAAGTATATTCATTGAATGGCCTGACCAAAATCAATGGAAGGGAAAATAAAATTAATGCGTGTGTATATATTTTTAACCCGGGAACATGGAGCTTTGCTCCTCTAAACCCGAGGGCACGACTGACCCGTCTTTAGGCTGCAACATTGGAATACATCGGAGGTGTGGAGACATAGTTGTGGGTGTCTATAAATTAAGTTCACAAGCACACAAATTCATAGCACACAAGTATTAATAACAAATTTGATGATATAACAACTCAATAGATGAATCTCAAGCATCCTTGACTCAGCCCCTCGCTAGCTCTGTTTATGGTGAACTCGTATTATTGTTAAAAGAAAAGAGACTATATTTGTATCAGCATAACAGCGAACCTAAAGCTACCAATCATGCACGCAAAATGCATATCATATATAACAATAGACAAAAGAAATAAATGGAATGAATTAATTTCCTACAAGTTTTTTTGACATTCAAACATTGTAGGATCAATCGGTATGTCATGTGACATTAGTCAAGGTGCACACAAGCTGGCCCAGACAGTCATGGATATTAAAAAAAAAAAAAATCAAACTATAAATTAGTACATATTAATTCCTGCCAGATGCAAATTTCAAACAAACCAGGCAACAAGGAAGAATATGCATGTAATGTAACTATTGAGTGTGTTTACTAATAGATACTGTTTGTGAATCGATCTCGATGTGAAATGTGAGTATCAAAGTGAAAGTACCTGTATTTCTGAAAGTATACACCCATGTAATGCCATGACAGTGAAAGCGCAATGTCTCAGTGCACCCGATACTTCAACATACTTCTTCCATGGATATTTAAGCATCTTGTAACGACCATGTGGCGGTTCCCAGATCGCGAATCCCATCTTCACAAAAGGAAGAAAAGAAGGTTAGAGAAAGAATAAATAAGATGAAAGAATCTTGTACTTGTATTTCTTATTTTCATGAAGGGGAAATACAGAAAACCAACGTAATGTCCATAAAACTCACCAGAGATTCCTCTTGACTGGTAGATTCCACAGCTGACCTGTAACCTTTGTAGAGTGGATCATCAGATGCTTGGTAGGTAAGGATTTTCGAAGGTATTCGCTCATACTCGACACAATTAAGGTAGTTTCCAACACATCCTGAACGGAGGAAGATAGTTGAGCAATAAGCAAAGGCACAGAGAGATTTTACTAGTGCAAGTATTAAACAGGAGAACGATAACCAACCTTCTAAGGATGCTGCAACGCTTGCAAAATTTGTCGCGATCAGATTGTGTAGATCCTCACCAGCCCAAATGGGGTAAACACATATGTTTACAACCAAACAAACACCAGCACCGAGTGCAATGAGCAAGAATCGAGACACCGCTGTATGGATAAACTCTCTAGTTCTATACCCCGACACCATTATGAAACAATAAGTCAGCAAAAAGACCCGAAATCCATATTCATAAGGCTTCATTGTGGGATACAGTTTAGCATAAGTAGCTAAGAATCCTGCCAACATCATGAAGCAATCAAATGTGAGATCATTTACATAAAAGTAAACTGGATGGAGGGGTCAGACAAGACATTTTGTCAATTTAGTAATCATTAAATCAATGTTCAGAAAAACATACCAATGAGAAAGATACTTATAACAACCACAACTTCTTCCCACTCTCCTGCAAGAATTGATAGTTCTGCCATTCCCAATGCAAGACCTCCAGCTGAAAGCGTCCCCAATCCACGGTTAAATCCTTTGCTCAGAGTTGCTCCTGCAGAAAAAAATATCATTTTGTTCCAATAAGAAAACAGATTGTGGTTTAAAATGCAGCCGTGGTGCCATGATTGTTAAGAATCGTGACGGAAGGGTGTACAAATTCCACTTTAGAGTACTCAAAACAAGATGAGATGGAACAAGAAATATGACATAGATAGGCTACCAGTATAACATCCACAACAATAATTACAACAAAAAACATATCATCATAAAGTGACCTAGTGGTCAAGATGATTTTAAGTAATTAAGAGGCGATGAGTTCAATTCATGATGATCAGATACAAAAAATTAGTTTCCTCTTGACAACCATTATAATGATTATAAGAACCCGTGACAATATTCGAGTTGTGTATAAGCTAATCTCAAATGATTGTAGATATAAAAAAAAATCATGGGCCATGCTCTTTTTTTTTTAGCACATCGACAACATTTAGGGGACGGAGGATTCAAATTTGGACCTTTTTTAGGGTGATATCTACCAGTTATCTAGTTTTGCGGGCCATACTCATTAATTTTTTTTAAAAAAGTACTTCAGATAAATGATCATCATCAGTGATCTCAAGTAGTTTAGAATATAAACACAACAAAATCTTCTTGATTCCCTGTATCATGTAATGTACTTAATCAAAGGATTTCCATCAACTTCCTCAATCACCAATGTTTACCTTTCTCCATATATATATATATATATATATATATATTATATATATATATAAACCCATGGAAATCTTAGTGATTGCAAATCATTAAAGATTACGATGAAACCAAAAATACAAAATGTCATCCAAAGCCAACCCAGAAACAATGGCTTTCTGCAAATTTCAGCTGAATAACATAAACAGATAAATTCAAAGCCAAAGTGAAATTAAGAGTACCAATGCTAAACTCAAAGACGACGACGACAGTGAGAATCGCCCAAACAGAGTATCGAGCGAGCTCCTCAACAGGCTGCTTGAAGAAGATCAACAAAGAAATAAGCGTCAAAGCAAGGGCCATCTTAGCAGAGAAAACAATCTTCCTCGGATCGGACACGCCCATCTGCCAAGCCTCGGAAACAACATCCTTAACGAAAATCCACAGATTCGAGACACCATCAGAAACGGACCGAAACGGCGAACAACAGCTAGGGTTCTTCTCTTCAATCGTTTCAATGCTTCTGAAACCTAGGTCTGGAAATTCCTTGACCGAAAGCAGCCTCTCCCTCTTCTCCGCAAAATTCTGCTTGAATGAACCGTATTTCGGCAGCATGACTGAACAGAATCGAAGGTTGGAACAGCGAAATGGAGAAAGTGATTACAGAATTTGAATGGCGTAGAGTGTGGATGGAAAAATAGTGACAGATAGAGATTCCTGGAAAAAGGGAGAGAAAGAGAAGTGGCAACTCGAAATTCCCGCTAGATTATATTAATTGAATTAGAGTGAACTAAGCCAAATTATTTTTCAACAATCAGCACATTTGTTAGGTCTTGATTCGACGGTTCGCCATTATAAAGACTGTTCATCTTATTATATACAACAATTTTTTATCCATCAATCCTAATTATACTATTTAAAAGATAATAGTAATTAATATCTAGCCAATTTTTATTAGTTGAATCTATCAGTCAAGTGACTTCATCTATCCGCTGAATTATTGATGGAAGACTCTAAATAAATGATTAAAGGCTACCGACTGAATTTAAACCATCGAAAGCTATCTATTGAAGATTGAAGTTATCAATTAAATTGATTAAAGCGAAAATATTTTAGTTCAATTTTTCTGTTAATAAAAGAAATATTTTTAAAATTTAGCTATACATCAATATTTTGCAGCTTTTTTAAATTTGGTTTTTGCTATACATGAACAATCCACTTTATTTTTTTTAGTTATAAAATATAAATTAAAGGGAAAGGGGACCACAAGAAATCCATGATGCTGGTGTTGAACTCGATTAACTCAAACAATAAAATCATTGCATCACCAATCATTTCGGTTATTTTATTCCCTTATTTTGAATATTATGTTTGCAGTAATAGTTTTTTTAGATGAATTTTTATAGAATGATTATAAAAACGTTTCATAAAAGAATCGAATTTATAGAGGTGATATTGAATTCAAATGATACCAAACAATAAAATTAACGCTCCATCAATGATATCTTTTTGTGCTAGATTAGACTAGATGCACATTTTCTTACTTTGAGAATTTTCGAGCTATACCTTTCCACAATTGGAAAGGTTTAAGATTTTTAAATGTTGATTATATTATATAAATCTTTGACCAAAAGGAATTTTCTTTGACCACGAGGGGTGATTTGGTAATATCAAATGAGTTGTTTCATTTTCATAGGTAGGGAATGGGTCCAATTGATTTTGGCATTCCACCTGTCGCTTTCCTCGTCGACCTTGGTTTCAATTTAGGGTATATATTTGGACATTGTATGAGTTATTAAAAATTAATTTTTATAATTAGGCTTTAAAAATTACATTAAAAATAATAATTATTATAATTTTTTTTAAAAATTATTTAAAATAACTTATCATTTATAATCACCCTTCCAATTGTTCATTCCGTAATTATGTAGTAGCTGACTAATCAACAAGAATAGAATTAAATCATGCAAATAAAAGTACAATGTTGAACTGGGAATCTCTTCAATCTAACAACGATCTTGGAAATGTTCTTTCAAAAACTCAATTGCCATGACATGCGCGAGCCTATTTCATTTTTGAGGATGCGAACTCTAACTTCTTCGCTTTTTGCTCGATCTCCCTCACTACCATTGCCAACTCTGACCGATCTTCAATTTTGTTAACCAAATTGTGTATAACTATTGCAGCAACTGATTCGACCGGAAAGGAAAACTCCTAAGATTATAATCGAAATGATAGTCACTTTTAACGGAACATTCTTTTCATAGTGCCACGTCAACAATATCCTTCACACTCCCCGATGGACTTAGATGCACATTTTTTATGCATTATACATGTATATTAATAAACATACATACCATATGTACATATCAAAATCAATAAAAACAAAATATAGTTCAATTAACTATTATTGTTGTAAAAGAGCTGATCATGAAGTAATTAGTTCGAATATCCTACCTCAATTATTGTATTCAAAAAAAAAAAAATGCTATGTAATTTTAAAAATGTTTGGAATAAAAAATCATAAGTCCTGTTTTCAAAAAAAGAAATATTTATAAGCCCAAATCAATTTGATTGCACACATACTTAATTATTATTATTATTATTATTTTAATTAACTATATTCTTTTATTCTCAACTAGTTCTTGTTCTATCATCTACTAAATTGTAGTTGATCAACCCATAATTTTAACCAGGAAAAGGTAAGAGTCTGTGTAAACAAGGTGTTTTTTTTCATATATCAAGTTTTGCACTCATATAACCACAAACTAATAATTGAATCAATTTGCTACAATTTTCAAAATTTAACTAAATTTTAGCTCTAACCTCACTATTCTTAGAAATTTAACCAATTTGTCATGAAAAACATGTTTTTTTTTTTTTTAATTTTTTTGAGGAAAACATGTTTATTAATTCTTTGAAAGCATATAAAATACTTAAAAAAAAAAAAAACATAAACTTGTGAGAATATATGACCCAAATACAACACTTTTTCAAGTTAAAATTAAGATTTGCAGCACATTGAGAGCATATCCAAATCATGTTGGATGATATGACTCTCCTCACAAAGTAAATGAAGGAGAGAAGAACAAGAACAGTGTGGGAAAATGGCACACACACACACACAAACAACATGTTTCAACTCACTTGATTAATAACAATGCACACTTTTCCCTCTATTTCTACACACTCTACAACTCTAATTAATTGTCTTTGCACACCCATGGCTTCTCTTTCTCTTCTTAAACTTCCTATCTCATACCTAACCCTGCTCTTTCTCTTCCGCGTTCTACCGATCGCCATATCACAAGACCCGACCGCCCCTACCGTAGCTCAATGCATGACGAGCCTTCTTCCATTGGCTTCTTGTGTGCCTTTCGTGCAAGGTGCAACACCGACGCCGCCCACGGCTTGCTGCGATAACGTGGAGCAACTCTATACCGATGTCCCTAACTGCCTTTGCCTCTTGCTGAATGGCAAAGCCCTAAGCTCTTTCCCTATTAACTCTACTAGAGCTCTCCAGCTGCCTGATTTTTGTAGCCTTCATGTTAACATGACCTCTACTTGTTTAGGTAATAATATAAACCCATCCTCCTAAACTATGTTCAATTACTTCCTACTCTCTACCTTTTCCTTACATTTTAATTAGGTGGGCTTTGCCCGGATTGCAAGAATGAGTTAGGTTTGATAATTATGGTAACTCGATTCATGTTTATTCTTGAAAGGTAAGCTCGTTGGATTCAGACTTGAAACTTCCAAAATATGCTCTATTTGAAGTCTCATGTTCGAGACTCACGAATAATTGAGTTTATAATTGTAGAATCTCTTATATTGTTTCTAGGGTTTGAGTCTTTTACGAGTACTGCTCTCACGTATATGGGAGTAAAGCTCAAATTCTTAGTGATAAAAAAAACAACAAAAAAACAAAAAAAATTCATTCTATGTTATAATAATTTGTGAGTTAACTCATAACCATGTCATCGAGATTATAATAATCCTCTATCCATATTATAATAAAACTCTTTATATATAACCTGATGACTCCGGTCAAGGGTTCGAATCACTCACTCCTAACTATTATTAATTTCAAATAAATAAATAAAACTTTGTATGATATAACAGTTCTCTATTAGCATCTTAAACATAGTTATTATAATATCATTGATAATATCACCACAAATATAGATTATTATAAGTTTTGTTTTGTAATAACTCACTATTTATAATAAGGGAAATGCATTATAATTCTAACATTTTTTGGTTTTGAAGAACATTTAATATAATTTAATCAGTACATATGGTTTATTGATATTGATCAACACTGGTCTTTGCAGGTGAGCTTGTGCCACCTAGTCCTAAAGTTTCTCCAACGGTAAAAACCAACTCATCAACCATTACCAATGCTACAGTTAGGGGTAAATTAATTAAACTCATGATATTAATTTCTCCAATCAATATAGTTTTTTGATATCTAGCTTACACATTTTTAAACCACAAATTTTTGTGAATTTTCAGCTTCTCCAGTGGCTCAACCACCACCAAAATCTAGCCTTGTGGGTTTAGGATTGGACAGAACCACCGGTGCTAGTTTCAAGCTGCCAAGGGCAGGAATTGAGCTAACACTAGTGATTGCTATGACCATTTATTTAACTTCATTTATCTTTTGATGTATTGTTTTCATTTACAATGTTATTACTCCAATGTTTGTTTGAGGTTTTTATAACGCTCTTAAAAATAAATATAATCATTTTATTCAAATAAGTTATTATTACAATTTTTTCTTTATAATTATTTGATGTAGCTCTTCATTTTTAATCGCTCAAGATGATCATTTTAAAATTTTGCGAACAAACACATCTACTTGTTGCAGCTTGGAAATAATGATTCTTTGTTTTTAGATATGAATTTACTCCTTTATAAACTTAATATAGCAAATATGCCTATATATAAGAAAACTATTAGTTGACATAATTAAAATTATCCAAATTTTTTGGTCTACTGATAGTTTAACATGATTCAACATGGCATCAGACGAAGGTGTGCAATATCAACATCACTATGGATGATTTTGGTTTGATTTTCGACAATTTTGTGCCAAACCGTTCACTGAACCAATGTTCCTCGATTTTTTAATAATTGAGTCCGAACTGATGTTCAATAAATAACAAGATCATTAGTTCGATATTTATTTGGTTCGGTTCGATTTTGATTTCAATAGAAATTTTGATTGATTTTTCAAATGTTTTATCTTATTACTAAAAAAAACAATGATTTTCATAAGTATCCCAATATTTACAATGTTTGTACTTTATATTTCACTTGTAAATTGGTTCTTTCATAAAATTTAATGCGCCCAAACATATATGTTTTTTCTTATTATTTATATATTCAGTTTGGTTCAATTATTTATTGATTTTTCTATCAAGAACTGAAACATAGTGACAAATTTCGATTTTTTAAAATATTAAACCGAATAATCTAATATTGTTTTAAAAAATCGCATAGATCCGTTAGATCGGCTTGGTTCGATTTTTGGTTTTTCCTTTCATGCTAGACGCCTCCCAAATTGCAAAGCTCACGAGTGGATGAGAGTATTAGATGCCATAATTATAATTATCCCAACCCTTTTATGCTTTTGTAATTTATATTTTTGTAATTCCATCATGATTTCACTAGAATAAAAAATGCATTTAAATTATTCTTACCTTTTTATTATTTGTATAAAAAATATAAAAAATTATATAATAAAATCAGCAAAACGCTCACTAAAATGGCAAAAACGAAAAAATAGATTTCACAAAAAAACGAAAACAAAGAAGTGAATATTTAAAAGGACAAAAATGGTATTTTGATGAAAGCGATGAAGTGTGGGTTAGACGGCCATTTTCAATGAACGCCCACCAACGGTTACATTTTATCTCCCTCTCTCCCTCTTCAGCGCGCCCTGTTTTTATCGCTCATCGTCTTCCCAAATCTGACTTCACTCTCAAGTTTTCTTCTCTTTCAGATCTCTCTCTCTCTCACTTGTAGTTGTTGTTGAAGAACATCTTCAGATCGTTAATCCTCATTTCAATTTTCATTTCGCTCGAACCTTCAAACCCTAGCCACTTCTTTGTTCGATTCAGCCACAAAATCATCCCTTGCCGC
>JBBMEG010000009.1:11615093-11661642 GCA_037832605.1 Cyclanthera cordifolia | reverse complement strand
TTGTATTGTGTCGCGTGACTATTATTATTTATAACTAAATATGTTTGGATTGCCTATCTACAAATATTCATGAATATATTTAAAATATATTATTAAATAAATTACATTCATATAAGTTTTTAATAATAATAATCTTTACTTCTAACTACTCAAATTAAATTCTAATTCTATTACGAAGTGTTTGTTTGAGATTTTGTGGATGAGTTATTTTGAGAGTTTAGTAGTAGCTCGTTTATTTGAAAGTTTTAGTTGAGAATTTATAAAGAGGTGTTATTAATTTTTGTTTGTTTGAAGAGTGTTTATGGAGGAGCTATTAAAATTATTTGTTGTTTTTTATATGATGTGAAATTTATTAATATTTTTAAAAAATATATATTTGAATGAACAAGAGAAAAAAAATTTAAAAAAAATGCAAGTCAGCCACATGACACTTTCTGATTGCGCCACGTGGCGCCTGCAAGGGAGGTCGACTGCCCCGTTAGTCCCCTAGAGGTTCTGAAGAAAAAAAAAAACCATAAAAACTAGCTTTTAGCCTAATTCCAACATTTTTTTAAAAAACAATTAACAAACATCCCTTATGGATTTGAATCTAAATCTATAATCTTCTGCTAATTAAGTTGTACAAAATATCACTAGAGAGGTATTTTATTTTTAGTACAAATTGAGCAGAGTAATAACAAAACTTTACACAGAAGATTTCATTACCATTAGTCAAAAAAAACTATTTTCAAGATTCAACTGATGACATAGTGTTGAATTTTATTACTGCCAAATAATGAAATCAATTCACTTGGGGTTAAGTTAAAAAGGAAAACAATGCAGCTAAAAAGAATAGAGGAAAATAACTTAGTAGAAAATAATAATAATAATAATAAATAACCTGTTTTTTTTTTCAAAATACATGAAAAAAAATTAAGAGAATAAGTACTTTACATCTTTGCCCTTTAAAATGAGTGAAAGAAGCTTATTGATTACAACTAAATTATTTGTTTCTTTTTATCCCAGACCTGATCAAGGGCAATGATGGAAGCAATGATGCCAAAAGTTGGAATAGAAGAAGAAAGGAAAAGAATAAAATAAAATAATTTGTGAAGGTTATCATAACATGGATAAGATACAATGATGATTTGTAAAATTATTTTACATTGAATTCAATAACCTATATTAAAGTTTGTTACATATTTTAAAATTTATCAACTTATATTAAAGTTAAAAAGGAAATTATATAGGTAAAGTATGTCAACAACTAATGTAATTTTATGCTAATTTATCTTTTATAATATTTACAAAATAAGACACATATTTTACAATATTAACAAAACAAGAAGCAAATTACCTCTTTTAAGTTTTTCTTCCCATCATTCATCAAATTTTAACTATGATATAATAGCAATAAATTTGATTTTTTTATATATTTAATTGAGAAAACGAAGTGAAAATAAATCGTATAAATCCTCCACCAACTACACAAAAATTGTAATAAATTGTTATTTATGAAAATAATTGTTTATTTTTTGAAATTCAATCGATTGTAATTTATAAAATTATATTTTAAAACTGTATATATTAATGACATTTTTTTTTTGATAAATTAGAAATTTTATATTATACTTTGTGTTAATTAATTGTTGATATCATATTGTATATATGTTAAGTATAAAATATAATTCAAATAAAATTTTAAATTCCAATTTAAATTTAAATAAAATGTTTGAAAAACAGGTATAAAGAGAATTTCGAAAAACAAGTTACGTTAATACTTGTGTCAAACATGACTATATCATATTAAAAAGATTCTAAAAACCAACAAAAGTTGGCCGAGATCCAAAAAATTATATTAAGATTACTAAGGCCCAAATTAATAACTATTTGTTTTTTAGTTTTTGTGTTTTATAAATTTAACCTTATATTTACTGAAATTATTTATATATGTTTCGTATTTTCTTAAATAGGTAAATTCTAATCAAATTTCATAAACTAAAACAAATATTTAAAAATTATATTTTTCAACTTTCAATTTTTAAAAATCAAGTAAGATGTAAATGTCAAAGACGTTACCAACAATAATTTTAAGCTTAAATTTTAAAAACAAAAAACAAAAATTAAAATAATTATCAAGCGAAACCTAATTAATTGTATCACAAGCATGGATATTAATAGTTTGCCATTGGAATAGACAAAAAGTTCCTCCTTACCTAACTACCTTTCTTTTTGATCAGGAGAGAGAAAGAGACACAAGAAAATTATATTTTAAGCTATAATAAAATAATTGTATAAGTTTGCATGTAAGCTACATTAATCTAAGAATATTGCATGTGACTTTATCTAAGTATGATTATATATTGAGAAAATAATGTTTGATGTCTTTATCACATATTATATTCTATTCAAAATCTTAATCTACAACAGCTCAATATGATTAGCTTAATAACCTTTGCTAGTTTAAGCTAACTGCTGAATCATATGACCTAATGAAAGTGTCTACCCTATAATTAAATATTTAATGATAGCAAGAGTGAGTGGTCAAAGGTTTAATCAACGATTACCAATTCCAAATTCCAAAGTTACATTTCTAAGCTTTCAATTTTGATTTCACTATTGAGTACGATTGGGAGAAGAGATTACAAATACTGATTTATAGGATAGAACCCGTGGCCGTGGTGTTAAACTGGATTACCTCCAAATAATAAAACCAACTTGCCACTGACCCTTACGGTCACATAAACCATTACTTAATACTGCTGAGACATATTTTTGTTTTTATGAAGAGTAGAGATTGAACCGTCAACCTTTTGAATGATAAATAATGTCTTATCGACTAAGACATGAATTGGTTTAGTTCAAATAAGAGGTTATTGGTTTAAATCTTTTCACCTCTCAAGGTTAATAATTTTGTTTAGAAACTAATAAGCATGGCTTTCTAGTTGAGCGGCTTTGTCCTTCCCAGAAATGAGGGAGTTGTAATATGCCTATTATCTTTCTTCTCCGCGGCAAAACCACCCTATGTTATCTGGTCGAGCGTATGAATCATATTTTTTCGACGTTTCAAGGTCGACTCGAAATTTCAAAGTAAATATTGTAAAAGAATTCCTCCAGGCTACAATGCATGGCCTTAAACACAGAACAAGCTTGAAGTAATTTTGCCCATAGCTCTATTTTTCACTCTTAAGCATGTTGGTCATATGACACTCACAAGTATTGAGGGAGGGAAGAACAAGAACTGTGTGAAAATAGCACACAGACAGCATTTTTCAACTCACTTAAAGAATCCACTTTACCTCTCTATTTTTACAGAGTAAAAAAAACAAAAACTCTATTGACTCTGCAACCATGGCATCTCTTCCATATTTCCCTGTTTCCGAGCTTGCTATCTCATTCCTAAGCCTGCTCTTTCTCCTATGCACTCTACCGATCGCCAAAACACAAGTTCCAACCTCTTCAAGCCCCGCAACAGCTCAATGCACGGCGAGTCTTCTTCCGTTGGCTTCATGTGCACCTTTCGTGCAAGGTATAACACCAATGCCACCCTTGGCGTGCTGTGATAACCTGAAGCAACTCTACACCAGTGTCCCCAACTGCCTATGCCTCTTTCTGAATGGCACTACCTTGAGATCTCTCCCTATCAACACAACTAGAGCTCTACAGGTGCCTGATCTTTGCAGGCTTCAAGTTAATATTTCCACTTGTTCAGGTACAAGTATATAATCCTATCCTCCTAAAGCTAAGTTTTATTTTAGTTCGACGTGACAAGATATATTTGGGAGCTGGGAGATTCGAACCTACTACCCTCTAGGTCGATAATACATGTATAGTTACCGTTGGGCTCGGCCCGTTTTGACATCCTCCTAAAACAAATTAAGTGCTTTGAACATCTATACTGTTCAATCATACATGGTTTGTTGTTATTCCACACTAACTATTTACAACTCTCTTAATGGTCTTTGAAGCTGTTGTTGGGGTCCCTTCTCCACCCAGTTCTAGAGTTTCTCCTACAGTAAACACCAACACCACGATTAACAATGCTACGGTTTGGGGTATGCTTAAGATATTTATCCGATCAATACAGTTTTCGGATCAGTTCTGCTATAACCTTAGATATCTTATACAATCTGACACTAGTTTTGTGAATTTCAGCTTCTCCAGTGGGTCAACCAGCACCAAAACCTAGCCTAGTGGGATTAGGATTGGGCAGCATCAGTGCTAGTTGCAAACCAAGGGCAGGCGTTGAGCTGACATTAGCAATTGCTATAAAAACTTTTATGTTTCTGGTAGTGCTTTATTGAATATTTGAGTTCAATTATCATATGATGTATTAGGTTGGTTCGCAATGGCGACAAAAGAATTTAGGCTATGTTTGTTTTTGGTGAAAAATGAATGATAATCCACTACTTCTCAAAAACCACTCGTTTCAATATGGTGGTAAACAATCACCTTAACTACTCATTAAACCCTCTATCAAACTACTCCATCAAACATATCACTCAACCACTAATAACATCAACCCTCGAATAAATAATTAATTACCCAACCACTACACCAAACAAGTAGTTAATTGCTCCAACTACCATTAACTCATCCACTCCTCTACACTTAACTTTTTTCTACCAAAAACAAACATACCCTTTAGGATGGTGTCAAAATGTCTCTCGACATTATATGCTCTTACTTATTAAGCTTTTGGTAGATTGTGTTCATTAAATACTGTCTTAAAAGAATATCATTACTTTTTTAGAATTGTAACATTTGTACCTGACCATTTCGAGCTTCTTGTAGCTAGCAGAAAAAGGATTTTGTTTTGACATATGACCAAGTTCCCTTATCTATCTAAAACAATTAGCCTAAACAGAGAAATCTAATTCAACAATGAAGGCCATAACAGATTGATAGAAATAGAATGAAACAAATCAGAAAAACTATATATCGATAAGAAAACAAAGGCACATAAGATCAAAATCTTAACTAGATACAATAGAATAAAGTCGTCATAACATACCTAGAAAAATATGCCATTACAAATTCACAGAGTGCCCTATGTTTCTTTGCTTGATAGGGTGATAATCTATCGAGGATGTGCAGTCTTTTTCCGATATTGAAATATTAAGATCATTCCAAACTAGGAGCCACCTCAGTTGGATTGGAATCAAAGACATCCGGGCTCGATTCCTCTGGTTCTTCTAGTATCTCCCGAGTTTGAACCGATTCTTTGTAGGCAGATGTGTCCTTAAAATCGGTTGCTCCTTCGTTATACGTAGTGACAGCAACCCCACAGGCAATAAGCTATTATAATGATGGATGAATTAGTGTTATTATTCATCAACAAAAGGAGAGCAGAACTAGAATGTTGTATCATCCTTTTTCTCGAATACTCCCCCCAAAAGAAAATATCTAATCAAAATAATGTTAAAGATCATAGTCTGTTATTTATAAACCCAAAAACGAACAAGAACTTTGGGATTGAAATTTAAACGCTCAAATGCTGAGATGCTGGTTAAAATCTTCCTAGAATATCGTAAAAATTGGCCAGGTCTATCGTAAATGTCATCCCTCAATTACAAATATATATAACTGAAATTAAGTTATCAATCAGAATTCTATCTATGGTTTAAGCAGATAGCAGAATCAATCAAAATAATGACTGGAAATTATTAGTGTTGAAATGACTTAGAACTATGTTGATCTATCATTACTTAATAGGAGGTCTCGCTACCGGTAAGTTATCTCCTAAATATCGGTTTCTAGCCCGTAAACCTAACGCAATATTAAAGAACCACGTAAATCCTGAGTTCTTTTTATAGCAATTTTTCATTAATTCTCGAGTGTTAGTTCCGATTATTGGAAACAATTAGTGCAAAAATTGAAGAAAGGGTAAAAGCAGTACCGCAAAAACGATGCCAAAAGCCCACATGTATTCGAGGAAGAAACCGAAAGTATCCCACTGCGAACCCTCCCAGAAATCAGGCTCGGGACCAGGCAATTCCGGCATATTTTCATCAACATCAAACGCTACGCCGGCACTTTCGACGATCGGACCGTCCCTTCCAAATTCGGCCGCCCGATTTCGTTCTTCTTCTTGTTCTTCTTCCTGTTCCTTGATCGTCGTCGAGCTCCTCCGGTTCTTACTGTCGAATCGGCCGGTTCGGGAGGAGGATTTCTTGGCCTGAACGATGTGGAGGGCGGTGCGGGCTTCGTTGGACGGCGGAAAGAACACGTTGCGACGGAAGAGGATTTGGTTAGAAGAAAATCCGATGGAGTTTCTGTAGAGAATTCCGCCGGAGGCGGCCCTGCCAGTGGTTATGGTCAGAGCCATTTGAATGGAGGAGAGTGAGCTCAACTCTGGAGAAATGAATAGGATGATTTTAGTGCGGATAAGGAGAGAGAGGAGATTTTTCAGATTTTTTTTTTTTTTTTTTTTGGTTATTAAAATCTCTTGATTTTATATAATGATTAAAATATTATTTTGGTATTTGATCTATTCTTATTCCTAAACTTTCAAAAATTCAATTTTAATCTCTATGCTTTTAAGTTTGTTCTCTTTAAGTCTCTAGACTTTCAAATTTGTTTCATTTTGGTCATTGAACTATCAAATATTCAATTTTAGTCTCTAAACTTTCAAGATATATTAAATTTAGTCTTTATTTAAATTTTTTTGTTAATTTTATTTATAAATCAACATATTTCTTTATGATTTTAAGAAATATGTTTATCTTTATTTATATTAAAATTATTGACATTGTTGAACCAATTTTAAAAAATATCAACTTCCAATTTATTATAGGGACCAATTTTAAGTTTTTTTTTTTTTTTTAATTTTAGGGACTAAAATACATTTTTTTGAAAGTTGATGGAAGAAAATTAGACATTTGAAAGTCTGGGAACCAAAACATAACAAATTTGAAAGTTCATGGACTAAAATTGAACTTTTAAAAGTTTAGGGACCAAAATGAAACAAGCCTTAAAGTCTATGGACCAAAATGATATTTTAACCTTCTCTAATTAAATAACAATTCATATTTTTCTCTTTTTTTTTTAAGTATAAGTTGAAGAGGAGGACAACAAACCCTACATATAGGACACTACAGAGATCTAACTATTGACCAGAGTGGATGCTTATGCATCACTAATTATAGATGAGCTATGTGTCACGATCAAACTTCATTGTCTTCGCAAAGTGATCGTGAGGCACCTGCTCTAATCGACGAGCAAGTCAACTAAACAAAAATTACAGATCGGGTGGCACAACAGGTGCAACCTCTATCACGAATCTCGTAAAAGGTTTTCAAAAAAATAGAGGAATAAGGTTTTGAAATGCATTTTTTATTTGAAAGTTATATGACAAGGTACAAATAAGGGAACATCAACTAGATTGCATACATCATATAATAGCGTGATAGGAGGAAAGTTTCAAGAGTCATACCCTCTAAAATACGTTTCTAAAGTACATTCTAGCACATTTTTTATGTGTCAAGCTTAAACGTCAATATGACGAGGAATCATACAACTCTAAACATAAAGAAAATTACAATAACATGAAAAGTAAATCTTATACTAGAAAAACATGACAAAAATGGCCTACAGGTTCTTACGACCACGAACAACACACTAGACAAGCAAGATCGTGACATTATACTCTCTTTGACACAATTCATATTTTTTTAAAAATAAAAACAATTCAAATAATGAGTGCTTTGTGATTATTAGAACATATGAGCATTTAAACTTGAAATAAATAATAAATTTCGTCCACATATTTCAAGAAATTTAGAGTTTAATTTTCGTAATTTTAAAACTAAATGAGAACTAAATTTGTGTCCGTATAATTTGAAAAGTTAAAACATAATCATCTTTTATTTTAAAAATAAAAATAAAAATAAAGTTGATGGTTCAATCCATAATGATCAACTTATGACTATTCCAAATCAAAGAGAGATATTTTCCATTTAAAAATCAAACAAACACAATAGTGATATTTATGGTACGCATTTAAAACCATATTTTAGGGAGGGATTCACATTTTTTTAAGGTGAAATTACTACCAATAGTAATTTTTCATTCTCATAATTAATTATATAACATAAAAAAATAGTTCATATATCTCGATCTTCGTTTGCTTTTGTCCTCATCAAATCGATTGAAAACTATTAACCAATTGAACTATTAAATTTTTGAAGCACGACATTTATCATAACTTTTTGTTATAGAAAAATTATTTTATATATATATATATATGTGTGTGTGTATAATATACTATTCAAATTTTCAAGTCAAGTAAAATATTCATAATGCAGGTGTGCATAAGCAAAAAAAAAAAAAAAAAAAAAACCTCAAATATTGATTTATGAAACATAGGTGAACACAAGTTGTCTGTATTCATTCCCCTGTTTTTCAAAGAAATTTCCACCCATATTCAAATTACTTTACCAATCTCTCCATTTTCCATGTTACAATACACTACATCATCTTACAAACAGTACATCGTCTCCGATCGATACGGCGGCAACTCCGCCGTGCCGTCCGCATGATCGAATAATCCACCCAACGCAACCACCTGATCTTTTTCCCCCTCATTCAATTCATTCTCACTGTTCAAAATTTCAAGCCAACAGTAATTCGGAACAAATTCATCCTCAAACCCTAAAAAACCTCTCATACCGCTAATACCTGAAAATTGCGCTGAAAAATTAACAGCCTCAATTTCTCCCTTCTCTCCAGCAGGCGGAATCCCTAATTCGTCGTCCGATGCTTGTAGAAGATAGCCTAGTTCAGGCTGAACAGCAGGCACTGGCACCTGAATTTCCTTCTCGAAGCTTCGAATCACCGAGTCCAGATCTTGAATCGCCGAATCACGATCAACCGAAGCGTCGCCTTCATCGAGAATCTTCAGCAAGTCTTCCTGAATTGCGGAGTCAAAACCTGATTCATCAGAGTGAACAACTCCAATCTGTTTCGAATCGATCAATTTGACATCACATGAAGCGGAATCAATCGTTACATCGTTGATATCCGGCGAGATGAAGTTCGATTCAGACGAATCTAGTCGGGCGATTTTGGATCCGGTGAGATTGATTATAGAATCGTTGGATTCGTCGCGCAAACGCTTTTTATTGTCAATTCTAACCTCCATTGGATAGAAAAACAACGTCGTAATGGAGACGGGTTCAGGAAGCAAGGGGAAAGAAGTTCGGTGCGGACATGGCAGAGAAAAAAGAGAGAATCCGAGAGTGGCAGAAAAAAATTCTGCCTGGTACTTAAATAGTGGGGAAATTCGTACACTTCAAACGCAATTTCGCGCGTACAATTATTTATTTACTTTAAGCCATTTCTTTTTTTTTTTTTAATTTAAATAATTACTCATTAAATCTATCTCACCTTTGGCTACGAGAAAAGAGATGAGAAATTAAGTGTTGATAAGTATGTATTTTAGATGTAAGATCGGAAAATGGATAAAAGTTGATGTAATGTTATAGAAATTATTTCTTTTATATAAAAGAATTTAAGATAATTAATATATAATTGATTGGAAAAGAGAAATGAAAAAAAAAATATATTGAACTATGCGTCGGGTTAGAGCGGATTAATGCAACCCGCCCTAACCCACTCTAACCCAGCACCCAACCACGCGCTACGATTGGTATTTTTCACTGGTGATCAAAAGTTATCAACATTGATAATAGTTCTGATAGACATAAGAATGATAGACTAGCAACGCACAGATAGAATAAAGATAAGTAGGATCGAACCCGTGACTATAGTGTTGAACTATATTACTTTCAAACAATACCCAAGCAATTAAACTTTTGTTAATTTTTGAACTAAAATGAAAATTTAAAACGTTGTAATGCTTGATATGTAAGTAGATTTAAGTGCAGCATTTGAAGTCCGCTTCTATAATGGATGTGACGCATAATCAAAAGAACGTTCTAGATGCTCGCAGGATTTTTTAGCAGAACGAATGAGCGTTTGCCACGTCATCGAACCACTACCAAATATCATCGTGGAAGGGCTAGTTGCTGGCACGTGTCAGTACGTAGTTTGATTTAGCATATACAAAAATAGAATTTTAGATTTAACTTAAAACGGTTAATCCTATTCATTAAAACGATACAATCTAAACATATAAAATTGTTAATCTCACATTTTTTTTTATATGAAACTACTGTATTCAAACTACATAAATATATAAATTAATTAATTATAAAAAAAATAAATTAATATACTTTTTTTAGTATATGCTAATTATCTATTATATTAATTATTTATTTTCTAGTGGGTTAGTCAAGAAATGATTTCATTGATTTGTGTTAATCAAATTCAACACCAGCGTAACGATTCGATCATGTAAAAATAGATCGTCTGTATAAGATGATCAAACTACTCTCACTTTAATCAATTCAACTGATAGCATTCAATAAGCTGTTCAAATGATAGACTAAATTAATTTGGTGATAGATTCGATCAATTCAACGATACCTTTGAATCAGTTTGTTAAAAAAATTGGTAAAATTAAAATTTATGAAAATATAACGAAATATGGTATGTATTAAATTTTGTTTAATATATAATTAAAACAGTGAACAAAAAGTTGGCAGGCGGAGTAATTTCCTAAAATATATTTAGCTTATTTCATACATTAATGCTTAGTAAAAAAATCATCGGAAAAATAGTTATATTTGTCAACTTTTCATTTGATTCTATGCTGAATTTACATTTACTTGAATGTTTTACTCTATTTTTTTTAATGTTATTTTAATTTGATTTTCACTCAATATTATTAAATTTGAGATTGTTATTTAATAAATCAAACATCTAATAATATTTATAAAGTGGATTCTTAATATATAGTTGAATTGATTATGAATTAGCATATTAAATATTGGTGATGGGATCTTTCATTTTTGCAATTGAGAAAAAAAAGGAAGGCAATATGTCAATCAACCATCAACTACTAAATAACTATAAATAATTCATAAATTACAAGCACCCCATGATATTGTTTTATTAGTAAACACGTGGAACCAATATAGAAAACGATTGCCTACAATATCAGCCACTCCTTTTATTTAAAAAAAAAAAAAAAAGTGAATTATATTTTATTTTAAATATTTAACAGTAATTATTATATTAAAAAAAATGGTAGTAGTTTTATAAAAATATTTAAAATTTGTATTTTTTAATATTTAGAAGTAATGATTAGTAAGATTACGGTTATAAGTTTATTTGTTTGAATGCAGTTTTTAAAATTATTATAATTAATATTTAGAATGAAAATTTATTTTGAAAATTTTAAAGTAATGATTGTAGTGATTATGATGTAATTTTTTAAAGAATATTTAATAAATACTCATTTAAAATTATTAAAAACAAATAGCCAAGCAGAGATGGTTGCTACAAACAAAATTTAAATCATTTTTGGTCTCATTCTTTAATATTCTGTTTTAGTTTTTATATTAATAAATAAATAAATATTTTTGTTTTGATAATTTCAATACTTGCCAGAATTGATTCAATAATTATTTAAATTGATAAATTAAATGAGTAAATTCCTTACAAAAATTACACACGTAAAAATCAATACAGATCATGGGAAGGGTCAACTGTGTTCGGTCGTCTGAATGATTGTATTTCTATTTATTATTTTTATTTTAAATTCAATAATAAAAATTTATATTTGATTCACCCCTTTATTTAGAAATAATTGTACTATATGTATATATTTGAGTTAAGTTTGTTTTTTTCCTTTTACAACCAGAATTTTTGTATTGAGACTTAAAAATTATTTATAATTAATATTTAAAATGGTGATTTGATTTGAGTTATTTAAAATAATGATTGCAATCAAATATTTGTTTGTATATAGTTTTTAAAAGTATTTAAAATTAATATTTAGAGTGAGAATTTATTTAGAGTATTTAAAATTAATAAAAGAGACATCAAATCATATCGAAGATGATTATTATTAGAAAGTATGAAAATTTATAACAAAATCAATTAATTACAAGAAACATCATCAACTGGTTACATATCTTTTAAACAAACAAAAAAATAACTCGTTTAAATGTCGTTGAGATGAATAATTATTTAGAAGAGTTATAATTAAGTGATTAATCCAGTTAAATACCATCATTACAGGTTCAGTCATTTCATTGTTTGGGGTTAGTTTCTCTGTCTCAATTAGTACTAAAAAAAATTATTTCAATTAACAATAAATGATTGATTATTTTAAGTGAAAAATATTAAAGTTAAAAAAAAAAAAAAAAAAACAGAGAGAGAAAAAGAAAAGAACGAAACGACACAGTATAGAGAAAGATTGGGCCCACAGAAACATCAGCGTACAAGATCCACAGATGAAACCATACCATTATCACATGGGTGGGGCCCAATATCATCTCGTCCACTTGATGATTTGTGGGACCCTTATTTTTGAACCTGCTACACGCTACAACATACCCCACCATAGATTTTGAATTTCTTTATTTTAAAATAAAATATATGCTCCTACTTTGGTCTGTCTTCGGGCGTGATTTTGACCTATTTTTTCTACGTGTCGACATAAAATTACTAATGAAAATAAATAATATTTTTCTACGAGCCCACATATTATTAATAAATAAAATACATGGCAATTTTCTTTTTCAGAAGAATATAAATAAATAAATATATATATATATATAACCTAAAAATTATTAGTATGGTAATTTATTTTTCATATTAATTAAGTATTTGGATTGTGAATACAGATCTTTAGATGTAAAAAAAAATAAAAAAATAAAAAATAAAAAATAAAAAAATTATTATATATATATATAATTAATAATGAAGAATTATTATTATCATTGTAGAACTCGAATATAGTTGAGATAACGTAGTTGGTTGAACGTTTTCGCTCTTTAAGTATGTTTCCCTGTGCGATTTTCATTTTTAAAGAGAACGATCTTACAATATTATCCTACTTTATAAATCATTAAACATAAATTTGATGTTAATCCAATTTAACACCAATGTCACGAGTTTGATTTTTGAATTCGGTATTTGTCTCTCATTTTATTTGAAAAAAGTAGTGCCCTCTGTAAGGTTTGTTGTCCTCCCACTAATTTGTACTTAAAAAAAATCACAAATTCAAAGTTTTGTAATGATTTGTCACCAAACATCTATTAAAAATAAAACTGTGATCATTTATTATAGCTTATTAAAGTGCTTTGTTTAAGAGGAAATTTGATGAAATTGTAGTTTAGATAATGATTGAAATTATGGACGAAAGAAAAAACTGAAATCGACCAATCGATTCAATTTAGATTTTTAGAACAATATTAGATCAATGGGTTTGATATTTTATAAATCAAAATCTATCGATTCAGTTTCGGTTCATGATGAAATAACAAATAAAAAACTGAATCGAACCAAATATAGAAATGATAATAATAAAAATGTTAGTATTTAAATTTGATAGAAGAACCAATTTAAATATGAAATATGAAATAAAAGTATTGTAAATATTGTAACTTTTTTTTTTTTTGTTAGTAAGATGAAAGTCTATAGAAAAAAAAATAAAAAATCAAATTGTGAATGAGACAAAAAAAATTGAAAAATAAACTTTTTTTTTTTTTTTTTTTTTTTTTATTGAAATCAAAATTGAAAACCAAAAACCGAAACAAATCAAATAAAACCAAACCGATAATTTTGTCTTTGATTGGATATCGATTTGGACCCAAATATTTAAAAATCGAGGATATTTGTTCGATTATCGGTTTGACAAAAAAAAAAAAAAAAATCGAACCAAAATCATCCCTAATTGAAATATATTATAAATTTTATATATAAAAAATGTTCAACGAGTTTTGGATTGAAATCACAAGGAATCTTTGCTATACTTTTAAAGATGAGCTAATTCTTTAGTTGTTAATTAATTTTGTTGTGAAACTTCTTATATTATTTAATATTCTATCATCGCTCTAGGTTATATTTGATAGTCAAATTCTTATACATCTCAACTAAAATTTAAGTGGATATTTAGTCTATAAATTACGATCCACCCAAACAGGTAAAACTTAAACAGATATTTCAATCTACTCTCTCAACCATGTTCGATGCATAATTCTCCCTGTTTTCCATCTCTAGAAATTCATGGATGGATATGAAAACTCATACGTGCCAAAAGCTTGAAATATGGTATGAGTCATGAATTCGTTTTATCCCACAATAATCTAACATCATAATTAAGATCTCGGTTAATAATTATTTGATTTTCATTTTTAATTTTTAATTTTAAGCATACAATTATTATTTCAACGCATAAATTTTGTGATTCTGATATATAAATGTGTTTTCAAAAGTCATTGAACAAAAAATAAAAAATCAAATCAATCGTTGAGAATTCATGTATAAACAAGATTAAATTTCAAACAAGAAACAGAAATAAAATGATTATCGAGTTAAAAAGTTACGCTCACTTATAAATAGCATTCTCCTAGCTTTCTAATTATATTTATGCTATAAACGAAAAGGTAATAATATTGATCAATTATTTAATATATTTGTATAGCATATTTCTAAATATAAAAAAGTAAGCAAAGTTAAAGATAATCAACAGATTAATTGACAATTGTTTATTCATGATGAATATAATTAGCCACAAAATAATAGATTATTAATTAGTTAATGGAAATATTTAGTCTTTTGATAGTTTGGTAATCCTATTTTAAACTGATTTATTTACTATAAAAATGATCCCAAAACATAAGATTTACAATTATAAGCATAAATGATAAAACAAAATAAATTAAAAGATTAAATTAGGAAATTTAATAAAAATATTTATGATTTGGAGTTGAAATTTACAAATATATTATTTGACCTAAAAAATTAAAAAAGAGAGTAAATTTTGGTCTCTTGTGACTGCATTTGATTGCTCTAAGCCCACAATTGCCTTGTTGGGCCCTTTGGTTGGTTGTTTTGTTTTTGTTTTTGTTTTTTTTTTCCACCTAATAATGCATTTAAGAAAAAACAAAAACAAGAGGTAGAAAATGGTATATTTCAAGTAGGTTGTGGGAATGATTCAAGCCAAGCTCGATCGAGAATCTTATATGAATCGGGCATAGCTTGACTCGGGACCTGACTGAATTACTTCAAACCTCATGTCTGATTTGTCTCCCAACATCTAAGGCTTGCTCGAACCACTAAACCCATTGAATTTGCACATTGTGTGTATGTGGACAGTTGCAACGCTCCACCCACGAAAATAGGGCGCGAGAGTCATGTTCTCACCACGAATCACGTAGAGAGGTTAAAATGGAGGTTGTTACATACGTCCTTAATTAAGTTATTCTGAATAATATAATTTAATACTCTCTTGCTTTCTTTTTGCAGCAAATTAACGTAAGGATTAAAGGTCAAATGACTCTCATCATACTAACGTCCAATCCTCTCAAACACATCCTTTTCGATATTACCAAATAAACTTTGAGTTTTTAAGAAAACACTATTAACATAACAATTAAATCAATTCATTTTAAAATGGTTTCTCAAATTGGGTTTTCCAATTAAATTTATTTTTAAACTAATATATATATATATATATTGACTAGAAAATAAATGCTATTAATATGGAGTATATTATAAAATTTTTAACTAAAAGAAATACTATATTTGATATGGAGTATATAATAATTTTATTGATATGGAGTATATATATATATATATATATATATATATATACCAGTGATCGAATATATTATGTGTTAATTATTATTGAGTTGATTTTTCTTTAAAATGAAGGTAAAATTAAAATAATTTCAATAATTTGTTAAATTATTTTTTTAATTAATATTACAGAAATAAATTATTCACGTAGCACCTGGTGCCAATTGTGCTTATATGCATGACTTTTTTAATTACAATATTTATTTGACACATTAATTACAATAATTCAAACAGAACAAGGAGAAATTAATTAAAATTAAAATTAAAATAACCCACAACAAACAATCATATTTCAGATCTGAAAAAACAAGCAACAATATTATATTAAAAAAAGGTAATATTTTAAATTACAATCCTTAAAAAAAAAAAAAAAAACTGAAAGCATTGTATATTTATGAGATCACGTGCTTGTTGTTCCACTTCGGAATTTATCGCCGGCGATCATTTTCGAAGACGCCGGGAATTTTATGTCACCGGCCGTCGCTCTCCGCCGTCACCGCTATATTCAAATCCAATCGCAACCCATTTCTCTCCCCCACTTCCTTCCCCTTCCCACGCCGTTTCACACCCTCCGGCGCCGTCGCATCGTACTTCACCTCCGGCGTCTCTTCATCCTCTTTCTCTTCCTGATCCGCCGCTGCCGCAACCACCGCACTGGTCGTCATCCCTTTTTTCACTCCGAAATACTCCGCCGCTTGTTTCATCCGCCGTAATATCACGTAAAACTCCTCCACCTCTTCGTCGGTCGGCTCCTCCGCAGTTGCTGCCGTCTTGATCCTCTTTTTACAAATTTTGCCGCCGCTCTCCGGCAGCTCCTTTCTCTTTTCTCCCCTCATTTTTCAATTTTGCTTTGCCTTGAGGAAAAAAAAAATAGTTCAAGAAAAGAAAACCAAAGGAAAATTCATGTTTGAAGAGAGGAAGAGATATATTAAATGGGAATATATAAATAATAAGGAAAAAGAAAAAAAATATATATGTGAGGAAGTAATGGAAAATATAATAGGAGACTTATTATTATTATTATTATTTTATTCAATTTTTTTCCTAAGGAAATTGAATTGATGATTTCTTAGATATCATTTTACATTTTAAATAGTTGTAATTCAATTCATTTATTTGATAGTAGTTCCGTTCTCTAAGTAGGATTTGTTGTCCTATTTTAAGATATTATATATCAAAATAATATTTTTGTACATCTTTAAAGTTAAAAAATAATATCAATTATTTTATTTAATTATTAGAAGTATTTGAAATATGAAATTTAAAGTTATAATCTCTTAAATTACTTAATTTATAATTTATGTCGGTTGAGTTATACTTTTCTCGTCAATTAAAACTTTCAATTTTATGATAAGTGGTAAGTGGACTATTTGAATTATATTTTTAAATTTAAAAGTAACATTTAAGTTTTTATGATGAAAGTCGAAATTTGGAGATGAAAAGTTTCTTTTGAATTATTTTTTAGTTCATCATCTTATTCGAATTAATGTTTTTTTTAATTATTAAACTATAATACATATTATTACTTGAGATATGTGCTTGTTGAGCTAAGTTGAAAAGTATTAATACATAAGTTTAAAAAAATACATAAAAAAAGAAATAAAGTACGTATTATTTTTTGAACATTTGATTATATTAACAAATAAAATAAATAAATAAAAAAAGTACATATTTTAGGCTGAATTTTATTGACTAGAAAATAAGTTGGGGTTAAACATCTTTCTTTCTTTCTTTCTTATTTATTTTATTTTATTTTATTTTATTTTTCCAAATGAATAGACAAATTAAGATGACTTTGGAATAGGAAGTCGGCCTTTTCTATTGCTTGGAAAATTAGGTAGAAAACAACAGGCATTTTGGAGCACATCTGGATTACTGCATACAATCTTTAAAGTTAAATTTTTTATTTTATCGATATATGTCAATTACCATATATATATTTGAAGTAATATATATATATATATTAATATTTTCATTATTAAATTTAATTTTCATTTTTATAAAATATGGCTCCTGATCATTAAAAAAAAAAAAAAAAAAAAAACTCAACGCATCAGTGTATCTACAGACTATGTGGCACGAGTTCGAATCCCCCTGCCAGCAATTATTCAAATGTTTAAATCTCACATATTCAATCCTTGTTGAACTAAAAAATACATAATTTAAAACTATTATGACATATTTATCCCTAAACTCTTTTATAGATAATTATTTGCAAATCTAATATTTATTCATTGAAATTTGTACAAATGACTAGTGGTTAATTTAGTCGTTTATCAACAAAAATGCTTTTTTCATTTTTTTTCTTAGAGTTTAGCAATGCATGGATACACATTCAAGTATCTAGAAAAGTCAACAATAAATAGTCAACTAGTAGAAGTATATTTTAGTTGGTCAAATACAAGCAATTAAAATTTTGCGAAATCATATTTTTTTAGTATCCATCTTGAACAAACTATTCCTACGCTGCATTAACAATAGATTAAATTTCAACTAAAAGAATTTAAAATAGTTAAATGCCATGGTTTGAATTATTAAATGTCATAGTGATGTTATTTTATTTTATTTAAATCCAAATAATTAACATGTATTTTCGAATTAAAGACGGTAGTTTCGAATTTCTCGAAATACTTGATGTAAATGTCAACATAATTAGAGAAGGAAATAATGGAAATTGAAATTGAAATGAAAGTCATTCATAGAAATAGACATCGTAATTTCCACTTGCTATAGAAATGGTCTTAGTCTTGTGGTCGGGGATCATGGTATCCAATCAAACTAACTTCATTTTTCTTTAATCAAAAGTAATATAAGGTCGATTAATAAATTTGGTTTTTAAAAAATTGATAAATTGCTTGTCAAGTTGAAAATTTGCAAAACAACTAAAGTCTATTTTAATTATTTCGAAAAAAAGGGCAGAATTTTAATAATTGCACCTTTTTTACGTATATTACGTATATTGACTGTTGCAAGGACTACAAAAATGCTATAATTTATTAGGTATATAAAAGAGATTACATGTCCGAATCTTTCTACCTAAATATTGTTGATATTTATTTATTATTATTTTTATTATTATTTTATTTATTTTGCAATACATGCTCACAGGCTATATCACACATGTTTTAGGCTATTTTCTTTTATTTCAAAAAAAAAAAAAAAAAACTCTAAATATCTATGATAGAAGAAGAGTGAATAACCACCCTTCAAAAACCCGTTGTTTATATTTAATAGTAAACAATCATCCTTAACTGATCATGAAATCAAATATTAATCCCACAATCAAAATTTTCACCAAACTTATCATTTAATCACTACTAACATCAATTCATAAACTAGTAGTTAACTGTTCTAAATCAGTGTTAATACGAAATCTCTAAACGAGTAGTTAATTATTTCAACTACCATTTACCTTTTCACTCGTGTTCACTCTAACTCTTTACTACAAAAAAAAAAACAACCGCATCTTATATGACCAAGATAGATTGAATTCATTATCCCAAGGAATTCATAATAGTTATGGTTGATCTCCGTGTTTCCGTATCACTTCCGATACAGGATTGAAATCTTAAATCTGCTGTGTGTGATGGACATTTTATTATTAAAAACTGTGGGAGGAGATTTGATCATGTGGCTTAGAGTTAGTGCCAAACCAACCTTGATTTTGACAAGTCAAATTTGATTACAACATAACAACACCCATTTTATCAAACCAGAATCCCCTATCAACCCAAGAAATCTAAGGGCTTTTCTGACAATTTCTCCATAACTAATCTGTATATAAGTCAAGGTATGAACTGGAGAAGAGATCGCAATCAGCGGCCTAGAATTATTTAAGCTGGACGAGGTTAGAAATAAACGGACGGCGGATAATGTTATTAAATAGTACCATAAAAAAAATGCTGAAGCTGATTGACTTAATTTGGCAGGTTCGACGCAATTTCTTAAAATCCATGAATTCAGGACTAAAAATATACTTTCTAATGACTGTTGGGCTATTTCCCCCAAGTGATCTAGTCAATTTACTCAAATTCCACATTCAAATCAAATAAAGGAGATGCTTCAATTAAACAAAAAGGGAAAGGGTGAAGAAACAACCTCCATTCAACAAAAATTAAGGAGATGCTTCAATCTGGTGTGGTTAAACAGTCAAGTACCATTGCTATCCTCACCAAAGGCCAGTTCACAAACAAGAGCAAGATGATCACTGCCCCATTTCTGCATGATAGCATAAAGTAAACTTTGATAATAGGAAAAAGGAAAACACTAAGACTAGAGACTTAGTTTTGTTTGAAAAAAGAGAAGACAATTGCAAGTCAAAGTAGATGTTAAAATGTTAAAAAGATTTTCATATATCTGCTTAATCGTCTTGCATCATGGTGGTTCTATAAAATTATTGGTAAACTGATCAATCTCTCAAAGAATTTATAAAAAATTTAAGGAAAAACAAATGTGGTAGGATTTTTTAGCTCCGGAAATCATCCTCATTCTCATTCACCCTATGTTTTTGATGGCCAAAACATACCTCAAGGTAAGAATAGGAAGAGAACGGATTATCTGTATTAAAGGAAAAGATAAATGACAAGACAGATATTCGAACTCAAGACCTACAGCTCAGATATCATCTAGAATTGTGTAAATTACCAATCAACCTAAGAGCTTAAGCTTTTAAGTTGATTAGTGATTAACATAATTCAACGATAACTATTATTTGTGTTTGAAGAGAATAACTAGGGAAAAAATAAGACGAGTATAATGAGGGTGAAAAATAGTTGTTAGAAGAATAAAAAATAATTAAGAAGGGTAATAGAGAAATGCAATTATAAGAAGAATAATTCTCTAGAACCTAAATACTGAGAGAATTATACTCCTTCCCAGTTTTTCCCATTCACCTCCTTGCTCCAAATGCTCAATAAATACCTCGTTTGGAAGTCCCCCGGCTTTCTTCAATGCATCAACGGTCAATGTTTCCAGAACCCTAACAGGGACTAGTTCTTCCGAGTGCCTGCGATAATAATCGAAGCCAGTAACCAGAGTTCTCATGGCCAAAGCATGACAAAAATGGTTTTAACCTGTAAATTTGTATACCATATATAATCAACAGTTCCCATAAACTTGGAGTGGAATGAAGTTACCAAAGGTTCTCCATTAGCGTCTCGAGTTCCACAACATCCCTGAAACATTTAACGGATACGGGGGGTGAGAGACAGTAAACTAAACTCAAATTGTAGCAAATAACTCTTCCCTCGATTCCAAAAACACACACACACACACAAGTTAAAAACGGTCTTAATATAACCATTTATCCCAACATATAATGAACGGTAAGACTGATTTTACTTTTCATTAGTCTATACTTTTTTTTTTGAAAACTAGTCAATATAAGTTATATTATACACACAGAAAATCTTTAAGGAACTTTATAATACCACAACAACCTAGTAATGAGTTCAAATCCCTCGCCTCCAAATGTTATTTAAATTAACATGTGTGTCCATTAAAAAATATTTCAAGGAAAAACTTAATATAAAAATTGTACACTGCAGCTTCCTTTATAATACCAAAATCTGAATTTATATTTCACACTCCGAAGTGTTAAATATCATTCGGACAAAGCATCTTACTTTAATACAATGCTTGACAGAACTAACAGCCCACTTTCTTAACCTTTTTTTTTTTTTTTGACGGGTTAACCCGTTTATTAGAACACTTTCATCTTTATCAATAAAAATATTTTTTGTTTCCTATAAAAAAAATGTATGCTATTGACTTTTCATCCTTTACTAATTTCAAGCGAGTTCCCTTCGACACAAAAGCAGTCTCCGTCCCCAACCATTTTCAGTGCCATTTGCTCATCTACACTTTCTAACAAATTTCCTAAGATTTTTTTATCTACATGGAAGTGCAGTTTCTATGCAACTACTTTAAAGTTTCCTTTGGGATGATTTTTTGTTAAATTTTTAAATTTGAATTCATCTCTGATCATTGATGTTATCACTTTCTTTGAAATATTTGAAATTATGATTCTTAATTTAAAATTTAAAATTTTAGTCTTTGTTCAATAAATTAGTAAATTCCAAGCTTACATTGGCGACTTGCTTTTTAAAATATACCAGTCAATGAAACAAACTCAGATACATACTTGATACAAATCAATCTCCTAATTCTCCATCTAACTCGTGCACAAATCTACACTACTAAAACAACGATAACTTAAGGAGATCAAACATCTTACAGGAACTCCATGGTACGCGCTGGAAAGCTTTAAGTGGTGTCGAAGACAGGTAACATTCTCACTACCAGATGCAATCTTTATTTCCTCGCCACTCCAACTAAAGGAACTTGAAGCTGAAAAATTTGACCTACCCAATAAATGATAATGCATAAGATGAAAGCTAATAACAACCAATATTCATATCAGCAATATGGTCCAAATAACATCAACAGTTCATTTTTTTATTATTATATTCGTGAGTGTCTCGATCAGCTTACGCGCACTTCAACTATTTTTATGGAACATACTGTTTAATCCTACAATATTAGGATGTCAATAAAATTATTTATGGGATAGGTGGTAACCAAAGATACTATCACCTCTTAGTTACTTATGACACTCTTGATGATCACCAAATCACTCCATGATAGATACATCAATACTTCATAAAACATAATTTAGCATCTGATGTGAAATGCCCTGTTGTCCAGATCCTAAATGTTAAGGATGTTGTGCTAGAACATAAAACATGCAATGCTTAATTGCGCGTTCAAAACTTATGTTGGTGTGTAGAAGTAGCACACATATATTAGATTAAGAGATATACATATTGCAAAACGAATACACTGCAACAAAGCTTAGACATACCATTTTGTATTCTCACTTCCAAATCTGAAACGTTCACGTGGTGATACAAAATCAAGTTGCCCTGAAATCTTTCTTCGATCATGCAGTTGGATATCCAGCTGCTCAAACACCAAAATACTTTGAAATGAAATTCCAACCATAGGAACACATTAGAGAAATTCAAGCACGTCATGTCTCAACAATTCCAAAAAAGAAAATTTTGTAAAAAAATTGCCAAGTAAAACTAAAACTAACCTCCGATGAAGCCAAAAATTGGTACATTGCACTCTGATCATTTGAAAAGGAGCAGCAAGATAGACACAAGACAAGATCAATAGCTAATATGGCTGAAATTGCTAGTATGGGTAATCACTTCAATATAGTTGTTCATGTGGTAGGAAAATTCATTTCCAATGAAAGAGAACTACCTTTGGTATACTGTTCAGATCCCCGGCCAAAACTACTGGTATGTTTCCCCATTTTTGCGAGAGGCTATGAGCCTTTTCAAGAAGCAGTCTAACCTACACCAAAATTATGCAACGAAATCAATGCACTGAGATGCCTTTGTTTCTTCAAGGGTGTGTGTGCTTTTGGTAGAAAAGAGCGGAGTGGAGGGATTAATGTAAGTTGGAGCAAATTGACCACTTGTTTGGGGATTGATGGTTGGATAATTAATAACTTGTTTGGGAATTGGTGTTAATAGTGGTTGAGTGATATGTTTGATGGAGTGGTTTGATAGGAGAGTTTGATGAGTGGTTAAGAGTACTTTTGTGATTATTTTGAGTAATTAAGGAGATGTTTGGTTGAGTAGTTGTGAAGAAGTTAGAAAAGGAGTTATTATAATTGCTCGATTGGATGTGTTTGTTTGTAGAGAAGTTATAATTATGGCTTGTTTGGATGTGATAGTTTGTAAAGGAGTTCTAGGAGAATTTTGTTATTACGAATGATGTGACATTTATGAGGTATAGCCTTTTAGTGGAGGATTTAATTTAACTCCTCCTTCTCCTTTTGTGAGGAGTTCAAATAATTCCTAGGGATTAAAATAAACTCTCCAAACAACATCCCCTTAACGAGTTGTAAAAGCTCATTTGTATTAGCACACTAATAACGTCAAACAAACATCCATATAAAATTAAGTTAACCATGCAGCAAAACAAGAAATATCGGAAGATCACAAAAGTAATTACCTGCCCAAGTTTGATATCTCCACGATTTGGGTTGAAAAGAACATGTACATTCCCAATCACAAAGCTGCGACTACATTTTATAAACATGTGCATAGAAATTAAAGAAAGAATAAGCAGTGAGATTAAAATAGTAGTAGTCAACCGCTTCTATCGAATGTTACTTAATTTCTAAACAGGATATACATGCAAAAACATTGACAACAATACACCTAGAACTTAAAATAATACCTCAATATCTTTTTTTATGAAAAATCGAAAGGTAAGATAGGCTTGCAAGCAGCTCTTTACCATGATCAAGAAAATTGTTTCTCATTTTCAAAAAAGTATTCAACAGAAATTTAGAACGTACCTTATTTTGGATTTTGATTGATTCATCTGCGCAAATTGAAAACAAAAAATGCAAGACATGTCATGTTGTTAATATACAAATAAAGGTGAAGATAGCGGCAAGTTAAGAGAAACTGTTAAATTTACAAATTACAAGAATTAGAAAAACTTTTGAATTAAAAAAATCCACCCAACCAACACAACAACTAAAAGTTGTCCACCCTAAAACATACCCCCAAAAAAAGAAAAGAAAAGAAACTCTCCTACCTATTAAAATGAATCAAATCTCAACTTGGTAAATAATTATGGACATGTGAATGGTGGCAAAGTGTGTACCAATTAACTGGAAGAAGACGTGAAAACAACTGAAGCTATTCTTTAAGCATGGTAACTACGTAAAAAGATACTATAAAGATAGCAGAACTGTATAAATGAATTCTTTTATACCTTCAAAACACATAACTGTGCAACATTGTGACGCAGCCCAAAACTCTGGAACTCTATAGTTTCTTGATGCAGAAGGGTAAATCTGAAACCAGAAAGAAGACCGCTACAGAAAATATGAAAAGGCCATATTCAAGCAAAAAGAAAAATGTTCGTTTGTGCTGAACACAGCCTAATAAAGAGCGTGATTGCAACAAAATCTAAATAGCCAAAATGTTTATAATAGGAAAACTTCTGTAAGCCTGACATTACAAGCTCAAGTGACATCTCTCATGCATATCAGCAGAGTTGCAACTGCAAGGTACTAATTCATTTTGAAAACGTTCAGGAACTCACTTAACTATTATGTGATCTTATATATAAATCAACTACTACAATTTAAGGATATCAGGAAGGATAAGAGACCTTACAGTTTGTCTATCCAAAATACAGCACACCCATCATTTGCTTCACCAGTTCTAGCCTATAAACGATTGCCACTGAGTTATCCATGCAGATTATTGGCTACAACTTAACGCAAAATATTTCAAACACACCTTGTAAACACCTTTGTAGCCATAATCTTGGAAAAGTTCACTCAAATCATTAAAACGGTCGACCTCCTGCAAATATATAGTTCCATTTGCAGAGTAAAAAAATTATTCTTAGCACCTAAAACATATTGTGTTTAAAAGAGACTTCATAAACTGTAAACAACAATAGACCAAGAACAAAGGGAGCTTGAACAAAATATAATTTAGTAACAGTGAGAATCAGGATGGGACACTAGATATCCCCCTAAAATAGCAACATGATCCTTCCAACTTTCTCATGTTTTTTATTTGATGCATAAAGTACTAGCCCTAAATTGGTAAGAAAAACCCAGGTAGTTTTAAACCTAGAACAAGCCATAAAAGTCTTTAATATAATAGGTCATTAGTTGTCCTCAAGGAACAACGTCGTTGGGAGAGACTTGAGTTCTCCAAAGTATGCTCCCTAGTCCCTTGGAGGTCCCATAGCGAACTTAGTTGTAAAATCTCTTGTTGTCTCTCGGATCGGAAATTGGCCATTAGCTTGCCAAGTGTCTATTTCTGAAATCTAATTTTACTTCACTACTTGTCCACATCAAAGGCAACAAAAGCTATAGTGTCGACAACTTTTCAATTCGAGTCTAGTTGGAAAATTACTGTGAAATGTACAAAAAAGAATAATAGTTGTAAGACTGAATTTTATTATTGTTGGTTTACAGGAAATCTATTTCTTATCAAAATTATGTTTCGTATAAACTATTGCTGTTGCAGAACCACAAACTATGTCAAAGGAAAACTAAACCTCGTTTTATTTTTGTGAAATTAAGTGCAAAAAATTGTGCCCTTTTAATGAAATTAAGGAACGCGTGAAAAGGATAGGAAATGAGAGCTGACCCGTTTTTGAAGGAAGGAAAAAAGGATAAAAACATTAATGTGCAAGCTTAATTTTCAACCCACAAGTACATAAACATCATCTTGAATATTGAAATACAACAAATAAAGTCTACGGGAGGTCTAACAAATTACCTGCAAGCATAAGATGCCTGCATTATAAAACTTAATTGCTTTGCATATAAGTTCTTTACGGAAATTCCAACCCAAGAATTTAGAAGGCACTCTATGATACAAATCGGGATGCCTCATCGCATTTTCCACTCCTAGTATGTTATATGAAGCAACCATAATCTTATCTGAAATCAAAGCAATAAACTGTAAGTACACAAAGGTTAAAACTGCCAAGTATGCAGTCGCAATACCTGCACAGATGAAAATACCACTTACTATGCAATCATAATCCTTCATATTTTCAACTTGGAAATAGGGACCGAACAATGTTTCCATCAAAAGTCCTTTTTTTCTTTTTTCTTTTTTGTGATCAAGAGACACATCCTCCAAAAGAAAAAAACTAAGCCTCTTGATGGAATTAAGGTTTCTGAATTCTAAGAACTATCAAAAACACAAAGGAAGCCCAATTTAAACTATCAATAAAGTTCTCAAGGGTAATGAAAACAAATATTGAACAATCATGAGTTGACCTAGTAGTTAAGAGAGTCTTGAGAAACTAAGAGGTAGTGGGTTTATACCATAATTAATGACCACCCATCTAGAAATTAATTTCCTATGAATTTTCTAGACAAAAAATGTTGTTGAGTGAGGCGGTTATCCTATAAGAATAGTCGAGGTGTGAGTAAGCTACAAATAAAAATGAAGCAAAAATTGAACTAGCTTAAGTAGCTCTTAAATATTTACCAAGACTGAAGCACGTAAAAAACAGATAACTTTGTTATATCAAAATTCTTCGTATAATGTATTCAAAACATACTACTTCGCTGTTATAAATCAAATTTTCGTCTAATATCTTAAAGTACGAGCTCCAATACAACAGAGTAAATGAGCTTGAATGGATGACGCTTGGATGGCGCTTGCATACCAAAACATCAGACATCGTATCTCAATGGTTGGCATATGGAATAAACTATCAAATACTGGCCAGCTACATACAAATCTCGCGATTCAGATAAAGGTAAGACTCAAGTCATGAAACGATCCAAAAATTTGATGAAGGATGAATTGGATTCAAGAAAAAGATCTCTACCTACATTCAACCCTAAAAACATTCTGGCAACTGATACCAGGGAGAGAAGCCAATCAATTAATGCGAGTGTAAACACTAACACTTGCGAATTGTCATAAAACTGATTAAAAAATCCGTTACCTACAAAATTGGAGCAATCGCGAGCAGAGTACACCCATTGACGAAGACCATCTGTCTGGCTCGACCTCCTCTTCTCGTGCTTTCGTGAAGTTCGAGAGGGAGAACGAATTGGCTTGAACCTATTCGATGTGGAAAGTATTTGATGCTCGCGGGATGTTCGAATTAGGGTTTCAGAACTGAATGCTGATCTCCGCCTCTTCTTCCGGTGATCATTGGGAGCGGAGTGAGCCGTGTTCACCGAGGGTTTGCGCTTATTCTTCCCTGTTTTGGCGCGAATTTCGATGAGAGACGGTTCCATGGATGATTTCTTCGACCGTCGACCGTCAACTAATTCTACAGGCGGCGGCGACTGAAGTTACCCGGCGATCGTAGTCTTACCCTCCGATGTACTGCCTCGTTAAATAGCAATAACAGATGCATATTTTAAAACTAGTAGCAATTATAGATGCAATTTACAAATTAGTTTATTTTTTATCCATAGTTATTAACATGATTTCCTATTTTTAGAGAATTATTTATGAAAATAATGCAAGCTAAAGCCAAAGCAAATATAGTATATAAATAAATGGGACAGTATTGTGTCCGCCTCTATTAATAGACAAAATCATTTGTTGATCTTGTTCCGTAACGATTTGATTTTTTGATTTTGATTTTTGAAATTTATGCGTGTATTTCTTCGAAATGTTTTACATTTGATTTTGCTATTTTTCAAAAAAGTAAGTCAATTCTAACTCAATTTCATAGACAAAACAAATATTTCAAAATTATTTTTTTTAGCTTTCTGTTTTGATTTAGTTTTTAAAAACACAAGATATAAATGTCAAAGTCTGAAAAGTATGTGTTAGAATTGTACTTATATGCTTAAATTTTAAAAACAAAAATCAAAAAACGAAATAGTTATCAAATGGGGTCTAATTTATTCAACTTTCGGTTTTTATTTCAATATGAACTTAGTTTGTTTTGTATTACTATTATTTTTTGTCTTGTTTTGAGTTTGATTTTTAATTTGATTCTAAGATTTTCTTTTTCATAAATATCACAACAATTACAAGACTTTCATATTTTATTTTCTTTCATCAAAATCTAAATACTAATATATTGTTTTCTTTCTTATGATGTATATATTCGGTTAGATTTGTCTTTTATTGAATCTTCTATCAAGAACCGAAATCGAACAAATATATTTCAGTTTTCTAAAATATCGAATCGAATGATCCAAGAGAACCGATTCATTGAATCATTATGGTTTTGTCGATTTTTTATTTTTCCTTTCACACAAAAATTTAGCTTTCGCTAATAGCAGTAAATGAGTAGTTCAGCTCATAGACTTCATTAAATTTGTCGACAGTCTAACATTTTAAGAGAAAAATAAAATTGAACATTTTGAAAACGAAATACAAATGTAGGGGATTTTTCATGTATGGCAAAAAAAACTAAATAAATACCATAATAGCACATTTTTAAAGTGATAAAAATACTAAAATGTCCTTGCATCTATCCATCTCATTTATATCATTTTTTTTTTTCTTATTACTCTATCACTCTCATTTATATGTAGTCTTCAATCAGTTCGCTAATATCCTTCAACCAATAGTTCAATTGATAGCTTTCAATCATTAGCTCAGTTGATAACATTCAATCAATTTGGTGATAGTTTTCAATCAGAATTAATGCCTCAAGCTTAGTGGTACTGACGACAATATGTGGTTGTTGACGACAGAAAAGAATGGGTGTTTTACCTCGTTGGAAAGCTCTTCTCTTCACGAGCACAGATTCGATCTCGAATTTGGAAATGGAGATCTCTGACTCCGTAGATCTGTAAATAAAGAGATGAGTTTCAAGGTTTTTTCGTATGAAAAATTAAAACAGAGAACCAGTTGCCGTCTTTGCCCACCACCGCCATATTTTGGTCCAATTCACTTAAAACTATTTCACTTATTCACTTTCTCTTAGTTAAACAAGTTTTGTGAAATGGAAATCAATGGAAGCAATAACATATGAGAGATGAAAAAAACAGAAGGGAGGAAGGATGTGGCTGGAAAGGGGTAAATTATGCGTTTTTAAAGAAATGAAACCAAATTGTGTTATAAATGAATTTTTAGAAAATTTGTTATATCATTATAATAGACACCTCAAAACTAGCTAAATAGTAATTCTCAAAAATATATTACGTAAGAATTATTAAAATAATATATATATCTTGGCATATTTTAGGTACGTCGGGAAAGAAAAGGAAGGGAAGGAAGTGGAATGGAAAGGAAGGGAAGGAAATGGAATGGAAAGGAATGTAAAGATGAATAATTTAGTGATTGAAGTGATGGAAGTTGATGATCAAATAATGGGAAGAGATTCCTTCTAGCTCTTCCCACCACACCAAAGAAATCCTAAGAGTGTGTTAACAAAGAGAATGAGAATGATTGTGGGAGGAATGAGAATCGGGAGAATGAAAAAGTGAATGATTATGGGGAGACTATCAATTATGTTTGTGGTTAAAGGAGTGATTATTGAGAAAAATGATTAATTGTGTTTTGGGTGAAGATAATAATAATGAGAAAAATAAAATAATGGGTATAATGTGAATGACAAATAATTTTGGAGAGAGTTAAAATTTGTTATAGAAAGAACATAAAGTAGGTAAGAGGGGAATAAAATAGCAATTTTAGAAAAACGTGATTATCATGAAATGAATAATTTTTGTTGGCTCAAACACCGAGAATTATTCGCCTTTCCATTCTATCATTTATTAATGATAACCTAAATGCCCCTCAACTAAAAGTTGTTATTTATAATAATTTTTCATATATATATATATATATATATATATATAAATAAATAAAAGTAGCACCAAAATTCAAAGACTACTTTGATTCATGTATCCAACTAATGGGTTTATCAATTAATAGTGTTTTCAAAAGTGAAGTTCTTACCATTGGACAAAAAAAAAAAAAAAACACTTTGTTAATATATATAATATAAATCAATTTCAAATATGAACTCAGTTTATTCATATATCTTTATAAACTCAGCTACATTTACCAATTCTCCGACTCATAAAAAAAATATAATAATAATAAATAAATAAATGGCAAGACACGAGTCATCAATTACGTCCAAAACCATTAAATTATAAGTTTCCACAACTTATTTTAATGGCCAAGATTCAAACAAGAATAACAACTTCAAGTTTAAATGAACAAACAAGGCCGATGATTGAATACAATTTATTTATTATTTATTTTTGAGGAAAAAAATAAAAATAAAAATGAAGGAGCACCACAAAAGCTACAACAAAATGGGGACCAAACAGTAAATATTTGAAGAATGGCCTACTAAATTATTGTCCAAAGAATTTCAATTTATAAATGTCATTTTCATATTTAAAAAACAAACAACACGAAAGCGAGAGAATTACTTGTCTGTAATTAATTATTTTATGCATGAAATCCTGTGTAATTGACACCTGACCAATGAGATTTCAGAGAATTGGATATAGTTGAAAACTTTGGCCAATCAACGGCCAGAGATATCAGCATGATGGGTCCCAAAAAGCACAACATGACCTCGTGACCACCAACATCAACTTCAAGTTCAACTTACATACATGTCTTTGGTTACTCTTAATTAGTTTAGACTTTTGTCGTTATAAATGAATTTTTATAATTTATTTTTTAAATATGTACATTTAAACTAGTTATTATAATCACTCAAAATAATTAGTTATTTTTAATCATTTATTTTCAATCACTAATTTATAATTATTCATATTCATTAATTTGTAATTACTCAAAATAATCATTCATTATTAACTTCATCCTAACTAGCAAAACAACTACCAACCAAACTAGTTACTAATTGCAATATTTTTATTTAAATCATCAACCAAACGGACTATTACTAAAACTAAGATTTCTAATCAGGCAAACTAATTCATTATTTTTATCGTTTCACAATTTTGCAGACAAACACCTCCTTAGGGATAATAGTGCAGTTTCTAAAATAATTGTTGTCAAACTGTGCTTTGAAAAAATTAGAACATAATCAACGCTAAAGATTGTTTTATTCAACTATATTTGCGGATGAAGGATTAGAACATGTAATCTTTCATGATTACCACCATAGATCACTAATAGTTGAACGGAGAATAAGAAATCAAAAGGTAGTGAGGGTCAAATGATATAAATTAGGCAAATGATATGTCTCGTGAGATTAATTGAAATTAGCTTCCTATTGGTTTATTTGACATTTAAATGTAATAGAGTCAAACGATATATCTCATGAGATTTATCGAAGTGTGAACTTGCTCAAACACTAACGAATATTAAAAAAAAATGAACGAAACTCAATTTCATGCATCTTTGTTAGATCGAATATCGGTTAAGTTTTCAAATTTCATATCTATTTAGACTGAATACCCATTTTAATTAATGATTTATGATACTATATTAGTTAAAAAAAAGTGTAATTGAAACTATAATTAAACAAAAAGTTAGCTCTAAGTTGAAGAAAAAAACATCAAAACAGACAACCACAAAGGGACAAGTACATGAGCTCATCTTCATGTTGAGTCTCCAATTGGCAATCTCAGTCTCTCTCTCACTAAGACTACCCTACACTTCAATTATTGACAAAACCCCACTTGAGCTATTCATTTTTAATTTCAAGCTTTCATTTTTGCCTCACCATTTGATAACAAAACCATTCCTCCCATCAAATATTTCTCCACCATTTTCAAATTTTTTCCCCAACTCCAAACTACCCTCTCCAATGCTGCAAACACACAAGACATCAACCGCGGTGATGGGCGGGCGAACGGCGCGTGTATGCGACAGCTGTTTAACCAAAAGGGCGCGTTGGTTTTGTGCCGCAGACGACGCTTTCCTTTGCCAAGCTTGCGATGTATCGGTCCATTCAGCAAATCAGCTTGCCAAGCGACACGACCGGATTCGACTCGAAAGTACCGCGTCGTCGTTCACGTCCTCTGATCATCTCCCTCCATGGCTTAAGGGCTTCACCCGCAAGGCCAGAACTCCACGCGGCCCCAACAACAAACAAATCTTATCGGCGAAAGCTTCGGTTTTTTCACTCGTTCCCGAGATTTTCAACGACGAGGGATCGTTAATCGACGACGACGACGAAAGCAGCGAATTTGTTAATCATCAACACCATCAACAAGTTCCCGTCTTTGATCCATTCGACCAAGAAAAACTGGTGTTTACGGATGAATTGGAGGATTTCGGAGACGGGTTTTTACCGTCGGAGGTTGATCTTGCGGAGTTTGTGGCGGATGTAGAGAGTTTGTTAGAGAGACAGGAAGAAGAGACGGAAAATGAAAAGAGAGTAATACTCAAAGTAAAAAACGAAGAACAAGTGGAGAATTTTATGAACAATAATGGAATTTTGGGTGGTGACATTTTGGATAATTGGAATTTCAAAGGGGAAGAACTTGAAGAGGAGAAGGATGAGATGAAATTTTTTGGAGAAGAATTGAAGATAAAGAAGAACAAAAATAATATATTTTTGAGGTTAAATTATGATGCAGTTATTACAGCTTGGGATGACCAATCTTCTCCTTACACCACTGGAAATCGGCCTGAATTTAATTTTGATGATTGCTGGGTATGAATTCTATAAACTTTATTCTTAATTCACATAGGAAAACATCAAACATTATTTTATTGGTTGAAATTGTCTAATTATCGGGTTGAAAGCTTGGATTCTAAAAGTATATTGTTTTAAGATTTTACGTTCGAGACCGTAACATAAATTTGTAATTTCCATTTCTTTCTGGGATACCGATGACTGTCCTAGGGACAGACGCGATGACCCGAGAATAAATGTGTTTATATATTCTAAAAAAAATAAAAAATTATGTGATTATGTTATAACATATTAATGTATTAAATATAAATAAATTGCCTAAATAGTAAAGGCTTTGATCACGTCATCACATTTCTTAATATGACTAGAAGACGAAAGAATTTCTGACTGTAGGGCAAAAGGAGATCAATTTGTTTTTGTTTTTTTTTTTTTTTTCCTTGTTGTACCATGGTCATAGTTCTTTCAAAAAAACTTTTTTTTTTTTTTAATGAATAGATTAAAATTTTGAATCTAGCCATTTGAATTTATAAGTTAAAGAGTAACGGTAAAGAATTGAAAATTAAAAACTTAGCTTTTTGAATTTTGAGTTTTGAAAATTTATGCTTATAAACACTATTTTCATTTTTAAATGTTATTACTTTTTGTTGTATTTTCAAATATCTTTTCATATTAAGACTTCTTAGATAAGAATTAATATAAATAAATAAATCAAAATCAAAGGATTATCAAAAAAAAAAAAAAAAAAAGTTAATTTTAAGAGTACTTTCGAGATGATTTTTTTTTCTCCATTTTAAGTTATTAACATGTGTCCAAGCGAACATAGCTCAACTGACACTAACACTCGAACTAGTGTCCTTCATGTAGGATTTATTGTCCCCTTCCCCAACTTGTATTCAAAAAAAAAGGTTAACAACACGTTCTATTATGTATATATAATGTCCTTTACTGAATATAAGATTTCGTTAATCTTATTTTCAGGGCGAATGGCTTTTACATCAAAATGGAGAGAAAAGAGAAATATGGAAAAACAATGGAGAAAGAGAAGCAAGAGTATTAAGATATAGAGAGAAGAGAAGAACAAGATTATTTTCGAAGAAAATAAGGTACCAAGTAAGAAAAATGAATGCAGAAAAGAGACCAAGAATGAAAGGTCGGTTCGTGAAGAGAACATGATCGAATTACAACAATAACAACATCATTAATCTCTACCCAAAAAAAAAACATGTTACTTTTTCTTAATTATAATTATTGTCATGTTTTTTTTTTAATAAAAAACATGCATGTATGAGTACTAAGATATTGTAATTTCAGCTAGCTTTTGAATGGTGTTTTGGTTGTGGTATTTTGTATGTATGATATGATGATCAATTAATAAAGGATTTTAGTGCGTTAAGTCGAATGTTACAACTACCTTCTGATCATCTCTTTATGTAGTTGTCCCAACTATATACCTTTTAGTTTGGTTTGAATTTAATTATATTATTCTAGCTTGCCTTTTAAATTATATATTATTAGAAAGTATTGACATTCATCTCAAAATCAATTTGCTATGAGGTTAGTAGCTCATCTTATCTTATATATATGTTGAAGAATGCTCACCATTTCAATGTGGGACAAATGGCTACAAGGTGAGTATCTCTAACATGCCCCCTCAAGGTGACACTACATTTGAGAAAGTCATATTGGACTAGATCCGTATTTATGGATCAAAAATAATACTCGTTTTGGCTTACACTCGCTTGGACATGCCCCCTTTAGATGACGTCATTTAGGAAAAGTCATCTTGAATTAGATCCAAATTTGTGACCCATATACCCGTTTTGGTTCACTTGCTTGGGTCAGGTTCAACTCTTTGAGATCATCAAATGCCCACTTAAGTATTTTGAAGGGAGTGAGCCAAAACGAGTATATTTTGAGCACAAATCAGATCTAATTGAAGATGATTTACCCAAATATGACATCATTTTGAGGGGCCATATTGGAGATACTGATCAACTTGTGGCAATTCTCCCACATTGAAAATGTGAGGATTCTTCATCATATAAGATAAAGTGAGCTACTTCTCCCCTAGCCAATTGATTTTATAGTATTAATACAGAAAATAGAGTATATATGACCAATAGATCATTAATTTAAATTCTAAAGGGCTATTTGTTTTGAGTGTTTATGAAGATTTTATAAACGAATTTTTATAACTACTCTTTAAAAATCTTATACAAACGAGCTACTATCACAATTTCTTCTTTATAATCACTCAAAATAACTCTTCATTTTTAGACACTCAAAATAAACCATCCACCCAAACAAACACCCCATATGATCAATGGACTTTTTTTTTTTCTTTTCAATAACAATTATCAATGAAAGATTCAAATCAAAGATATCTTTATAAATATAATTATATTGTTTTAGTTATCATTAAACACTTCACTCAAAATGCAAAAGCGCAGAGATTCACTAACATCCACTTCATCTATAGTTCAAATTCTCATTTCAATATTATAACCTCTCAAGGGGAAAAAAAAAAAAAAAAACTTCACTTAAAATTGTGTGGACTAAGAAAACATTTTTGTCAATTGTAAAATTACATAAAAAGTTTTTCCACATATAGTTTTGTATGGGTTTTTTTTTTTTCATCCTTACTAGATCCGTACATAATGGTACCAAACACTCCTATTTCTTAGCTTACACTTCTCTATTATTATCACTTAGATTTTTTCTTTTTTTTTTAATTAAGTCTAACCCAACTTTAATATCTACCTCTTATTTACTTGTATTTTTAAAAATTAAATTAAATTCGAAAGTCCAGATACTTATTTTTGTTTATAAAATTTAATTAGAAATCAACTATTTACTTTAAAGAATATATATTAGAAATTTTACCGCGCGGTTAAATTGAAATGGAAATTATCACGCGGTCAAAATTAAAAACTGTATAACAAATTTAACCAAAAAATAATCGCAAATAAGTACGTAATAAAAATGTGCTAAATTTTATTAACCTAAAAATTAAACACTTTGTTTTTTTTTTTTTTTTTTTGTAATTACGCAAAAACTAACCTCCCTTTTCCCGCTAAAACTCACCGGCACGAACCCTACTACCTTGTCTAGACGAACACGTGGCACCCTACTCCCAACGAATTTCCCGACTACAATTCGTAATTCGCCACATCGACTTCAAAATCTCAACAGCTTTATGACGTGGCATTCACTTCCGTACGATGCTATCTACGTGACGAAATGACGTCGGATATTTTGTTCTGTTTACAATGGTTCTGCATACAGAGGATAAACTTTCAGTTATGTATATAAACAAAATCTGATATTATTTTAGGCATATTTTTTATGTATGTTTCACGAAACCAGAAATGAACTGTGGATTTGAGAAACCCTAAATCGGAAAGTTTGAAATCTTAACACTATGAGCCCTCAACAGCAGTTTAACAATGGAAAGATGAATCAGAGCTCCATTAATTCCAGCAATGGCAGAGTACTGTGTCCGCCTCCATTGAAGATCAATAAGGATTCGCATTTCATCAGAAAATCTCCGCCGTCTAACTCCGTTTCTCCGTCGTCTTCTTCCTCTTCCACCTCCTCGAAGTTCGCCAATGGCGTCGCCGCCGCAGGTCCCGTCAAGCCGCCGCAGCGTCATCCGGTGATTATTTATACGCATTCTCCCAAAATTATCCACACGCATCCTAAGGATTTTATGGCGTTGGTTCAGAAACTCACTGGAATGCCTCGATCTGATGAAGAAGCGTCTCCGAAATCCAGCGATGAGAATAATACTAATAATAAAGGATCTAAAGCCGTTGTGAATGATGATAATGAATCGTCGTCGGTTGTGACGGAGGAGAATTGCAGCGGCGGCGGCGGTACGGTGGAAGCTCAGGTTAATTCGTGCTTTGCTGCGCCGATCTTTGAGGCACCGCCACCGCCACCGCCACCTCCACCGCCACCTCTGCCACATTTGGCGAATTCTTACCTGACGAACATTCCTGTTTACAGGCCGAATTCGACGGAGTTTTTGTGCTCTAATCAGCCGTTTCTTAATTACGACGATTCTTTACTTTTCGGTAATCCGAACATTCATTCTCTTTCGTCCTCTAATTCATTGAGCGGATTTAACGATTTCTGCGATTACGGTGATTTTTAGGGCTTTTTTCGATTCATAGTTGAATTTGGGGAGGGATTATTTGATTTCGATGCAATAAACAAAAATCACCGTTCCTCTTTCCCGATTAAATTCTCTAGTTTAGGGAACTGATTTCGATTTAAATCTACAAGTCAGTTTTAAATGACTTGAATCCATTTCGAAGAACATTAGATCGGTATTTCAAACCGAACCGAACTTTTGATGATGCATAATTTCAGAGCTGAATTGGCTCTGGTTTTTTTTAATCTACGTTCGTTAGAACAGTTAAATTTTTCTGGTAACTCGATTTTTTTTTTTTTTTTTTTCTTTATATGAGGGATTACAATCTCTTTTTTCATCATTCGATTCAGTTCTCTGTTTTTGAATTCATCATGTTGATGGAGTTTGCACATAATTATAAGATGAATAAAGAGATTGTGTGCAATGGTGGAGAAGCGACCAGAGCAGAATAATCTTGTTTACTTTCCCTTCAAGTAGATGTAATTGTTTCTCGACGTTAATGAAGAACTTGAGTTGTTCTTTTGATTTAATTTGTTTATTTCAAATTAATGAATGATGCATGTTTGCAACGGATATTGTTATTATTTTTTTACTAATGATATTGGCATAATGGATATTAAAAAAATGCAGAAAATAATATATATATGAGGTCACAATTATAACTAAAAATTTGAAAAAATCAAAATTTAAAAATTGAAAAAATCTACTAATATATGACGTCAAAAAACTAAACTAATGATCAATTACAAAAAAAACTAAAATAATGAATCTATTAAAAAAAAAATCTAACCAAGAAATAATTAAATCTTTATTTGTTTATTTATTTAAGAGTTTTGAAGTTTTTTTTTTTAATTTAAAAAAAAAAATTAAAAAAATGGTTGTCCTTTTATATTTAATCAAGTTATAAATACATATATATCAAGAGATGGGAGCATTTTTCGCAATTATTTTCCGTTGCCATAATACTATGATAAAATCCAGATCCGGGAATTTACATATCTAACCTCCTAAACAAACCAACATGTAACAAAAATACATATATCACTGCTTCTCTACATGTAATTACAAAGGAAAACGGATGATAAATTCATTTCCTTTTCTTGTCTTCGTTTTCCCTGTCAAGAACAACAGGGGCTGCAGGAATGCTGAACCACCACTCCCTTATTCTTCTCGTCCATCTCTCTGTGCTTGCTTTTCTTGGCGGCGAGTACCTCGTAAATCCCTCCAAAAACACCATTAAAACTATGTATTTTGTTGGTAGCAATGCCAGAGTTATGGCTATCACTACGAGACCAACTGCAAACTTCATTGTGGCCTGGATTCATAATCATCGCATTCAAATTAATGAACGAAATCCATCGATTGAGAGATGCGAGGAGACAGATTGGAACCTACCTGAGGGAAAATGGCCAGGAGCAACGCGCGCAGCTTGAGGAGAACTATGTTACCGTCTTGGATGAACTCTTCGGCTTGAGAAATCGCATTCTGTACGGCCAAAAGCTGCTCCATTGCGTTCATTGCTGGAGGGGCTATGACCTTAACTTCGTCGACTGGGGTGCCTTGGTTGAGAAAACGCGTAAGCATCATGAAAACTGCCATGAACATGAGTAGCAGAGCAAAGGCGTAGGCCAGCCAGTCCCTGTGAAAAGAATGTCCAAGTTGATTATCAACATTTTCCATTCGGAATTGGCCTCAACTTAATTTAAGGCTCAATAGTTAAGAAAAACATTAAGGGTATTGAAGCCTTCAATTAATCGACTGGAGCGCCTTAGTTAAGAATAAAAAGTTGTATCATAAAGTAGTTAGGAGAAGAATAAAAAGGTGATTTTGAAAAATCGTGATTATGGAGAAAATGATTTTCAATGACTCAAACATCGGAAATTGTCTCCTTCCTATTCTCCCCGTTTATTAATGGTGGCCCAAACAAACCTTAAGAGATGACGGTTGCACTTCCTCTATCGTAAATCAACTTCTTTTTTTTTATTATAAGAAACGAAAACATTTTCATTGATAAAATGAAAGTATTACAAAGGGGAGAGCCTCTGAGCCTTGTTGTATCGTAGATCAAGTTCTATATCTTGACATTTACCTGTAGATAATGAAACTGGAAACCAAACAGAATGCCAAAGACTTCATTGGATCTTCCCATCGTGCCAAAGAAAGAAGGCAATTCCCAAGTTCACTCACTGGCAACATTAATTCCTGCAGTAGAATAATAATAGCAGATTATATGTAAGATCTGAACAAATAAAACTCAGAAGTCAGAATCATTATCCATAAAAAATAAAAATAAAATAAAAAATAAAAGAAAGAAAGAAAAAAAAGTTGGCCCAGTTGCCTACTCTTAAAAAGGCAAGATCAGTACCTTCATAACTGCCAAATTAGTATCGATGCCGTCTACTTTTGCTCCATCGACCGTCTCTTGAGCCATCACCACCTTTTCATAATTGTTTTTCGATTCCTTGACTGCCCTTTCCAAAGGAGTCATTTTTCCAACAGCAATCTCACCTACAAGAAGCTCATTTTCACTGGAATCGGTTCCAGTTGTTCCCATTCCAAATCCCAAGTGAGAAGCTAAGTCGAATGCTGAGATTGAATACATTCCGTGTGCATGAATAGACTTGTTTGTCCGGTCACTCTCCTTCATGTCTGACATACTTGCAAGGGTTTCCAATATTAAGTCCCCCCCCGGAAGCTGATCGCAAAGATTAAACATAAGAAGTGACTCGCACCCAAGAGATGGTGTAGAAGAACACATGTCTTGAATGGCTTGTAAACGTAGAATTCCAAGGACAGCTTTCGAGAGAGCTTCATTCCTTTGAATTCCCTTAATCTGGAACTTGTTGATGAATCTATGAACATATAGAACCTCACGGATGATTGCCAGCCAAAAATCTCGACGAGTATGGCCTTTAAGTTCAGGAAACTCGATCACAACTGGTTCCGATCTACAGAGGTACACATTTACACAACAAAAAAAGAGTAAACATCAAACTTTTTTTTCTTCTAGGAAGATGAAATTCGATAATCACAACTCGACAACTCTTAATGTTCTTACTGACAAAATACAAGATGTTTACTTTACACTACTAGCTGAATCAAGCCAAGCCTCCCAAAAAGAAATGAATGATCTACTTACAAGGAAACGGATTTGTACAAAATCGCCTTATCAAATAGCCGGGTACCCCATGGTCCAGCCAATTCAGGTTTGATAACCTGTTTCAGATCCTCGGATAAGTCGTATCTTTTTGCCTTGTCAAATGATACTACACGAAGAGCTTCAAAGTAAAGTGCGTGATCTGTCAGAACCAACCTACCTGCACACGAGAAAATAAAGAGGTGAAAAAAAAGAAATTTAACAGCAAGAACTGCAAAATATTAGCTGAAATATATTGCCTACTCCTAAACAATCCATTTCATTTGATGAAATAGTTTCCTCAATAACTATAACAAACAAGGGGTGGTAACCTTGCATCCATGACAAGAAAAAAAAAAGCATGACTCACCCGGCCATGTAGAAATTCCTACGTGTTCAAGAACTGGTTGTGTCGTAACGGTTCCATCCACTTCTAAAATCCTTTCTTCTCTCAATGTTCTTTCAGACTGAAGAAGGTTCGACTCCGATAGATTTTTCATTTTTCTTATCACTCTATCAAGATGACAGGTAGTATTAGAATGAAATAACTAACAAATAGAAACTTGACGCATACTATTTAGTATGACAATTTTCATGCAATACATGAAATAGTGAAAGGTGCCTACCTTTCTAGCGCGCTCAAGTATCTGTCGTAGACAGAGAACTGAAGTCTATCACCAGCCGATGAAGTGAGCATCTCAAAAAGATTTTCACTAATGATCACATTAGAAATTATGGGAACCGCTGGTGCAATTCGAGAGAAAGCCTCCACCCCAACTGATGCATCTTCAGCAATCTGTAATAAAGGGTCAGCTATAGATAAATATTGAAAACACTTCATAATTATGCAAACAGAAAACAAAATTTATGACTTCATAATTGTTGCACTTCATATATCCATTTTCCGATTTCAACTATCTATATTTGAGAAATCCAAATACGTGTGAACCCTATAGAACCAAAAACATACAGTAAGTACAGGCTGGCTAGAGCTTGCCGGGGCTTCCCAAGCTATCATCATGTCAAATGTCAAGCGTCGAAATTTGTTATCAGCCAAATAGCCGATAGTTTGTGTAGATAGTGCAAGTGCCCTGAAACTGCAATACTCCAGAAAGTTTCTTGCATAATTTGAGGAAACCTTGATTGAATCAATTGCCTCCACATTAAAACTTTCTTGAAGTTCGCTAGCAGAAACACCAAGGATTCTGCAAATTTGACACGTCAATGTATTGAACGTCATAATGTACTAGCCTAATATAAATCACGTCCAAGAAACAGTAGTAAATACACACCAAAACTAGTAATCATACTGGCTACAGCGACAAGAAAAAAAGAAAGAACATTTGAGTTTTCTAGAAAACTCTAATAAAATTGCCCCAACCTTCGACCTTAAGTTTTTAGGTTTGTCATTTATTTAACATAATTCAACATAATATCATAGCAGGTTTTTCATATGTTCAAACACATGTCAAATCATTTCCTCTCCGATTAAAATTGAATTCTACTTGAAGGGTATTTTTTAAATTTGCAATTAAATTTAGAGGACTTTTCATGAGTAGTAAAAGAAGGAAAAGACAATACAAATGTCAAAATTTTAGAAAAAAATCAAATATAGTTAACTGATTCAATGAAACTTGAAACTGATAGACTTCAATCAAATTAAATATTTCATATTTTGCTATGTATGAAATTATTTTAAAAATTGCTATCTAAAATACGAATACTAGAACTTGCTATCTACATCAAATTCTCTTATATTCATCTCTTCCCAACGGTTAAGCTTTAGAGTTGGTTGGTAACTTGACATAATTCAACATACTAGGAAGAACTTACTTTGAACATCTACGAACAACCACATTGGCAAATGGAGAAAGCTCAGTTATCCAATTCCTCTGCGCAGAAGGAGACCTTTCGATTTCTTCAAGTTCTTCATCAAAGTAGCTCCGCCTACCTAACAACCATTTCAATGAACTATCTCTAACGAGCCCCTCGATCGTACTTCTGGTTTTGCTTACAACAGCCATCTTATTCAATTAAACATCATATCAATCACAAACGTCTTCCCCAACAGCAATCTAATAGCAAAACACCCCTATCTTTGTACAGAACTAGCAACTTTGTGCAGTATATTTCAACCAAATACGCCCTGTTTAACAATCCAAACAACTGCTCAGTTCATATCAACAAGGTAAAACGAAACAAACGGAGCAATTTCACTGTTTATGCAACTTTACCAGAACACTGTAGCAATACCCTTCAATTGAATAAGACCCAAAATCAAATCCAACGATCATAACATCAAATTCAGTCAGTTTAACAAGAACCCACCGGGATAAACTCCATCAAAAACCCAAACCCTAAATTTTAAATTATCAACGACAACCAAACCAAAAAAAAATGCAGCTACAATCATTAGAACTTCGAAATCCTATCGCTAAAACGCAAAAAACGGCTAACTCTCTTAATCCCTAACCTAACAGATAATACTAAACCTCAAATTATGAGCCGCGTACCATATATTAACAGACCCACGTCGCCGAATGGCCGGAATCGCCGGATTTTGAAGAATGGCGCCGATCAGTCGCCGGAACTGCAAGGAACGTCAAATATTCTGAGATGGGTTGGGATCTTGATTCTTGAATATGATCAAGAAATGCGAAAAGAAAAAAGAATTGAATTTCAGTGAGACGGGTGTGATTGTAGAGCGATATAGATGAGCCACCGTCACATATGGCAAATTTTCAGTTTGATGCTTTGTTGAAATTACTTCGATGGGTAATTTCGTTCAGATGCGGGCAGATACAGATTCGTCACCGAACGTCCTCTTTCTTCATTGGCAGGCTGGTTTTGATCCGTCGATCTGAACCGTTTGATGGTACGACTTTTTTACTTCTTTATTTTTGGTCAATATATTTTGTTTTTGTGTTTGTTCCCTAAACGGTAACTCTTATTTTTAAAATTGAAAAAACAAAAACAAAACAAAGTTCTTACCATTGTTTTTTTTTTTTTTTTTTAATCTCTAATAAATATTTGTTTTGTTTTAAAAATTTAACAGATTTATATTCTATTAAATACAAATTTTAAATTCAAAATTAGCCAATAAATTTGTTAACTAAAAAAGAAACGTTTAAAACTTGTTAAAACTGTTAATTATCTTGTTAAAAATGTTTAAAACTCATAGTTATACATTCTACAAATTTGAAATTATAAAAAATTTATACAAATTTTCAAAATTTATGGATTTTATAAACACAAGCTTTTATTGAAAAAAAAAAAATTGAACACGTTTATTACTCACATTTTTTTAATGCTTACTTTTTTAGTTTTTATTTTTGTAGAATTTTAGCTTATTTTTATATTTTAACAATTCTTTTATTTATTTATTATCAGCCACGTGTACCTTTTACTTTTATTTATTATCTTAAGCGGCAAAAAGAATTACAATTCTTTGTTATATAAAATCAAATACCACAATTCTGTGTCTTGGGCTACTGATAGGCTCTAAGATATCCTTTAGCAGCCCATATAAATAGGCCTCAATAGATATGGAGGCCCAATTGAGCTCGTATTCGAACAAACCATTGACTTTGGGCTGGTCTTTTGTCGCGCTAAAAAGCCCATATGGTTAACAAGGCCCACATTTCAACAATCTTTCAAACATCGAGTATTGGCCATGCAGGGCTTATAAATTTCATAATTTTTTTTTTTTAAGATTACAACAATTGGTGGTAGGATTCAAATTAGTGACCTCATGGTTTTTCAGCGTTCACTAATGTCGTTGAACTCTTTTTGACATATTTCATAAAAATTCTTAGTTTCTTTTTTTGGAAAATATGCACTTGAATCTCAAAATTTTAGAACGTTAGTATAAAATGTTGTGAGCTATATTCATGTTGACAAACTTATGTAATATTAATTAAGTTTAATAGAAAATATAGTATCTTTAATAACAAGAGTAGCTAAGTTTATCTTATAAAATTAAGAAAACAAATGTTTTATCATATAAATATTGTGGGACATCTATGTCAATAAATGACTATTTAAGGGTATATTTTGATCACTATATTACATGTGTAGTTTTAAAACAATTATCTTGTATCACTGACTCAATACATCGAGCCAACAACAACAGTAACATGATGATATCGATCCGTAACAAAGAAATTACGAAATAGAATATATACTTAAATTCAATTGTTATAGGACAACCACACAAAATAAATACATGCACCACTATAAAACTCAAAGAAAACAAAAATTGAAATATGTCTAATTATCTCCAAATTCCATTACATGCAGTTTAACAATTTAATTTGGATTGCACAGAGTAAGTTAGTTAAATACATTAATAACTACAAGGTATGCGTCGTTATGAGTCCGAATACTCGGAGAGAAGTTCATTTTTTTCATAGGATTGAAGACGGTGAACCTCATGTTCACGCGAGATTTCAGCAAAGAAGATGAATGCGAGACACTGTAAGTTTGAAATACATATTTGTATTGATTTGAATATGTGTGAATGTGTGCTACAATCAAGCACCTTGTTCGATCTCGAAGTGATTTTAGACTTCAAAATGACGTTTGATGTTTGGAAGTTTGGAAAGTCTTCAGCTTGTTGAATTCTATCTGAAGTTGAAACTTTCACTAAGAAATGAAGGAAAGTTTCTCTATTTATAGAGCTTCCATGCATCTGGGCTCGTGCTTGATGGGCTTTTGGATTTGGCCTTTGGGTTTGACCTATTGGGCTTGTCTACATGGACTTGGGTCTATCGGTTGAGATTTTGACTTCCATGTTTGGGCTCACTAACTAAACTTGAGACTTATTTAATTTTGACTCACCTTCAAAATAAAACCAACTTTTGATCCAATTTATTTTTGAAAAATGTTTTTTCAAAACTTAATTTAATTTTGTCATTAAATTTTGGATAATGATGTGACAACATATGATTGTAGGTACGAGGAATGTATTCTCATCCTCGTTTCTCTTATCCCGCCCACAATGTTCTTTTTATTTCTTTTTTAATTCTATTTTATTTTTCTTTTTTACCAAGATATATTTTAGTTAATTGTTTTTATAGAAATATCTATTCAACAAGTTTTTAAAACAAAAAAAAAACGGTTAACAATCTGGTAGAAAATTAAATTATATTTTTGTATGAAAATTAGTTATTTGAAAATTGTATTAAGAAAATACCCATAAATATTAAAATTAGGAGCAAAAAAACAAAGAAAAATAAATAAATGGACAAAAAAATCTCGTGAGTGTTCTTATTCCTGCCAGCTCTTCGCACGAATTCCCACCTCAATTTTAACTTTCTTATATCAATAAAAAAACAATGATTATCGAAAAGTAAACGCAAGCCAACTTATTTTGATTAAGCGATGAATGATTTAAAATAGTAATGTGAAACACAACCGATGAGCAGTCATTTCAAACAAAAAGAATTTGAAAAATAGAAAAAAAATAAAAAAGTGAAGCATAACAAAGAACAAAATCTTACATAATAGCACCATGTTGGATATGTGAATCAAATAAAGTTTTTTTTTTTTTTAAATGAATATTTAAATTGAAAAGAGAGATGTCTCAAGTGGATGAACAAATTAAAGAAGAAAAAAGAAAGAAGATAAACATTAGGTAAGGTCTCTTGAAAGATGAAAGAGAGATTGAGTGAACTTGACCATATGAATCTAACACAAAGTGACCCTCAAAATCTTAGAGAAAAAAGAGCCCACAAAATGACACTAAACTTTACCACATTTGAACCCCACACTTCTCTTTGCTTGTTCATGCATCTATGTTTCCAATTAAGTGTACACACAATTCAAGTAACATTAGTTGGGAGTCAAACCAAAGTCAACACACACACACACACTATACATTGAGTGGCATAAAGAGATGCACCCTACCCAAACAAAAGTGGGGGTTCTTTTGTTTTGTTTAATACCAATTATCCAGATCGAACTCGTGATGTAACGTTGAACTGGATTATCATCAAACAATGAAACTAATGTGCCACTAACATTTTCAAAAAGTGGAGGTTGCTTCTAATTCTAGAAAAAACGATAAAATATATCATGAAGGTTAAATTTAATAATAATATCTTTTGCCCACAACATTAGTGTAGCATGGATATACATATTTTTATTCATGCTTTTAAAAATCAATTCATAATTTTAAAGTTAAGACATGTTTCATTATCACTTAGGCTTTATTTGATAATCATTTGATTTTTTTTTTTTATTGAATTTTGTAATTTAAATCTACAACTATTTTTATGAATTCGTTGCATCTACTAAATAAATCCTAAAAAAAAAAAAAATCCAATAAAATAAATAAACCCTAAAAAAAAAAAAAAAAAAAAAAATTCAGATAATCATTTAAAGAATGAATTGGCAACATCCAACAGATTTTCGAAAAAGCCTCCCTCTGGGTTTCCGAATGG
>JBBMEG010000009.1:11550856-11614993 GCA_037832605.1 Cyclanthera cordifolia | reverse complement strand
AATATTTTTAATGGCATTTCCCAAGATTTTTCTGAGCTCAACGTTGTGGTTGAGGATGTTTATGACCTCTTTCCTAGGCTACATGGATTGTCCTTCTACTTTTGTAAGCGAGGTTGTAATAGAGTAGCGGATTTGTTGGCTAACCACTGTTTGGTGCCAAACTCTTTTTGTTTAAATATGTTTGTTCCTGTTTTGGGAGGTGGCTATCTCTATTCGGATTGGAAGGAGTGTCTTCCACCGGAAGTGGTTGCTTTGCTGTTGTTAGAGCTTGATGACTCTTCTGTTTGCTGGTTTTAATGATATTTGTTGGTTTCAAAAAAAAAAAAAAAACTTTAACTCTTCATCCCCTCAAAATCTAGTCACCATCTAAAGGGGTATTTGGTCATCATAGTAGCGACTCTTTTGAGATTTATTCTTATTTTAATTCATATATTTCGTTTTTTTAGTATAAAATGAGGGTGGGGGAGGATTTCTGACCGTACATAGACCACTAAACAATGAAACCAACACACTATAGATTCCTTCGATAATTCATAAATTTTTAAGAGTCTAATTACTATTAAAATTTTAATATTTATTTTATCTTTGATCGATGAATTTTTAAATTTGTAATATTTTGATCATTGAATTTTACTAATTCCATTTTAATCCCAAATTTAAAATTGGTATTTATTTGAAACCCATGGTTTGTTTTTCTACAAAAAATAAAATAAAATAAATAGCCTCTTTCTCATTTTAATTAATATTAACTTTACATTTATCTTAGGAGTATTTTAAAAAACTTTATAAAGTCAGAGACTAAAATTGTATATTTGAAAGTTAGATTTTAAAATAGAGCAAACTTCAAAGTCGATTAAAATTGGATTTTAAAAAAAATTAGGGACCAAATGGAAATTTAAAGATTAAAATAATAATATATGTATAGAAAGATGTCTACATGACCAAGTTACCGGCAAAGTTTTTTTTTTCTTTTTCACTTCTAAATAATAATTCAAATAATTAAATATTTTTAAAAAATATTGATAAAGTTTCAATTTATTGTAAAGGGTTAGAATACTAATTTGAATATATAATTAAACTAACCATTTTTTTTATTTAAAAATAAAACATTTTGCCCCAACCTTGCTTCTCACGAGGACACAGCCCCTCAGAAAAAATGGCATCTATGTATATATACGTGAGCTTGATTAATATACTTCCATTTTTGGGCTGGCCCAATTAACCATCAATCGTGGGTTGTCTTTGACAAGTCCATTCATCCTGGGCTCACTTTGTCGTGCTAAAAGCCCATTTAGGTTTCTAAGGCCCAAATTTCAACTCTCTTCCAAACAGAGTATGGGTTGGAAATAGTGACCATTTTGAATTAAAAGTCAACTTTTTTGGAATAAGAGCGTTTTTTAGTCTTCATCATGTCTTATTTAAATTTTTTTTTATTATAATGATTAATATCTCTTGTACTTTCGGTTATAGCAAAGTTTAAGTACAAAAAAAGTATATACTTAATATCTATATAGTAAATATTATTGAATTTATTTTTTTTATACAATACAGTCCATGTGTTTAGACTAGTTTACACTAATTTGACTATTTCTTGTAGTACTGTCGGCTAATATTGTATTTTGTTGTTAGAGAAATGTTACACGCTCGTTACCATAAATTGAGTATATAATATTTTTGTTCTCTAAAGTGACCAAACCATAAATTGATCATCTATGATATTTTGGTTTTGTAAAGTTCTCTTGAATTAGATTATTAGTAGTGTTATGCTCGCAATTAATAAGATGTGAGTTTGATTAATTATTTTTACGAAGATGCAAAATTATATGCATAGTAACTTATTCGACTAAGATTTTTGATATGTAGAGATTAAAAATGATAATAGATCTAAAATTCACTAACAATGGTTAATTCAAACAAAAGGTATTTGAAAACAAAGATTCACATGCTATTAATTGTAAAATGTGAAATGAACAACAAATATTTAAAATTGGAAAAGAGAATTGTCCTAACTGAATGAACAAGTTAAGGAACAAAATGGATAGAAAAGGAAGAAAAAAAAAAGAAGGATAGATATTAGCTAGGGTAGGGTTCTTGAATATGCAAACAACAACACTTAATTAAAGAGTTGAAAGAGAGATATTGAGGGGGCTTGAACTTGACCATATATTATTGAATCAAACACAAAATGACCCTCAAATCTTAGAGGGAAAAGAAAAGAAAAGCCCACAAAATGACACAAAACTTTACCACATTTGGACCCACTTCTCTTGCCTTGTTCATGCATGTTTCAATTAAGCATACACATAATTCAAGCAACCTTTGGGTGGGAGTACTCAAACCAAAGTCAAAACCTCATCCAACACAAATTCAACTTGTAGATTAAGTGGGGAAAGTGAAGCACCCAAACAAAAATGTGTTTGCCTCCTACCATCAATTAATAGATCATGAGAAGACAAAATTAATTGGGTTGATGGATGACAGGTTGGTTTGGTTGATTGATTGTAATCCAATTTAATTTCATGGTCACGAGTTCGATCTTTTGAAAAGTATTGTATAATCACTATTCATTCGTTTTATCTATAATTATTATTCATTTCCTTTATATAGTCTCATTTCTCTAACGATTTTTTGTGTTGTTCTTATAACCAATATTTTAATTTTTAGATAGTCATTATTCATTTTCTCCGCATAATCAATATACTTTGTTCTCTATCTTCGTCATCTTAACTTTAAAGTCAAAGAATCATTATGATTTAATCATTCTTTGAACTTTAAACACATGAGTAATAGTTTCTCTCTTTACCTCTTATAAATTAAATGAGTAATAGTTTCTACGAGTAGGTTTCTCACAAACTACTTCACGGAAGTAGTCCTAGTAATAATGCTTATAAATTGAATGATTTTCGAAAGAAAACGAAAGAATGACCTAAATTTGAATGTCCACTTATGTGACTAATTAATCACATTTTCATTTTTCTATTTTCTTAATTTATAAAACAAAATAAAATGTAACTCAAATTGAACCAAAGAAGTAGATCATTTCTTGTCATGACCTAAACTTTGCTCTATAAAGAATTTAAAATGACAAGGAATGATGAGCAGCTATTTATCTTATTGGGTTTGGTTGGTTGGAAGAGCCCACCATTGCCCCCCCCATCTTTTGGTCTTAGGGCATCCAATGGCCCAAACAAAGCTGTCTCTCTCTCTCTCTCTCTCTCTCTCTCTCATTTGTATGAATTCATTGCATCTATCAGATACATAAATAAAGGAATTAAAATAAATTTAAAAAAAAAAACAAATTTAATCAGTATTTTCTCTGCTCCAATCATTCATATCATGAATTGGCAACATCCATTAGATTTTTTAAAAAGTGTGGCTATGGGTGTGGAATCTCTGTAATTCCTTGGAATGAGAAAATAAAAATAAAAATAAAAATAAAAATAAAAATATAGGTTTGCTCTGCAAATTATAGAACATGATCAACTATCTCTTTCAAATGCACTGTGGCTGTGACTGTAGCAACATAGAGAGAGATAATTAAATAAATAAATAAATAAACAGATTGACTTTGAGCATGTTTGGATGGGGAAGATGAATGAGGAAAATAATTGAGTAGTTTGGATGAGAAGCAGCTTGAATGAGAGGTTCTTGGCAAGACTTTGTTTGGGAAAAAGTTTGTTGAATGAGAATCTGGTTGTTTGGAAAAAGGATGTAAAAGAAAATTTTGTTTGGAAAAGATTGTTTTTTGAAATATAAATAGAGTATAATCGCGTGGGTTGTAAGAGAAAAAAAACATCTCGAGTTATTTTGGATAAATTAAAAAACAAAGTCACGAGGATTAATTATGATCAAAGTTGATTTTTCGGTGGGTTTTGTCGTCATTTCTTAACAAGTAGTTTCATAGCGGTTTCTCGTGACTTAGTCATACTTAAAGAGCTTTCAGGTATGAAACAATGAATTTACTAGACTCGCTTCGAAAATGGTTGCTTCGATGAGAGGTAGTTTTGTTTGCTCAAAACACCTTGGTGAGGAGTAGTATATAACGTTGAAAAATCGTAATTTGAAATAAGGTGAACTCATGGACTATAATTCGTAAAATGACTATTCAATAAAGAAAAAACTCGTATATATTAATTTTTCCGAGGAAAAAATTGTTTAAATACAAACAAAATGTGTAGTCTCGCATTCGTTTTATTAAGTGGAAGATTATAAATTTGTAAGGAATGATGTACGCATCTCAATTGATATATGTTCTTTTGAGTGAAATAAAAAACACCAAGAAAATGTGGATAATAGGTAGAGTTCATTTTTAAAGTCATTCTTTTAATTTAATTGTTCAGAAGAATATGATACTAAATTTGAAAAAAAATAAATAAATATATACATACACATGATATTAGGATTGAGATTTAGAAGTAATAATTATCGTTAAAAACTTGTTTGGATGTAGCTTTTTAAAATATTTAAAATTAATATTTATTATAAGAATTTATTTTGAGTATTTAAAAATAATGATTGTGTTGAAAAACTTGTTTGGATGTAGCTTTTAAGAGTATTTAGAATTAATATTTATAAGTAATGATTACAGTTAAAAGCTTGTTTGGATGTAGTTATAAAAAGTATTTAAAATTAATATTAAGAATGATGATTTATTTCAAGTATTTAAAAATAATGATTGCGATAAAAACTTCGTTTGGATGTAGTTTTTAGTTTGAAATCCTTCTTCAAAATCTCATAACAAAAACCGGGATATACATTATCTGTAATGATCTTAAATCTATTTAAAAGTTAATATTAATTAATTAAAAATTTGTAAAATAGAACAATTATTTTATTAAAATAGTTGAGGGTCACAGTCACTGAACTGTACAGAGTGTCAAACAGAATTTTGTCATTTCCTGAATTTATTTTACTGGTTGATTTATTTTAATTTAAAAATAGAAGCTGTTTGTTTCCATGTACTTACATAACCCTTCCCTGTTTATTTTTCATTTAACATTACACCATACTGCTTATCAATCATTCATTCATTAATTAATTGTCTTTCCCTTCTTTTCTCACAGCTGGATGTTATGGCCTCCTTTCATAACCTCTTTATAATGTTTTTGCTTTTCATTTAAAGACTTGTTCAACATATTTCATTACAAATTGGAGTTTTTTTTTTTTTTTTTTTTAGTATAAATTAGGGGAGGGACCACAAACTCCTACATAGAGGACACCGCTAATCTCAATTTAATAGAATCCATCCCGTTAATTGGATTAACACCAAACAATAAAATCACTGCGTCACTAACCCTTTCAATACTAATTATTTTTTAACATAATCTACACTTTATTATTTTAAATTCGAGTAAATTATAAATTTGGTTCATATGGTTTAAAGAAAGTTAGAATACAGTCCTTATGATTTGAAAATTTAGACTTTAATCCTTATGATTTGGAGAAATCTATCATTTAGTCCCTATAGTTTGAAATATTAGAATTTAGTCCTTAAAATTTGATAAACTTTAAAAAATAGTCTATGTCATTTGTAATTGATGGTAAGTAAAATATGTAAATGTGAGCTGTTTATATGTTTCAAATGATGTAAGTGTGAGATAAGTGACTGATTGGGTAAAAAAAAATGTATCATTCATACATCAGAAGTTACATTTACTTTCTTAATTTGCCTATGATTAAATAATAACGTGGACTATTTTTTAGATTTTATCAAAACATGAGTACAAAATTCTATTTTTTTTCAAAGCATATGGACTAAATTCTATATTTTTCTAAATTATAGGGATTAAATTCTATATTTCTCCAAATCATAGAGATTAAAGTCTAGATTTTTAAAATATAAGAACTAAACTCTAACTTTCTTCCATTCATAAAGAACCAAATTTATAATTTACCCTTTAAATTTAAAATTTAAAAAATGTGTGTGTATATATATATTTTTTTTTTTTTTTGTAAGGCTCCAAGATTGAAGATTGTTTTCACATTACTAATATAAGTCATTTGAGTTTATATATATATTGTTTTCTTTACAATACTTCTAAAGAAAATTCTTGAGACTATTCAACATAGAATTTGTTGGAAATTTGACCATTATTCTATATAGACTATACATGAGAGAAAATTCATAGGTTTAAAAGTGTGAAACCCTTTAAACTATTTTTTCCTGTCAACAAGAACAATAATTCAATTAACATAATATGTACCTATTATTTCAATTACATTACCTTCATTTGTGGTTAAACTTGAAGTTATATATATATATATATTTATTGAATCACTAAAAAAATGGATTTTATTTGTATAGATAATGGTAATATATTTTTTAATTTAATTTTTTTTAACTACTAATTAGTTTTTTTTTATAGATTTTTTTTGTTTTAATATACATTCAAGATCTCATCATCTCATGTTAAAAGTCAAAAAGTTGTCCAAATATTTATAAAATAAGATAAATTACTCTACTCATTATCAATTAATTTTGAAACGGAGCTGATACTTTCTAATATGTTGTTAAAATTCATGTCTATATTATGATAAGTCAATAAAATGTAAAATATATATTTTTTCATTGGAAGAACATATATAATGTAATTTTTTTTATTTATAAACTTACCACTCTTCCCTTTTCATCTATCAATAAACCATTCATACAGTCCATATGAATTATGTACATGTTCACACATCACCTTCTTAAACAATGAGCTGACATTATTTAAAATTAAAAAAAAAAAATAATAATAAATCTAGAATACTATTTCAGTTGAAATTTATGAATTAAAAAAAATGGTGTAGGATATATAATTAATAATTATAAATAAATAAAAGCTTACTCTAACATTTTAAATATTCTTTAAATTATTTAAATTGACTTAAAAAAAAAACAAAAAATCGAACACCAACTTACTCTCTTTTATATCCCTCCATACTCAAATGTTTGTTTGTTATTTGGATTCTTCAGGATATAATAATATACAAATAAATAAATATATATATATAAATATTAAAGAATAATGAGCAATAATAATTTTAAAAAAATGAATATAATGGGAGACAAAGTGAAAGGTTTTAAAGTTGGGAGGATGACAAGCAATAGTATAGTACAAAAATAATTGAGGAGTGTAATCTAACTTTATTTAAAAACATTAGAATAGTAAATATGTGGTCTGTAGCAATTGAAAAATATTAATACATGAACTTGTCATGTGATTAAGATCGTGACTTCTTCATAATATATTTTTCCCTTTTATTTTTTTAGCATATGATATAGATTTACATTAAATAAAAATAATATTGATTTATTAAAGTTCAATTAGGTCGGCCGACCTAAGAGTAAGTTGATAAAATCAACTAAAGGACGATATTCATGCATTTGTTGTCTAACTATGAATTTTTAGACTATGCTTGACCATACCCATATTAAGAATACATAATTAAATTAATATAATTTATTTGAATTTCTGATTTTACTTAAGAGCATGTCAAATTAAAATTAAGAAAATGATATTTAATAATTTTGTGTGATTAAAGAATTGAAACATTATTAAATTTATTAGATGGATGTCAATTCAATTTTCAATTATGTTTAAAGGATAAGCTTATGTTGATCCTCACTTGGGACCTGTTAGATTGGGAGTGGTTAAGCTTTGTCAAAAGTTGATCAATCAGTATATTGATTTTAAGAAAAGTGGATTCATATTTGATTTTCTTTTTTTTAATCCAATTTACAAATTGATGAATTAACAATAATAAAAATAAAAAAAATCAAATATAAATATTTTTATATACATATATATTAACAAAAATTAATAAATGAATCTTCCTAAAACCAAGTTATTTGAATTATCACAAATTTTGATTTTTTTGTTAGTTTTATGTTAAACTAACCACCAAATAAATATATTAGTTTTTTCAATAATTAAATTCAATAACCAATAAATAACTAAATTATTGGTTGGTTTTCATTTTATTTGATTCTATTTTGATTTTATGGTTTATTATTTAATTTTTGTCTTTTTTTTTTAAATTTTTGTAAGTATTTTTATGTTCTTAACCTACAATAAAATTGACATAATATTTATCAGGTTTTTGTTTCATATTTCATATTTAAATTTGTTCCATCAAATCTAAAAATTAATATATTTTTATTTTTCGTTAGTATTTATATATTCGGTTCGTGCATTGTAGTATAAGTAATGCGTTGTAGGGTTCGTGCATCATACTAATTCGATTTATTTCCTTTAACATAAGAATTTTTATGCAATAGTTTATAAAAATAAAAATGCATGGTTGAGCGTACATATTCAAATTCGGCCAACATTTAAATATAAAAACGACCACAAAATCTATGGTTCAAATCCAACTTCATCTTTTCTTAAAAAAAAAAATAAACACACAAGCGCGCGCGTATGTGTGTGTGTGTATATATATATATATATATATATTTTTTTTTTTAATTCTAAAATATTAATAATTCAATGCATAGTAAGTTGCTTTTTGTTGCCTTTTGAGAGTTCCAAGTTCTGTCCTTTGATAGATCTAAAAAAAAATTATGTCCTTTTGTTTATATATAATTAATTCTCAATTTAGATGATGGATTTATTTAATTAATTATCATGTCTAATACCTTCTAAAAAATCAGTTTAATAGACAATATATATTCTTCCTAAAATTTCATTCTTGACTTTCCCTCAATCATTAATTCCTTTAAGTTTGAAGCAACTTTACATAGAAATTAAGTTGGATAATTAACATTATCCAAGCAATAATCAAGAACTCAGAAATCATTAAGAATTATACAGCATGAGGAATAATATTCTTTTCAAAATGCTCCACTAGATATCTTATTTGAATAGATTTGTTTGAAAGATTTTTGAAACATCAAGAATAAAATTAAAACTTTCTTTTTTTAGTGGAAACTTTTACAACATTGAGAACAAAGTTGAAAACAAAAAAATGCTTGTTTAAATGTTAATGTTTATTTTGAGCATAAATTTTTGTTATTTTGATTTTATATGAAAAAATGTCTCGTATGGATGAAGATAGTCTTCTCAATTCATATCGATGATTTCACGAATTAAACTCGTGAGGCTGGTGTTGAACTGAAATAATATCAAACAATGAAATCACTGCGAGACTTATCCGGTAGACACATTTGAGTTAGTTAAGGTAGTCGATGTTTTTTTTTTTTTTTTTTAAGGAGAATAAAATAAAAGGAATTATATCAAACAAGTGTTTTATTTGTGCATAGTGTTGGTATATTGTTTGTACAACTTTATCATATATCATCAAATGTACAATATAATTTCTTTCTTTCTTTAAAACTAATGACTCCACACATAGAAAATTACATTGGAATGAGAGGTTCAATTTCAGGTATAGATTTCCAATATTGTATTAAGTACACTATCATTAATTAATTGATTATCAAATATAATTTTATCTATAAAATATATGGAAAAAAAGATTAAAAAAAAAAAAAAAAGGAGTTGAAATGGATGATGATGATCTAGATTTTGTTTTGGGCAATGAGAAGTCAACATCCAGAAATAGAAGTCAATGAGGCAAAGTTGAGTGGAAACAAGCTACTCCTCCATATCCATCTCTCATCAATCTCTCTAATTCCTTTGCTTCATTAACCTTTGCCCTCTGCAATATTAATCCAAATATTTATCTGTTACTAAATATAAATTTAATCCTATATTTATTTTCCCAATTCAAATCATACATTAATTATTGGGTTTTTTTTATTTTGAAAACTATTTAATTTTTGGTTTTCGAAGTTTAAGCATAATACTATTATTCTAACATATAGATTTCATTAATTTCAAATTTGATAACTATTTGATTTTTTTTTTTTTTTGAAATTTAAACTTAATTACAACTAATACTCTAACACAAGATATTCATTATTTTAATATCTACCATTTACTTATGTTTTTAAAAATCAAACTAAAGTACGAATGTTTTTTTTTTAATCAAATATTTATTTTTGTTAATGGAATTTGGTTAGAATTCAGACACAGAATATCAGTAAATATAAACTTACATTTAAAATTAAAACTAAGAATTTTATGAAATTTGATTAGATTTTTTTTTTTAGGAATATACGCAAAGAATTTGAGTAAATATAAACTTAAATATAAAAAATCAAAACTAAAAATCTAATAATTATCAAACAGTGCCTAAATGGTTATCAATCGAGGTGTTAATGTTTAACTTACCTGTAATTTTGATATCGAATCAGACTCGGAGTTGAAGTCATAGAAAGAGCTGGCTGCAGCTAGTTTCATAGATAGAAACTGAAATTTAAACCATGAAAAAAAAAAAAAAAAAATTAAGATTACAGCATTGAAATATATGTAAAAAGGATGTAATATTATATAATTTGATTTAGATATATAGTTTTGAAGTGATTTGAAGTTACCTCCACTTGATTCTGCAAAGACTGGACATAATTAATTATCTCATCCAACATTACTGCCATGCCCATGGTCTGCTATTTCATTCAACATTTAGTTTCAATTTTCTTTCTTAAAAATACCCATAAAAAGAAAGAACAAATAAAGAATCAAATAATAAAAAATAAATAATAATAATTATTACAAGAATATGCTTAGCTTCTTGTTCTTCTTACCTTGTAACATCCTGGGACAATGTCTTTCAAACATCTTAGTCTTTCATTAATTTTTCCTCTTCTCACCTGATTGATTGACAACAACTAATCCATTTAAAAAAAGAAAAAAAACTCATTTTTAAATATTATTATTAACAATAAATAAAAAAATTATTATTAGTTTTTAGTTACCCTTTCAGCTAAACTGTGGCTATCGGTGGCTTGCCCTCTTTTAGCTCTCACATGAACCACTTCTCTTGTTGATTTCTCTTCTTCTTTCCCTATGTTTTTCAATCTCTTCCCTTTACCTGAACTCTGTTAAATAAAAATTAAAAATTAAACTAATTTAATATTGTATCTAAAATTATAATTAATCTTCAATTCAATAAAAACGAAAGAATTATAAACGTGAATTTAGATTATCTTAAGAAGATATGTCGAGGATTTCAGGTTAGAAAAGTAAGAAGACTTTTTTATATTTATAAAATAAAGTGAATTATTTCTTTTGTAATTAAATTAATTTTAGGATGAAACTAATCTAATATGGTAGTTGACTCTTTTGTGAAACCTAAATGAATATAATTCGAAAGAATATGTTAAATATAATTTGTTTTCTTATGATTAAGGAGACAAGTCTTCCTTAAGATTAATATAGCAAAAATGCTACTGCAAAATTTTTCTTTTTTTAATCGATCAAAGAAAATGTTTTGTTGCATCAAATTGTGTCACGTCACCTTTAGAGAGAGTTTGGATTATAAGAATGGCAAGTTTTCTTCGTATTAATAAGATATATGGGCTACTTTTCTCTTAAGTTATAAATTTTGTACTAAATAATGTGGGGGTATGATCTCAAAATTAACCGTTCACACGAGAGAATTAGCTTACGTATCTAATCAATTTGTTATTAATTCAACTAGAGAAATCATAAGAGATGACAATAACGGCTATTAACAAGAAACCTTTTGGATGATAACGAAAAACTTAGATTTTTTAAATCTTTTCAACGTGAGATCCTCCCCGAGATTATAGTATTTAAGGGTAGTTGAAACATACAGTTTTGGTGTTGAAAAAGGCAGATTCAGAAAGTTGAGGAGTAGAAACAACAGAGCAGCTCTCAGCTGAAACATCCATGGATTTTCTCTTCTTGAGATCATGAAATTCTGGAGAAACAAGAGGATTAGCTTGGTGCAGAATCTGGAAGGTGGAAGAATCTCCAAAATTGTGAGGTGGGTTAGGGGAAAACATGTCATTTGAAAAGGGAAAAAAGTTGGTGAATTGAAGAGTTGGGTTATCCATAAGAACAGGATTTGAAGAAGAGGAAGAAGAACAGAGAGCCATGAGCTCAGAATTTGGATCCATGAAATGAGGGAAGGAGAAAGAAGATTTCAAAGACTGAAACTCAGAATCCATGAAAACAGGAAGAAGAGAGAAGAAGAACAGAGGGTGTGGAAATGTAATTTAAAGAACTCGAACTGTGGTTTAGGATAATGAAGGGGGAATTGGTTGAAGGATGTATTTATTTATACGCAGCAAGAACAGAGGATTACAGGGTTTTTAAGTTTGGAGTTCATATCAGGGATACTGTTTACTTTTACTGTTACATTTATTAAAATAATAAAAAAAAAATCATGTACTTGTTTATTTATTTAAAAGTTTGAATTTAGGGGTGTTTGGTTTGGGATATGGGTTTTTTCTTTTTGTTTGGTATGAGTGGTAAATGGTATGTCACAATATCAATCATTCTTAAAGGTGTGTAGTGCCAATGTTGTTTGGCTACACAGATGCAGAGAGAAGGGAAGAAAATATATAAATGCTAAAAAATAAGAGTAAATTAATGATTTATGTGATGTAAATTTATGGATCTAACGATAAAAAGAGATTTTTTTTCCTTCCCTTACGATCTTTTTCTACCGTACTAAACATATTTAGGTTGAGTTTGTGTTATATTTTGTTTGTTAGGTTGAGTAATATAAAATTTTAGTTGAATTTTGGTTATTTTTTTAATTGAACTAAATTTTAGTTTGTTCTACTTCATCAAACTTGAACCGAGAATAATATTTATATATATGTATATAAAATTAATTAAAAGAATATAATTTTAACATGTAGTTAAGAATCATGAATGAAAAAAAAAAGTAATTTAAGTTTAAGTATATTGTCATGCTTTTTTTATTTTATGAAAAAACTACTTATTTGTATTCGGTAGTAAACAATCACTTTTAACTCTTCATCAAACCATTCATCAAACTTCACATCAAATACATTATTCAACACTACTAACATTAATTCTCATACAAGTAGTTAATTGGTGAACCACTACCAACGTCAATCTTCAAACACGTTGTTAATTACTTCAACTTCTGTTAACAACATTTCTTAAACGAATAATCAATTACTCCAACTCTTTTATACCAAAAATAAACACACTCTTAGTAAATAGTTTGATAAGGTAAATCTCAACTTTAGGTAAATTATTGAGATAAATCTATAATTTAACGAGAAAAGATAGGAAATGAGAAGTTATATGTTTGGTGTGCTGAGAAAGATTGGAAAGGGAACGAAAGAAATCTCTTGTTATTGGTTGATCTAGTTACTAATTTATTCATTCTTTTTTATATTAATCTTTTTATTTTTATTTTTCCATCTCGTCCCGTCCTAGCCAAACATACTCGAAATATACGTGTAAGATCGAGGGTAGCCACGTGGTGAGACCAGCTTCTATGGTTGTGTTCCCTGTGTGGGTCCCATCTCAGGAGATAGAGGGTCCCACGGACATGCCTTTCAAAAGTTCCTTCAATTCAACCTCCCCCTTCTTTTCTCTTATCATTTCTTTTTTTTTTTTCTTTTGAAGAACTTTTTCTCTTATAATATTGTGTGTTGGCTTTATTATTTCTTTTTTTATAAAAGAATTTTAGTCCCTTCAAAAATCTTTTCAAAACTGTTCCAATTGAGTTGGATCTGATAGTAACTGATCATCAAGTAGGGTTGGGATTGAGTTCCTAGGTCAAGAAAAACCATCAAATATGTACATATATCCGCAATCGAACACTCTCTTATAACACTCTTATATCACGATAAGTTTCGAGAAAGAATTGAATTTCATGATTTTTCATTAACTTTTCACAAATAAATACAGTACATGAAATATCCAAAAAATAACAAATACTAAATAATATCTAATAAATATCTTAATTTCTACAAATATTTAAATACTAAATCTAACTAATTTAGAAAATACCTCAACTAATATTTATTCATCACAAAATCATCCATTTTATAACTTATCAAAAAAAAAAAAAAAATTAAACACATAACTTTTTTAATTATTAATAAAGAGTGTATATCATTCAAACCATATATATATATATATTGAACATTAATGTTGAAACTAAGTCACATCTTAAAAGTAAGAATTAGATTAAAAGTGACATTTTTATATTAATTAAAAGTATGAGAACAAATGCACATAATAGATAACATGAAGAATGTATTATTTTATTCTAGAAATATGAAAGGATTGATTCCCCAAACACAATCTTAGATTCTAAAGAACAATTTTTTTTATTCTCAAACAACTTAACTTCCTCTAAATGAGTGGCTCTCAAATTTGGGGTTTTGAAAGGTTTCAACTTTGATTTGTGGGCCACTTCTATAGCTATATATCTATAATGAAATTATAGAATGAGTGAGAATAATTAAAGAACCATTATTATTAATTTTGCTATAGTTTTTACATTAAAATATATTTAATATTTAATTACTCTATTCTAAACTTGAGCCTTCATGACCAGTTACTTGAATATCAAACTTTAGAACAAAAATGGGTGGCAAACAAAGTAGAATGGAGATGAAAAACTAAAGTTATGGCTTACATATGTGTTGTGTGCATTTGCTTGCCAAATCACCATTACTTAGGATGGTTTTCAAAGTTATGGATGAATTGTATTAATTGAGTAAACTATAAAATTTTGTTTTTAAGTTTTGAACAAAGTTAGAAGTTAATTCATAAAAAAAAATGTAGATGTTAGTCCTTATAATCATGAGAAATATATAAGTTAGTCTTTACAGTTTGATAAAATCTAAAAAATAGTCAATGTGTTATTTGTAAATCGAAGACAGATTAAGTACTTATACGTAGCTAGCTTTTGATGTATGAATTATGCGTTTTGTTTTTGTCCAATCAATTACTTATCTAGCGCTCTTATTATTAAATGCATAAATAACTAATTTTCACCTATTTTATTCACCAAAAATTATGAACATATAGATTGTTTTTTAGATTTTATCAAGCATTAGAGACTAAATTTTAATTTTTCAATTTATAGAAACTAAGTTGTAGATTTCTCCAAACCCCGAGAGTTAAAAGCTTAGATTTTTAAATTATAGACACTAAATTTTAACTTTCTTCGAATTATAGGACCAAATTTTTAATTTACCCATTATATTTGTTGCAACCTTAGCTATCATTTTGTTTATATATCTATATTTATGTATATGTACGTATGAGTATTTATTTAAATCAATTTATGCATGCTTTCATTACTCTTATTAAAATTATATTGAATTAACTATTATCACCAAATAATTGTAAATATAGGCAAATACTAAAATGGTTGCATATAAATACAATATTAAAGAAAAGAACGAGACAATATTCACTAATGCAATAACTACATTTATTTTCTAGATTTAACTATTTGTAATATTTTCCTAAATTAATTTATACTTGGCTATGAATTGAACCTTTTAACTTTGTTTTTTATTAGATATCAAAAAATAATAATAAATAATAAATAATTCACAAAGTTCTCTTAACTAGCCAATGCATGATGGCTTAGCTACAATTTTATTTAATAAAATTGGTTAATTTTCTAATATGAAAAATATGGTTTGAAAATTACCCTCTTCTCCTTTATATATATATATATATATATATATATATATATATAACTGACTTTGAAGAAATAAATTATTATTTGAAATTTTTGGCAAAAAGCTAATAAATTAGTTGCTGTAATTTCCCTTAAATTAATTTCTCCTTTAAATTAAGTCAACACCATAAGAAGAAATATTGGAGGACAAATATCAAAATTTTGAATCTCTCTTTCTTTGACTTTTGGGAAAATCCCCCACTCTTTTCTGCCTAATAAATATCCATATTCAGAAGGTGCATATAGCAATTCATCTCTTAGTGTGTGGCAGCACTATTTCTAAATAGTTATTTTTTAAAGGACTATTTTGTTATAAATTATTAGCTAGAGTTAATTATGGAAGGGTCTTGAATATTATGTTGCAATGAGTGTCAAAGAGTTGCTTGTTTGGTTACAACCAATATGAAAATGAAATTTGATAGCAATTGCTTATAAGATTGAGATTTTATTTAAGGGAATTGAAACTTATAATTGTAGGGTATCAATGATAGGTAATTAATGATCCTTGTTTAATCATAGTTTAAAGGAATATTTATGTGTTAGGCAATGATTAGTGAAGGGATTATGCATGAAAGTTAATGATATTATTTTCAATAATGTCTCCTTAATATAAATGTAAGTAATGATGTAATTAAATCAAATCTAATTAAGAAGAAATATGAGACAAGTATAGTGTTTCCATTTGTTTGTTTTGGTAGGATTCCCTTTCTAAATTATATAGTCCAATCAATTCAAAGCAAAATTATTGAATAAGTACTTTTTATCACTGTTTTTGTCAATTATCTCCTATAATTTTGATCATTCATACATGCCTTGGAGTTTTCTTATTTTAATCTATCCCACTTTGATTTTTTTTTTTTTTTTTTTTAACTCACGAATGTGTTTGGATGTGCAATTATATTATAAATGATGGGTTATTTTGAGTAATTAGAAATTTTGAGTTTATAACTCATTTTGATGTGGTTATTTGTAGAATGATTGCGGTTAATGACTCGTTTAGATGATGTTTTTGTAGGATGATTGCAAAAAATAACTCGTTTAAGTATACTTAGAAATAAATTATTAATTTGAAGGATTAGAAATAATCAATGTTCGAAATTAATGATTCTTTTATTTGATTAAAAATAAAGTGATTGTATAGAGTATCTCGTTTCGCAATGGTTATTTAAAGAAGAGTTGTAAAATCTCATATGTAATAGCTTGTTAATAAATGTTTGTTTGTTTTTTTTTTTTTTTTGAAAATAAATAAAGGTTTGTTTTTAGGTTATAAATATACTTTTATTCGTTTGATTTTTATTTAAAATAATAGAGATTTTAAGAGAAAGAGTTTTTTTTTTTTTTTTTAGAATAGATAATCTCACACCCGTCTCTAGACTTTGGTTTTGAACCGGGGATTTTAAAAGAAATATACCTTCATAACTCGTATAGTTGGTTGTGTATAACTATAGTAGACTACCGAAAGCTAACTTTTTTTTACTTTATTTCTTTTTAAATGTACAAAATTGACTCTAAGTTAAAAAATACAACAATAGTTCGAATATTGAATTTGAGATTTTAAAGAACGATAATTCAAATATGGTTATATTTATGATTACGAGATTACGAATTAACATTATTTATCTTTAATTATTTTATAGTTAAAAATAAAATATTAGTACACTCACCATTAATTTAAATTGTCCATTGATTTTTTTTTTTTTTTTAATTTTTTAGATTACTTTACAATTAGGGTAGAATTTAAACATGTAATCTTGTGATTTTTAAGCGTACACTGATATCGTTGAACTATTATTCTCTTAGTTTAAATTGCCCATTATTAGTTGCAAAAAAAGAAAAGCAATTTTCATAAGATGAAAGCTTCTAATTACTATTAATCTCCAAATTATGTGATAGAGATTCACTAATGAATGTTATTGAGACTAATCTAAACAAAATGTTTTTTTTCAAAAAAAAAAAGAAAAGAAAATAAATGTTATTGAGACCAATTATGTAATGCTTTGCTTTATTTTGGGCCGGTCTTTGTTTAGGATCAATACTTGGGCTACTATTGGGCTCGGGCTTTTTATCAGCCTAGTTAAATTGACATTCAGGATTTGATAGATTAGATTTTGCAATGGTTAGAGAAATAGAGAGCAATATGACTATATTTCATAAATTAATGATTATAAAAAGTATACATTCATAAACTATAATGACAATATTAACCTGTCATGAATATTTTTATTAACTATGTATGTGTTATTAATTGCTCAACCATGACACAAATATAATATCAATTAACAATGTCTATAATATAATATCATAAATAATTTGACTACGATATTTTTGTACTATCATTATTAATTCTTCAATGATTATAAATGTATAGTAAAATTTTGAAAATATTTCCTATATAGCAAAAAAAATGTGTTGTTTATGTTCAAATCAATTCAGCTAATAACTTACTTTAATTAGTAGTTTAACCTCACCTGACAGCCTTAGTTCAACCGATAACCTTTCATTAGTAATTCAATTGATAGACTCAATTAGTTCATTGATAGATTCAATCAGTTCACTAACAATCTTCGATTAATTTCTTGAAAATATAAGTAAAATTGAAATTTTTGAAAAACGAATGAAAATTTATTATATGTATGAATTGTTTTTTTTTTTTTAAATATTATGATTAAACTAGATAAATGAAAAATTGGTATGTGAAATAATTTTCTTATTAGTTCAGCTGATAACATTTTCTTATAAATACTCGGATGACTCTTTACTTTTTGTGTGCAAGATAACGAAATTTTTATTTTTGGAGTGAATATATGATGACTAATAAAGATTAGAGATGATTGGGGATTGTATTCAAATTTTGTTTGAATTGTTGTTAACCAAATCATTGAACACTTTCAAGCTTTCCTCCAACTTTCCTTGCGAAAGCGAATCCATGCGCACGCAGTAGTCGCCATCGTCGTCATCTACTCATGATCTTGTAATTAAAAAAAAATGAAGATGGAGAATTTGAGCACGTGGAAAATACAATATACAACCCCCCCTTTTCTTCTTAGCAGACTTGAAAGCCCCACCTTTGATTTATTTATTTATTTATTTTTGGGTTATATATATATATAAAGAGAAGAGAGGGTAGAAATAAAGAAATAAAAATTATAAGTGTTAATATCAGAAAATGAAAGGGTTAATTAATTCATGCCAAAGCCAAAGCCAAAGTAGTAGCAGTTCATGTTCAAGTGTTGTCGATGAAGAAATTAATGGGCTTAGAAGAGGTCCATGGACTGTTCATGAAGACTCTCTTCTTCTTCATTCTATTTCTCTTCATGGTGAAGGCCGCTGGAATTTGCTTGCCATTCGATCAGGTTAATACTATAAATTAATTCTAATTATTATTTGTTAATTAATTATATAATAATTATATGCTAATGTTTCTTTTGCAGGGCTTAAACGAACGGGGAAGAGTTGTAGATTGAGATGGCTTAATTATCTCAAACCTGATGTTAAAAGAGGAAATCTTTCTCCTCAAGAACAGCTTTTGATTCTTGACCTTCATTCCAGATGGGGCAATAGGTACCATTTCATTTAATTATATTTACTACAATTTTAATTTTTATATTTGTTTTAAAAAATTAATGGGCTTAGTATGCTATTTTTGTAATTTTATCACTTCCTTTCAATCTTGAGATTTTATTACTTTTTTTTTTTATTAATTTAATAAGTATTGAATTAATGTAATTAGTTATCAATTGTGTTATTATATAGTTTTATGTATAATTTCAATTGAATTGTGTTGTTTTTTTATTTAAATTTCTGAGTTATGTTTTTATTACGCTCATTTTTATGTATTAAGCAATAAATATATATATTTTTTTTTTAATAAGGTGGTCAAAGATTGTGCAACATTTACCGGGAAGAACGGATAATGAGATAAAGAATTATTGGAGAACTCGAGTTCAGAAACAAGCAAAACTTTTGAATATTGAACCCAACAGCCCTGAATTCAAAGACATAATAAACCGAATTTGGATTCCCAGATTAATTCACCAAATAAACGAATCTAGTTTGCCGCCGCCGCCGCCGCCGACACGGCCTACGCCTCAACTTTCCGACCGAGATTCGCTGCCGGCAGCCGATAGGAAACGCACCGGTTCGGAATCGGATGTTGTCTCGCAGCAGCTCTTCGATCCATTCTCCTGCGTCCCAAATTCGAACCACGGCGGCGGTGACGGTGTGACGGCGGCCGGTTTTGAATACCCAATTAATGATTCTGGATTGCAGTTGACGGATTGGATGGACGGCGGCGATTCTTTTGGCGGCTGTTTATGGAACAACTTTGACGGATTGTGGCAATTCTAAATAGTTTTTTATTTTTTTCTATTTCAGAAAAGAAAAAAATTTGGGTTCTTTTCTTAAATTTCTTTAAATTTATTTTGTGAAAACTGTAATCAACGAAATTAGTTTTTTTTTTTTTTTTTTTTTTTTTTTTTTTTTTTTTAATTCTGGTTAACTTAAGAACACAATAATACAACCTATAGAACAGATCAATAAAATTGTATTACTTTTTTTTTTTTTAATTCAACAAAATTAGAGATATAGAAATTTAATCTCATATCCTTTTATTATCAAATACACCTTGTATCAATTGTAATTACTTTAGTATTTTTCTCATGTGTATTTATCTGAAATAATTTATTAGTATTATTTATCAATTAATTAGTTATAAATTTATGAATTTATTTATATATCGGTGAATATTTAGACAATTTTTTCAAGTGTACAGTGTTGAAGTTACATAATTTTTTAAAATTTCTTATTACTTTTTTTTTTTTTTTTTTTTTTTTTTTTTTTTTTAACTTTAATAACGTGAATGCATGCATAGATTTTAAAGCATACATAAATTACAAATTTACAATGATCGATCCTATGTGATGATGAATTTAATACAACTAATGGAAGTTAATTACTATTTATTGTGATACTTATCATGAACAAATTGGATTATTATTCAAATAAAAATAATTAAATGGTGAGCCAATCGTCAAAAAGAAGTATTTCCTATCTTGTTGGCTGGCCAAACGTGGTGCGATGGGAACAAATATAAAAGAAATATACTTTATTTATTTATTCAATTATTATATCATACGTACGTTATTAATTTATTTTTTTTCTTCTGTTATTTTTATTTTTTTAACACAAATATATAATTTTTCAAACGACTATTTTGTAAAATTAAAAACAAACAACGTAAACATTATTTATAAATATTTAAAATAAATTTTTATTATCATTACTTATTCTAAATACTCTTAGAAACAACTTTCGTACAACTTTTTAGCTTTTGATTATAATTATTGCGAATAAATATTTATAAATATTCAAAATAAATCTTCATTTTAAATACAAATATTGTTAAATATTCTTGAAAATTACGTCAAAATAAGATTTTGACTTCAATCATTATTTATAAATACTTTAAAATAAATATTTATTCTAAATATTCTTAAAATATACCTTCAAACATCATTATTTCCTTTCATCTTGCTTAAATGATGTTCGATATATATTAAATTTTGAAAGAGTATTTCAAATTAGTATTAACCAAATATTTTTAAAAAATTACATCCAAACAAATTTTTTTATTGCAATTATTATCTTTTTATATTCAAAATTAATTCTTAATATAGATATTAATTTTAAATACTCATATAAATTACATCAAAATAAGCTTTTGACTATACTCATTACTTCTAAATTAAAATTTTGTTTTATAACTCTGAATACTGCATTCAAACAAATTTTTTACTGTAATAATTACTTTTAAATATTTAAAATAAAACTTTATTCAATACAAAACTATTTGTTCCATATTCTTGAATATAAAAGTCATTATATATATTTATATTAGAAGGTAACTAAAAATCTTTCCTTTATTATCATCCCATCACATCAAAAGTTCTGATGATTTAATTTTTCTCTACACTGAAAAGATGTTACATTTTAGTTTGAATATTATGAAAGAAGAAAAAGGAAATTACCAAAGCATCTATATATTAAAGTTCTTTTATATAATTATATTTCAACATTTAGAGAGAGAAAAAGAGAGAGAGAGAGAGAGAGAGAGAGAGAGAGAGAGAGAGAGAGAATTTGTTTTCAATTTGACTACTTTCTACATAGCTTGCATTTTAAGCAATAATTGTTGACCCATGGACAAAATTTTTAGAATTTTACTTTCTACATAATACTATTAAACTTTGTTTTCAATACAATCTTAATTAATTACAAATTCAATATTTATGGTCAAAAAAGTTACAATTAGTTTAATTAAAAGTTCAAATTTATTTTTTATGCGTAAAATAAAAATCTCACCATTTGTATTTATTGACCAAATAATAGACAGATGTGAGTTATTTATATATTATTGAAAAGTTAGGAATGCAACTCGATTAATGTATTATTAAAAGTTAGAGATGATAACTCTATCCAATTTTTTTTTCAATCCACTATTTAATTAGTATTACGACTAAATACATAAAAGACTTATTTATATAGTTAAGAATTTATCAATTAAGTTTTATTAAGTAATTACAAAATTAGAATTAAAATTTATAATTTACTTTAATCAAATTAAAATTTTAAAAGTTGTTATAGTGTCATTTAAATATGAGACAATGAATTAATTAATTACTAACATTTTTATGCAATAAGATAGGTTATCATATTAAACATAATGGCACCAACTCCAACTCTATAAAAATGTAATTAAACTACTAGCTAACGACTCGACTTAATTTCATTGACAAAGGAAGCCATAGAAAGAAAAAGCATGTACGAATCCAATTAATTAATTAATTATATAATATATATATATATGTGCAGAGGAAGAGTTTGAAATTTTAACGTGTACACTTGGTGAAGTTACCCCCCTTTTACATAATGCATGACATATTGTAAAGGAAATTATTGAAAAAAACTTAGGGAAATCATAATATATTTTCCTCAACCCATTAACCGCTATTTTTCAAAAAATATCAATTTTGGTAATAAATAATTATTGTTAATCATTCCCGAGTTATTTCATCAAATTTCATATTAATTATATCATTCATCTATTACTGACACTAATTCTTAAATAAGTAATTAATTATTCAATCACTACTAACATCGATCTTCAAACAAGTATTAAACTATCATTAACTTTTAGAGGTATATATTGTCCGTGTTAAGAAGATTTTTATGACCAACTCAAAGTTTCGAGTTGGTCAATCTTTTAATCCGTTCAATCCATGCATTAGAGAAACTCGACCCAATCCAATTCTATATTTTCAGATTGAGTTGGGTTAGATTCTCATATTGTGTTAGTCTCTTATTTCTTATATAAAACTAACTTTATTCATACTCCATAAATAAGTAAACAAACGAATACAAGTTTGATGATATTATACTTGAACCTAGATTACCTATTTTATTAGTACATGTTATTTATTAATATATTAAGAACATATTTCATTAGTTAATTTCTATTATCACACGAATACATATATGTATATGTATATATTATTGCTTAATTTGAGTCAAATTGGGTTCAATGATCAAAAAATTACTCAACCCTAAAACCAATACAATCCAACAAAATCATAATTCAGCCTGACTCAAATAAAATTATAACCCAACCTAATCTAATCATAAAATTTTTGTTTGAACAATGTTAAAAAAATATATCAAATTATAATGCCACGTAGGTAGGAAAATAGGGCAAAACAACTTTTCTCGAGAATATTTTCTTTTAATAAGAATATAGTTCAAAGTGATGAAAATATAGAATTGGTGTGCAAGGCATGTAGGAAATAACAATAAAAATAAATAAATAAATAAAAGCGTGATGAAATAAAAGGTATTGAAATTTAAAAAATTAAGTTGAAAAGAAAGTCAATGAGGAAAAGTTGGAGACGACAGCGCCACCACCATATGGAGTTGTGGCTGCAAATTAAAATTTATAAACTCAATTAATGTGTAGTCGTAAGTGAATCCATACATAGAATCCGCCCTCTTTTTCCTTCTTTCACCTACAAAATAATAATAATAATAAAAAAAAAAAAACGAAATTTGCAACAATTACATCTTAAATTATTGATTTGATCAACGTATAATATAGAGTAAAATTGACATATCTAATAAAGTTTTTAAAATTGTTTTGTTTCTTTTCTAATGAATATTATCTGACGATAATCTAAATTAAATAAATTCAAATATCATTGCATCCACAATTCCTTAAACTAAAAACAAAACCAAATTTCTTAAATACATAAATATCTATTTTCTACTCATTTTATTTTAGTTTGGTTAATTTGATGTTTCCCATCAAGTTTTTGAAGGAATGTTGGGAAGAAGTTTTTAAGGAGATTTAAAATTAATATTTACTAAATATTTTAAAAAAAACGATATCAAAACGAGTAATCGTTGCTTCTAAATATTCAAAATAATTCACAATTCTGAAAATACTATTCTAAATAATCTTAATATCTACATCAAAACAAGTTTTTAACGGCAGTCATTACTAATCATTACTTTCAAATATTCAAAATCAATTTTATTCTAAGTACTAATTTTAAACAGTTAAAAAAAAAATTAAGTCAAAATTTTGACTGCAATCATTGTTAACCATTATTTTTAAATATTTAAGAAAATTTCTCATTTTAAATACTCTTAAACCATATAACGAAATAAGTTTTTACTGTAATCATTACTTTTAAATATTCAAAATAAAATTTTATTATAAATGCTAATACTACGTACTCTTAAAACTACCTCCACTCCCCTTGAGCTTTATTATTATTATTTTTATTCTTATCGCCTTTTTCCTTTTCTTTTATTTTTTTTAATACCATTTTAAAAAGGTTATAAATCATGGTAAAGTAAGTTTACATTGCATTTGGGCAAGAAGACGCAATTCAAAATTCTTGATGTGAACACAAGCCTAACAGTAAACTAAACTATATATGGTATTAATTAATTAATTAATTACATTAATGGACTTAAAGCCATCAATCATGATTATTAAAACTTATACATTTGTTTCAATTACTCGGTTTGACTGGTCAAGATTTAAGAAGTACCAAACTAATAATAATAATAATAATAATAATAATAATAATAAAATTATTGTTCCCAATTAAATTTGAATTTGCCACTTCTTTTTTCACTTGTTGGTAATTGATAATTCCGGAAAGTCTAAAGTATCTATTAAAATAATATTCATATAATTGCATTGTGAGAAGATTCGAATAATGTAGGCAAGGTTCCATTTTTATATTACAAAGCTACACAGAGATTAAAAAAAGAAAAAAAAAAATTACGAATAAAACTTTTTCATAATTCAAATGTGTATTTTTCATATAAAAAGGATTTTCATTAGAAAAAAAAAAAACTAAAAACAAAAAACAAAAAAAAGCACATGTCAAAATTAAAAAAAAAACCCAATAAAATTAATCTCTGTGATTTAAAAAGTTATAATTTAATATTATAATTTGAATTTAATTCCCATATTTTGAGAAAATTAATAATTTAACCTATATGATTTTATAAAACTTAAAAAATAATTCATGTTCATCGTAAATTACATATAAATTAAGTACATAAGTGCAACTTTTGATGTATGCTTGAAACTTTTTTTTTATCTAATCAATTATTTATTTGACATTCTCGTAATTAATACAAAAAGATCTATTTTTCTACGTATTTTATTCAACCATTATAAAATACATAGACTATTTTTTGAAATTTATCAAAATATATAAACTAAATTTTAATTTTTTCGAACAATAAAAACTTACTTCTAACTTTTTTTTATAAACCATGACAATTAATTTTAGTTTAAAACTAAATTCATAACCTTGGGAATCAAATTTATATCCCGTATGAGCGGAAATGGAATGTTGATTTGAGTTTTGGGCTCGGCCCATATAAACCATGACGTCAAGTAATATAAAATATTTGGGCCGATGGGCCCTGGCCCTTATGCGTACACAATCACAGCTATTTTTTACCGCTCTGTAACTGTATCTGGACCGTTCATTCTTTTAGTAGCCATCTCAACCGTTAAGTCAGTCTTTTTATATCCCCTCTTCCCTCCAATACGATTCTTTGGACTTTCTAGGGTTTACAGACTCTCAGTTCTCACTCTCTTGGAAGTTTCTCTCCTCTTATTCTTCTTTTCCACAGGTTTCTACTCTCATAATCTGAAACTGAATTTTTAATTTTCTATGCTTGAAAAGTCTCATTATGTGTTTTTGTTCGTTGAAATTACTTGATTAATTGCCCGCGGATAATTGCGAAATGAACTTGATTTAGCTTAGTTTTTTCCCCCTCGGGAGATTGATGAGCTTAATTTATGCGTTGCTATCAACTTTGTGATTGTTCTTTGCTATCTGAGAGTTGCGTTCATCAATTTGTGAAATTAATCTTATTTGTGGGGAGTTTATGTGTTATTTTACACCTACGAAATTTATGTTCTTTGTAGCTTGGATTGAGAAGATGTTTACGGCGCGGAAGAAGATCCACAAGGACAATAATGCCGACCCCTCAGAATTTGAGGAATCTGTTGCTCAGGTGAACATTTAGGCTATTTGCTGATTATCAACAATGCTGCGTTTGTTGTCGGTCTGAATGAACTATTTTTATTTGTCTCTCTAGGCATTTTTTGATTTGGAAAACACTAACACCGAGCTCAAAAGTGACCTGAAGGATCTTTACATTAATTCTGCATTGTAAGTATGGAGGATATATAGATTGCATGTTTTTTTTTACAATTTTTGCTGTTTTCTTAAGAAACGATTATTTTGTTAATCTTTCAGTCAAGTTGATGTTTCTGGGAACCGCAAGGCAGTTGTTGTCTACGTCCCATTCAGATTGAGGAAAGCCTTTCGCAAGATTCACCTGAGGCTTGTTAGAGAGCTTGAAAAGAAATTCAGTGGAAAGGTGAGGATAGGTAGCGTTCTTTAATTTCTCTACCCCTTTTTATTCGGAGATAGACTCAGTTTTTATAATATCTAGTTAGCATGAGTGCTAGTTGGTCACGCTAATATACCTAGTTAGCATCTTCAGCTGAAGTAATACCTTAATCTAAGTCATAATCAGTAAGTTTAATAAGTTCTGTGTTGCTTATGATACACTAAAGTTCTTCCGTTATCAGTTATGTTTCATCAGTGGCAATGGGTTTTACTTTTTTGTATTGTTAATCTACTGCCTTTTCCGTATGCAGTGTTCTGCTGGCGGGGGAGTGTAGTGTAAGCCCCAAATTGAGTAAAAGAAATAAACTGAAATCATAAGAAGGCAAAATGCTGTTCTTGAACTCAATTCTGATCTTCAAAATCCTATTGCTAATAATAGTGGTGGGCCGGTGGCTTATTCTTTTATATATTTAACTTGTTATAAGCCTCTGTGGTAAACAGGTAAAGTTGTGTTGGATTGAGTTAACCACAATTGGTTCTTCGGCATTAAATAATTTAAGTGAGCTTTTTTATTTTTTAAGACTATAAGATTGTTTTCTTACAGACATGTTTTGAATTGTAAGTTTTAACTTTTAGAGAAGTCTTGCAAATGTTCTAGCTTCTTATGATCAGAACAAGACAGACACTCAAATCCATATTGTGTCTACTCATTTGTTAACTCTAAATTTTATTACGATCTTTGCTCATAAATTATTGCTGTCCTATGTCAGGATGTGATTCTGATTGCTACTAGAAGGATATTGAGGCCACCAAAGAAAGGATCTGCTGCGCAGAGGCCCCGTAGCCGAACTCTCACATCTGTGCATGAGGCAATGCTTGAGGATGTTGTATTGCCTGCTGAGATTGTTGGAAAGCGTGTTAGATACAGAGTTGATGGATCAAAGATTATGAAGGTGATTATCTTCTGACATTTTCCTTCCTACTAAAGAAAATGATTTAGAACCGTTATATGATTAATTTTACACTAGCAATAATGAACCATCATGGATCAACTTAGTGGTCAAGATGACCTTGTTAAATTAAGGGTATGTTTGAGGTGATGGGATGAGATGGAAAGTAACCCTTCCCATCATTTTGCCTGTCGGTTCTCATCCCATTAACCACTTATTTATTCTTACTTTCATTCTTTTATTCCTTCCATTGCCATTGTAGCCAGATATATACTAAGAGGGGTTGGGGTACATTCCATGGTGGCTCTCTACCTAAGAATTAAATTCCTTAAAGTTCTAATAACATATAAATGTTGTTGGGTCTAGTTGATCTATCCTATTAAGATAGTTGAGGTGAGTGGAAGCTAACAACATCCACCTGCGGCAAAGTTACTGGAAAGATTAGTGATGAAACTTACAAAACCCATGCTCTGCCGCCAGCGGAAGTGACTGGTTTCTTGGAAGTTATTTATTTGTATTTAATGGCTAATCTTCTTATCTCAAATTTTACAGGTCTTCTTAGATTCTAAAGAAAGGAATAACACGGAGTACAAATTGGAGAGCTTTGCTGCTGTTTACAGAAAGCTTTCTGGGAAAGATGTCGTTTTTGAGTACCCAATTACCGAGGCATAAAATACCTTTATGCGTTGTTTATTCACTAATAGGGTCTCAATCAAGTGGGGAGCTTTTCAATTTTGATTTCAAGTGATAGCTTTTTTGGGGAGACCGTTTTTTTTTTTTCAATCTGTGATCTTGAACCATACTCCATAACAATGGATTAATCTTCCGGTCTTAGTGGTATTCCATCAACTTTCTTATTTAATTAAAAGTTTTAACAAGCATTTCGTCTACCCTTTCTTCCATAGAAGAAAATATACATCCAAGAACACTTGCCTAATTCACATCATATTAGTCATATTATTAACAATACTTAAGATTTCGATATCTTGATTTCAGTCGAATGATCTGTGAAAAAAAATTGAATTTTTATTTATTTCATGGGTTTGTGGATGTGATGTCGTCAATTTGGAATACATTGAATTAAATGCAGCAGAAGGCTATTAAGCCGAAATAGTGAAAGTTAGATACTAATAATATTTGGAATACTTTGAATCGTGAAGTCTGGGCATTTGGGATTAACTATTAGAGATAAGAGTTAAATTTAACAAATTTAGTTGGAAAAAATTCGCAGACTTTATACATTTTGTTATAAAATATGTGAAAAAAAATAACTCGTTATAAATTTTCACTATATTCAGACTTTAGTTCCTAGTACGAAATATGTGTGTACTAACTTAAATATAAGCACTAGTTAATTAAAATTGAAGAAAATTGTGTGCTAGTTGCATTTGAATTGTTTATTTTGAGTGATTGAACTTCGTTAGTTCCACTTATTGGATGGGATTTTGTGGTCGGTTTGTTACCCCTGAATACCAAAGTTGTATTTATGTTTTTTTGGCAATTGTATTTGATTAGTTTATAAACATGAATATAGTTGTCTAACGATCAAAAGACGAGTTTTGATTTTTTCACACAAATAATATTGGATTATAAGTAGGGGTTCTTTTTTTTTTTTTTTTTTTTTTTTTTTTTTTTTTTTTTTTTTTTTTAAAAAAAAATTAAGCTAGTTAGAAATAATTCAAATTATAATTCACTGACAATGGCCACAAGTCCACTGCTTGCTTATGAATTAGGAACACTTACGGAGATTGAATCGCATGGGAGGCCAGGACTCCCACGAATGCTATTATCTTTAGAATTTGCCCTTTCTTATTGAAATCCTTGTTATGCGCATCATTTCTTTAACTTGGTGTGGGCCAGGCTCACTATAACTTACTCGATTGTTAACGGAGTTGTGACATGAGGCCTACAATTTTTTTTTGATCTAAAAAATCGAAGCTTTGTTTTACTATATCTGGGGTAACTACATCCATCTCTAGGCCAGACATTAAGAGACATCAAAGGAATGAAAACATGAGAAATGTTTACAAATTAACGTCACATGTGGGTTTCGAACTTGAATTTTTGAGAGGAGCATACCTTCCAAGCCAAAACTTTCAATCACTGCTCTTGAATAATTCACTGAATAATCCACAATGTTCATAATCCACTTATCTTTGGGACATAAGGCATACAATTACGACTGAATATATTTGTTTTTGTTGGATATAAAAAGAAAAGAAAAGAGAGCCCCCCAAAAAGCCTTGTCCTAATAATCCACAATGTTCATTCATCTCCAAATCCCAAAGAATTAATTTAGTTGTTCATCAACAATATAAAGCTGAGTCTGGCAATGTGGAGTAAACAAGCATTGTAACAACCATTTGGGAAATCAATAAATATTTAATGGAAGAAATAGAATAATGACGTAGCAAATGTACCTCAAGACAAGATCACAAGACCAAGGTACATAGCTCCACAAAGAAAGATGAAAGATATAAAACCCCTGCAATCCATAAGCAATTGAAATAGTTTATAATAAGGGTATATTAGTAAATACATAACAAGGAGTTTATTATACTTTTGTAAATAAGGAGGGTGTGTATAGAAGTCAGACAATATATTGGTAATGACCTAGGTTTTTATAATCTCAAAGAGTATGGATCCAAGTACCTCTAATATTTGGTTATATTATAGATCTTGAATCTTACCACAATTATAATCAATCTTGTTTCGAAAATACGAGTTGAGGATACAAACTTAGCGTTTTGGTCAAGTTATTTAAACTCTAGTAGTATATGATACTCACCAAACGATACCCCATCCCACACCATTACATGGGCAAGGACACACTTCAGCAAATTTTTCGGCATCACTTGAGTTAACTCTTCGAGATATTAGATCATCATAAATATCTGAAGAGAAATCGATTGACACAATCAAAAAAAGTTAACATAGTAGTGAAAATTAATCAAGTGGCAATGACTTTTGAATGTATACCATAAACTGAGAACAAGCTGTTCATTACACCTGCAGTTTTAGTAAATAAAATGGTCAGTATTTCGCTCTATCGCATCATTTCGAATGAAGTAAAGCTGCATAAACATGGAAGAAATTCTAGTCACAAAGGAAAAAAAAGAGGTTACCAATAAAGAGGATAACGTAACGAAGAACACGCACTTTCGTTGTTTCTTGCAACAACCAGACAACACCAAGAAATATGATGAATCCTAACAGTAGAAGATGAGAATAAAATTTATACTAATGCTCACATCAGCCACGGTAATATTTGTGTATTAAGCATAAAACTCACCAATGCATAGTCCACGAAGTGTCCACTGCAAATGGCCGTATAGACAAATCAATCAGATTAGCAAATTTCCAACTAAATACAGACGAACAGACTATTGCAGTAATTAATGTTTAAAATTTATCCCGAATGACCAGAGGAAAACTTAAATATACATCCTAGATGCAGAATAATTATAACACAATAGATGAAGTTGTGAGAAGGACCGAATGCAATTTAGAAGAATGAAATGGAATAGGTTCTACTCCTTTCGATGCGGTCTTATAAAATCTATTATGATATATGAGCCAACTAAACTCAGTTTTCAAAAAAAAAAAAAAACGAAGATGTGATCCAAGATTAGAATATCCAAAGAGGCTCTAAAATGAAACAGTTTGATCTCAAATAAGAAAAGTACTGAAGAGGCCTCACGACGAAAATAAGATTATAGGCTGCTACTTTCTCTATATTATCTAGGATGTTCATAACTAGGAAGTTGTCAGACCTAAAAGATGTATCAATTGATTTCTCTAGATAAGTTAAATAATTGTGTAGCTCTCATATTGGTTAGAATTTGAGAAGATAGATCATGGAAGTTAAGACAAAATGTCAATAGGTATGAAGTTTTTTAGATAGCGTTCCCGTTTACAAACAAAACCTTCGATCCAAATCAAGGATATAATACCAAGTGTACACTTAGAAGTGATTTTGGAATGACTTAAGTTCCCTTTCAAAGAGAGTCCGATATGACTATTCATAGCAAACTGCGAGAAATGCATTTGTCTGGATTTGATTTTTATTTTCAAATTTCCGACGAGAGCACAAATGCACAGACAACTGCTGAAACCAATGCAATGAACAGATAAATCGAAAATAAAAAGAAAGTAACTCACGTTTTTAGCTACACAAAGTACTATAAGAAGAGATACAAGGAAGCATCCTGCCGCTATTCTGGAGGTAAGAAGATTTGTAGATGCAAGTATTAAGAGCATCCCCCAGAATGATGAGCCAATATCTAACGAAAAGAAAGTAATCAGCAGCTATCATCCAAATAGAATGTGCGTAAGAGAGAGAAACAGAGAAAGAGAGAGACATCCAGCAGGCAAGATCAACCAGTACACTCCACCACGTGTTTGAGTAGCTCCACCTTCATCTGCATGAACCAGGATTCCTTCCACCTGGAAACTTAAGCTTAATACATTAGGATTACACTAGTAATGACAATTTCATATCTTGGTGAAGACCAAGCAAACAAGAACTCGAAATTAAACCAATCTAAACTCACTAAGGTCCTGGATTAGCAATATTTGATATTTAAGTATGTAGGACATTAGATTTCTATTCGATAATGTGAGTATGTATCTCAAAATCAATTAATAAGAAGAATAGTCTATCTATCTTATAAATTACTAGAAAGTCTCTCCACATTTTAATATAGAATCTCAATAATTTTTCACTATCCATGTTAGTAAGCGTCCAACCACTCATCTGGTTTCTCCAAGTTTACATTATAATAAATTTAAAATCATATAAGCCAAAACTATATTTAGAGAAAACAAATGCAACATAGTCATCCTGTTGATGATTCTATTTCTATGTTGCAGATAGTAGGCATGGTAATATTAAGCTGGATAAACTTGACATTAGACTCATACATCAAATAAAATTTCACAAAAGTTTCCAATAGATAAAGGAGTCGTATACATTTATACGCAAGAACAAGAGAGATAAAGAAATAAACTGATCTACATGAACTATATATTACAGCCACGAAGAATACCAATAAGATGAAAATCCTTGCAGTGACTACGGGCTTCTTAATCCAAAATAATAAAGCAACACTTGATAAATTAAGTTAATCATCGTTTTCACTCAAAATCAACGACAAATAATTTTCATTAACCTTCATAAAGATTCAACAACGGAAGTAAATGTGAAGAAATTAAGCATCTTACATGACCACAGGTAAGCTTGCAAACAATGGCATGACTAGCCTCGTGAAGGAACACCGTGACAAGTTTGAATGGTTTCAGCAGTATAGTCCTCCATAGCTAAAATAATCAGATTCATTCAGAGCTAACCTCAGAAAAAGAGAGAAAAAAAATTATAGCACCACTTTTGAAGTGAAAATTTTAAGCTAATTACTAAAATTACCTAAGCTAATGAAGTAGAAACACCAACCAGATAAACTTATAGACAAATCAAATATCTACATCGGAAGGAATAAACAGTAGCAGTGAATTAAGAGAAATACCGCTAGTATAACAACTGTACAAACAGAAACGGTGATCAGAAACACAACTTGCTCATGATTGCAGCAGTGTTTAAGCTCCCAATTAGGTTTCATTTCGAGGATATCGCAAAATGAATCTAATCAAATGATAAAATCGGAAAATCGGTTTCCTGATTGAACTTCGATGAATCTTCACTGACTGAGATCTACAAACAGGGAAGCGATTGAGTATGGCGCTTCGTTCGTTGATCGGCGGAGTGAAAATTGATTCCGATCAGTGATCGGCGTGAGAAGGCGGAGGTGAAGAAGAAAGAGAATTCGTAATTCCGATGACGATTGAACGACGGAGACCAATGGGGACTTCAGAACTCATCTCCAACCAGAGTCAACTTTTTTTAACTATTAAATTTCATATTATTTTTTAAAATATTCTATGGCAATGTTTAGTATAAGAACTTTAAAAAAAAAAAAAAAAAATCAAACTTTTTATTGTAATTAATTCATTTTTATTTAATACTAGTTTATGATTAGTCAGTTATATATAAGATTTCTTATTCTTGTAGTTAGCTTTTTATAATTGAATTGCATTTAAATATAACTTCCACCTTTAATTTATTTAATAAACACTAAGTCAAAATGATTTTATTATTTTTGTTTTAAATCACCAAACATAATATTATTACATCTATTTTGGTATTCTTGAATTGAAATCCCACCTAAATCAATTAAAAAAAACATATTATATTATAATATAAAAAAAATAAATATAGTAATATATAATGATTTCTTTTTTATATTTATTTATTTAGACCAAAAAGATTATAAAAAAAAATAATAGAAATAAATAAGAGGTTAATACTATATTAGAAAATGAAATCCTCCCTTAATTTTTTTTTTTTTTTCAGATATCAACATAATATATTTATTAATTGTGTTCATAGATTTCAGAGAAAACAATATATCATCATTTAGGGATCTAGAAAAAAAAAAAAACACACAGTACAAAGTACTCGATTTACCTAACTCAAACAGTAAAGGTTTGGTTATGCTTTTTCAATTTGGATTGCGTTAATTTTTTAGGAAGCCCGAATTTTTGGATCGATTTACGGGTTATGGAGTTGTGGATTGGGTTCAACTCGAACCCAAACCGAATTTCATTTACAAAATAAATATTATATTTATAAATGAAATGTTATGTTGATTTATAACTTGTTTATTTGCCCTATGATATATTTATATAACTTATTTTATTATATTGCTTTTTTTTTTGTTGACAAGTTTTTTATGTTGATTTAAACTTTTATGAAATATTTTTTGAAACAATAAATATTTTTTTTATTATTTTAAAAGTATAGTAACTTGATGATTCACTCAACATTTAAAAATATAAGGGTTGAGTTAAGTTATTTTCAAAAATAAAATTGGATCAGTTGATAAATTGACCAATTCAAAAAATTCGCAAAATAATTCTTTTTAATTTTATCCTGCCCAATTCATGGATGGTGGATTGGAAAAAGGAGATCAAAAAGTAAAAATAAAGAATAAAAAGGAGCAACAAATAAAGAATAAAAAGGAGTAACAAATTCCATTTTTTAAAAATAGAAGAAAAAGAGTACCCCAATATTTCTAGAAGAAAGATTTTTTTTTTTTTTTTTTTTTTTTTATTATTATTTTAAAGTAACAATACAATTTGTACACATACTATATATTTTTTATGTGAAATGAGTTATATTGTTAGCCAACATTTTCATTTATATAGAAACAATTAAAAATGACCCCATGAAAAAAAAAAGAAAAAAAAAAAATTGAGGCGTGTTTGATAATCATTTTGTTTGTCGTCTTTTATTTTTAAAATTTATGCCTTAGAAGTTATTTAAAGAAAATAGTAGAGGCATGCTTCTTGAGATGAGAGTAAGAAAGAGAGGGAAGCGGTATGACATTAGAGAAAAACGAGGAAGAGAATACCAAGACACTGTGATATTATCCACTTTGGAAATCACCCTTCATGGCTTTGTTTTTGGTCATCACCCAAAAGACCTCATATCAATAGAGGAGTTGTCCCTCCCTTATATATCCAAGTACTTTCCCCTAACTTAGCGATGTGAGACTTTGTTTTTCGTGTAATATACCAACAATCCTCCCATCAAACAAAATTCACCTCGAACCCGGTTCTCTTTGTTCTAGATCAAGAGTTCTGACATGTAATATTACAACAATTATAAAATATTTAAATTTTAACCAAATTTTGGAAACAATAACAAGTAACAAACTAGATTTTAACATTCAAATTGTGTTTGATTTTTACAAACTTGGTAGATTTGCCTATTAAATTTAAATTAAAAAAAGAAAATCAAACTGACTATTATTATTATTATTTTATAATTAGAAATGTCCTATTGCACATATAAATAGAAAACTGATTTAATTAAAAAAAAAAACTTTCTTTAGTAATTTTATAGACTCCAAATGAATTAAAAAAAAAAAAAAAAAAGTGTCAAAGTTGCCAACAACTTAGGGAACAATTATTTGATGGACAGGAACAATTATTGAATGTAGTTAGACTATGGTGGTTATTAATATGTAACTTAAATAAATTTGTAGTGGTCCTTTCACCTCTATATTATATCATTTTGATAATGTACAAACAAAATTGAAGGACAATTCTAGCTACTAGAGTTAATTCATTGTCCATTATTTTACTTATTACTCATTGATATAAATTATTCATGCACTAGACTTTGGACCAACATGAGATTATTTTCCCGTTTTTCCAACACGAGCAATAGCTCAATAACATTAGTGTAGATCCAATCGAAAGAGTTGGTAATGCAGTAATTTCATTATTTAGTGTTAATCCAGTTCAACGCCAGTATCACCGGTACGATCATGAAAATCGATACGTTCTCAATTTTTAAAGTGAATATAAGTTACATTTTTTGTTTGAGATTTGTGTTTAAGAGACAAAACGTTTATTTTAAGTAAAATTTAATTCAAAAAAGTTTGAATAAATTATAAATTTATTCAATATTGTTTTATGAAAGCTAGAATTTAGTTTCTAAAGATTCAAAATCTAGACTTTAGTCCTTATGCTTTGGAAAAATCTACAATTTAGTCACTATATGTTTTTGAAAAAAATAGAATTTAGCCCCTAAAATTTGATAATATTCTAAAAAATAGTCAATAGTTCATGTAGAACTTAGTTATTTTTTGTATTTAATGATAATAACGTGAGATAAGTAATTAATTGGGAAAAAAAACAAAATTCATAAATTACATTTATAGACTTAATTCGCCTACAATTTTTACGAATAACATGAACTATTTTTTAGGTTTTTTCAAACAATAGAAACTAAGTTCTATATCTTCAACCATAGGAACTAAAGTCTAGGTTTTCAAATTATATGAATTAAACTCTAACTTTCATAAAATTACAGAGACTAAATTTATAATTTATCAAAAAAATTATGATACAATATTTTGATGTGATGTTAGAGAAGTCGATAAGATATCGACATATTAAAAACAAACATGAATATCTTTTCTTTAACTTTCTCTCCTCTATATCGGGTCACTCATTAGTTGGGATAAATTGATTAAAAAATATTTCCATAATAGCCCTAATCTTGTATGAACAATGCATGGAGTTGTAAATCATGTTACACGCATCTTCTAATTTCTATAAACCACATCCATCATGTCAATTTTCATCTACCATTTAATTTCCTACCAAATTAATTTTCTTTTCTAGATTTTTTTTTGATATATATATATATATATATTCTAATGTAAATAAAGAATAGTTATATAAATCAAATATTGTAGGATCTAAAATGTATTTTTGTTAAAATAATAGAAGTAGGTAAGTTAATACAAAAATTGTACTGGGAAACAATGGAACTTCTATAACAAAAAAATAATTTTTTTTTCCAACTTATAAAATAATTGGAGAGAGAATTAAAGAAAAAAAAAGATTGAACCAATGACTCCATAATCGTTCATTATACGATAATATTAATGAAATGTTTTTAAAATATAATTTAAATTTAGATTTATTTCAATATATTTTAGTTTTTGTAGTAAAAAAAAGAAAAAAAAGAAGTTAAAAGTAGTCAAAAGTTTGGGAGTTTGGTATAAGTGGCAATTTTATTATTATTTTTTGTACGACACATTTTAGAAATATTTGATCAATTATAGAACTTTGGTTGTATTTTTGTATTTCTACCATCTTTACTTTTTTTCTTTTTCAGTTGAAAATTATTTTTTCATTGAAAACAATCCATGACATTGTTGAAAAACTCTTTATAATATTAATTAATAATGGTTTGTGACAATCATGGAAAATTATATATTGTTTTTGTCAAAAAAAAAATGCAATGAATGAAAATTATTTGTTTTATGTGTTTTTGATCTATTTATTTTTTTTATGAATAGATAATCACACTATATTCGAGGTTATCAGGAGACATCAAATGAATGTAAATTATAAATTATTGTCACATACATGTCTTAAACCTGAAATATTGGGAGAGCATACCTCAAGAATTACCGTATGAGTTTCTCCTAAAAAGTTTTTATTTATTTATTTATTCATACAAAATAAACAAATTTTTGTTATATTTTGTAAAAAAAAAAATCCCAAAATTAGACCCCAAAAAAAAAAAAAAAAAAAAAAAACTGTGTTCCCCAAGTTGATAATTTGTTTATAAATATATATTGGCATTATTTGTTAAGTCTTCGTCGGTTATAAATAAGTTTCTTTTATTGAACAAAACTTCCCCACTCCATTAATTTCTCTTCCTCTTTCTTCTTCGCCTCGAAATTTGCAGTTTCTTCAATTATTGTCGTTCGTCCTTTTGTTTTGTTTTGTTTTGTTTCTCTCCCAGAAACTGAATACGACATCTCGATTTCCCCCCCTCAGTTTTCTTCTTCTTTCTTTTCATAAGAAAGAACATTCCATCTCTGTACTCTCTCTGCAACTTCTCCTCAATTCCCTCTCTCTTCGATCTGCCGGAACGATCGCTTTGGTTCTTGTTTTTTTTGGGTTTTTGTTTTTGTTTTTTCAAAACCCAATTCCTTGATTCTCGATTTTCGACCAGATTGAAAGTGCTCCTCTGAAGTTTCACTCTCTAATGATCTTGTTTTGTTCCCCATTCAGCCGCGCGAATCTCCTAGGGACATGTCGAACTCTGAATTTGAGTTTTGTGTTAGCGGTAGCTTTGATTACCAGTCTTCTTCTGCGGACGAGCTTTTCTTCAATGGCGTCATCGTTCCCACTCAGAATCAACAGAATAGCTTTGTGAACAGTAAACGCATCACCCATCAACATGATAGTGCTCAGTTTTTACCTTCTTCAACTATTCCTCCTCTTCCTCCAGCTGAGAATTCAAAGAACGCAGAGGAATTTGTTCATGTTGCGAATTCTGAGTCTGAGAAGAAAAATCGGTCTAAATCTTTCTGGGGTTTCCGTAGAAGTAATAGTGTCACTTATGACAGTCAAAAGAGTTCACTTTTCTCGCTACCACTTTTGTCGCGAAGCAATTCAACTGGTTCAGTGGAAACCCCAAAGAAACGAATGCCATTGAAGGATGCGAAAAGTCAGAGTTCTCAGCTGCAGAGACAGCATTCAGTTTCAGAGGGGAAGTCAAAGTCCTCATTTTCAAACTCTGCTGCTAATTCATATTCGAAACTTCAAAAGTCGCAGAGGAAGAATCAAGGAGGGTTTTATGGCAAGACTCTGCAGGTAAATCCCATTTTGAATGTTCCTCCTCGTTATATCACCAAAGAAACTGCAAATATCTTTGGTTTGAGTTCTCTTTTACGTGGCAGCAAGGAAAAAGAGAGCAGGAAGTAAATTTTTTTTTTTTAACTTTTTGTTAAGCATTTGGGTAATTGAATTTCACCACACAAATTAGGCCAATATCTCAAAGGGTAGTTGCTAATTTGTGAACTGATAAAAGATAAGGCAGAGTCTGCTTGGAGGTTGTGATATGCTCTCATTTCATGTCATATGAATATGTCAAACCTTAGGAGACAGAGAAACAACAGCACCTTCCTAAGTTGGTTCTGCCATTCTTGTTCATATTCTCTCTCTCTAATATGATATCTTTTTTGTCTTTTTGGTCCATGTTTACATCTAAATGATCAAAAACTTTCGAGGATTGTCTTGTTTGGATGGACGCCTTTTCATTTTTCTTCTAAGATGGGACAAACTTTGTTCGGAGCGAAAGTGGTTAGAAAATTCAAATCTTTGGAGGTGTTTGGAAAATTCAAATCTTTGGAGGTGTTTGGTTGAGAAGATGCGAAATAGTTAATAAAGGAGTTAATATCCTAACTTGATATGTTTGTTTGTAGAGAAATTATAATGATAGTTTGTTTATATGTGATTGTTTCTAGAGGAGTTGTAGGAGAGTTTTGTTAATTATGAATGGTGTGACAGTGATGAATTAAAAGCTCATAGGAGTTAAAATAAACTTTGCAAACAAACATTCTCGAGAAAAAGAAGTTGCTTCCTCTAGTTTTGGTTTGAATGTTTCTTATTTGGAACAAGATTTAGTCACTAATGAAAGGTTTTCAAGATGACCAACAAGAATAATAATTCAATCACGTAGAACTCAAAAACGAAGGGTTTTCAAGATGGGACCATTGCTAAAGGATGCTTACTCTGTCATGCAAGAAATCACAAACCTTCCTACCTAAACCTAACTTTTTTCCCCCCTCCCCAAATTTTGCCTATACCCATATTTCAGGGATAATGTGGAGCCCTGAAAGATTGATTCTTATAAAACCATATTCAATTAATGATTTTATATCATTCTTTTACCCATAATATCTATTGTAATCAAGTTTGCATTTATGTCTCTATCTTAGTGATTATTAAAAAAAAAAAAAAAAAAAAAAATTAATGGTTGCTTCTTAAATTTGATGGTTGGGAGCTGTCTTCTGGTAAAAGGTACGTCTTTTTTACACTTATGCAACAGTAAGCTTTAAAGCTTTTCTACCATCTAAAGAAATAAAACGATGTATTATTAGCCAACTTACCAGAATAATAATATTCAACAGTAAAACTAAAAACCCAACAATTTATAACATCGACGACTACTTCACACTGAAAATAGTGAAAACAAAAGCAAGTTTCGACACACTAAACAATATCGACATACGACGAGCATGCCAAATCCTTGCATAACAAGCCAACTTCTTTCTAGAACTTATCATGAAGTAAGGAAATCAAAGTTAACTAGCATAACACAGATGATAAGAATATGACTTGATCTAATGCAACTCATCTATGAATGTCTCATGAGGGTGGCATTAGGAAGCCATAAAATCGCTATAAATACCTCGATTATGTTTGTTAAAGGAAGGCGAAACAGCTTCTTCGACCGATTAACACTGCCACTTATATTATGCTCTGCTTGTGGACTTGATCAGCATTTTCTGAATTAACACAATGCTCCTTGCGAACAAGTTAAACCGGAAAGCTCTGATGTCTAAGTAGTAGCGGATATGATCATATCGGTAAAGGACTGTATAAGGTTCTACAAATAGCTAAACAAGAAAGTTTTCACTAGCTTGGCTATCACCCACTAAATGAATGACCTCTTGAGATCTCACTCAAATTGCAGATATACTGATCAAAGATTGAACTTATAAGGTCATTAGAGACCAGGGACTACTAGATTTGCTTGAATGAGAGTACAAAATTTCCTTATCGAATAAACTCCTTGAACAAAAAGTACCTATCAAAACCAAAAAAATCTACGAACTAACTATTATCTGCTCTTGTTTTTGCCAAGTACTTAGCTTAACTGATATGTAAGATAGAGTATTGTGTACCATCCAGATTCCAGCTATTCCTCCCCCAACTCCACCGGAAATAATTATTGTTCCTAACGGGTGGTGCATTGGTCGAAACCTTGAATTTTGAAGGTGTGCTCCTCAAATTTGAAATCCACATGTGACATTAATTTGTAGACACTTCTCTCGTCTCCATTCTTTCGATGTCTCTTGATACCTGGCCTAGGAACGGATATGATTACTTTGGGTATAGTGGAATGAAGCTTCGATTTCTTGGTTTCTAATAAAGAAAAACAAAATAAAGATTGATCCAGAACCAAGAATGTCAACTTTCGCAAGTCGGGGAAAGCAGAACAATGTTCAACATATTTTGTATGCTTCATACAACAATGCATATACCGAAAGTTTTTAATGAATTCCAAATTCTGGCATTGCATTGTTCTGGGAAAATTAGGGTTCTACCTTTGAGAAAAATGACTTGACCTCTCATTTCTAACTTTCAAAGCTAACAACAAAGCAATTGACAAAGAATACACAAATTACTTGAGATGAAAACAAAAGCTGTCCCTTTAGTAAATAGAGAGCGAAGATCTAAAACAATAGCTATTGTAGAAGAAATCCCTAAACCCTAGCATAAAGAAGAATAAACATACTATGAACTCAAGAACCAATCTGCCTTGGATTGCATTTCAGATAGTAAACCATTATACAGTGAAGAGAACAACCAAGAAACTTAGAAAACAGAATTTACAGTTACTAAAATTCTTATTCTGCTAATTATTTACACATCCTGCCTTTTCCATTTATTATTACAGAAACAGAGAAATAATACATTACCACAACAGCAATGCAATTTCATTTCACCTGCATATCCAATTCAGAAATAGCAGTCAGCAATTCAGCAAGCATCATTATATTCAAAGTATAAACCAGCAATTCACAGACAAGAAATGGAACCTTTCAAGCTTCAGGAACATCACCAACTTTATATGAATCTAGAGTAATTTCAGTCAATAACAGCCCAGGAAAAAGTGCCTGCAAAGATCAAATATCCATTCAAACCCGGTGATAAAAAAAGAAAGGGTAAATTAATAATTTGGTATCGAACAAATCTAGAATTTAGTCACTATGGTTAAAAAATCTAGACTTTAGTTTCTATGGTTTGAAGAAGTATAGAATTTAGTGCCTATAGCTCGGAGAAATATAGAATTTAGTGCCTATAGTTTGGAGGAATACATAATTTAGTCCATATGATTGGAAAAAATAGAATTTAATTCCTATGGTGTGATAGAACTTAAAAAATAGTCTGTGTTATTCGTAAATCGTAGAGAATTAACTACGTAGATTAACTTCATCTACCTTAGTTACTCGAGTCTCAATTGCTTATCTTACACTCTCATCATTAAACACAAAAATAACTACGTATTTTATTCATCAACAATTACGAACAACATTACTAATTTTAAAATTTTATCAAACCTTAGAGACTAAATTCTAATTTTTTAAATTATAGGGACTAAATAGTAGACATCTCTAAACTATAGAGACTAAATTCTAACCTTTTCAAATCATAGAGACCAAATTTATAATTACCCAAAAAAAAACAAACAATCCCGAGGGATGGCGCAGTTTCTCGAAAACCCGCTTTGTAATATTAGTTTCTAGACATGTAATTGTGTTTTCCACTCCTCCACCGTACCCTAGTGCCCCGTTTTAAGGACGGCGGTATTTATGAGCGAAGCTTCAAGTTCTCGAGTAATGAACAAAAAAAAAAAAAAACACAGACAGAACAAAAATCAATTGAAAATTGATATCCCAAATTCTTACATCCAATTCCTTTTGTACAGCCCTAGGTCGCTTCTTCGGCCTCCTGGGTAATTTACCAATTAGCACAGCAAAGTCTTCTTCAAGTTCCTCTTTCGATAGCGACACGATTAACTGAGTTTGATTCTTCTCTTTCTCCATTTTCATTACAGCCATGGTTGAAGATGAACCAAATTCCAGATTCTTCTCATCCAGAGGAGCCTTACAAGCTGCTCGACGAGTTCTCAAATTCCAAGGCCTTGCCGCAGCGGATTCATCTTCAACTCCTTCATCTGGAATTGAGAATTTCAGTTTCTTCGATTCCTCTCTGATATCGAGCATGATCTTCTCCCTCATAGCTTCGATCGAACTGCTAGGTTTCTGTTTGGAATGATTCGTGCAGTTTGAATAAGTGGGCGTCGCCCTAAATTGATAGGATTTCGATTGGGGATTGGGATGATGGAGGGAAGATGAATTAGGGGAATTGGAAGAAACCTTCATACATTTGAGGAATCTCTGTGAACCCCATTTGAGATAGGGCATGGAGAAGTTGTGTAAAGGGTTTGATCTTTCTGGCGCCATAGCCATGAGCTTGATCCGAGCTCTAATGAAAAAAAAACAGAAGCGCTTCAATGAAAATGATTTTTTTTTTTTTTTTTTTTTTTTAATACGTACGAAGAATGAAAGGAAGAGTGGAGTTGGGTCGGTTTGAACTTTGTGTGCGGCTGAGAGTAAAACTTTTCTTTTTTCTTTTTTTTTTTCGGGGGAAATACATGAACACCATTTTCCTTGTAACGGTATGGAAGACTTTAACCTAAATCTCCTTTCAATTTCAGTTATTTTATTTTGAGAAAATGGTACAAATCACTCACTGAATATGATATTCGTAACATTTAAGTTTTAAATTTTCAATCTAAACAATCACGATCCAACTTTTTCTCTCTCAAAAAGCCTAAGACATAACTTCTTACATGATCTTTTTTTAGTAAAACTGGAGAGGCGAGAACTCAAACCACTACTCGAGTGGATACTAATTCATCACTAGTACCAACTGAGCTATGTCATGATTCAACTTCGTTGTCGTTGCAAAGTAATCGTGAGACATGTGCTCTAACCCGACGATTAAGTCAGCCAAACGAAAATCGTAGGGTGGGTGGCACAACGAGAGCAACCTCTATCACGGACCACGTGAAAAATGTTTTCGAAAGAGAGAAAAAGAGAGTTTTGAAATACGTTTTGTCTTTGAAAGTTATATGATTAGATGCAATAAGGAACACAACAACTAGCTTGTATTCATCATATAATAGCTTAGTAGGAGTGAAGCTTCAAGAGACATATCCATATAGTACATTTTAGACCAGAATTGATGTGGCAGACTTGAACGTCAAAATGACGAGGAATCATACAGCTCGAAAACCTAAAAGAAATTACAATAACATCAAAAGTAAAAGATGGGTCTAAAGGTTCATGCAGCCATGTGCAACACGCATTAGACAAGCAAGACCGTGACAGTATGCTCGCTTTAACTCATTAGTATGATAGTAAAAAAAAAAAATGTTATGAATACATTACTATGGTAACAGATTTGAACTCTAAAAATAAATAAGAGCAAGTATTTTTATGTTGAAGATGGTGATAACGATTCTACATATACATATTTAAAAAATTCATTAATTTACAAAATTTTCATTATAAATTTATAAGAGATAAAAAGATACGAATTTCTGTATTTATAGATTTTTAGAGAGAAAAAGTAAAGACTAAATATTTTTTGGACAATTTTACCTTCTTCTCACATGAAAATCATTTAAACTTGAAGTATTAATTGCAACATTTTTTAAACTCTATGTGAGATGATTGTTCAAATTAAAAATTTAAGAACCTTGTTACAAACTTCGTAATGGTTTACTTGTTTAGGATCCAACCTTAATTATTTTAGTCCAAATACTATTTTAGTTTTCAAACTTTCAATTTGATCAATTTTTGAATAGTGGTATTTTGAAATTTTCAATTTTATTATCTATATTTTTTAATTTGTTCCTTTTAAATATTCAAAAATTTTCAAATAAAGTGTAAATTAATGTTAATTAAAATTGGTTGGTGAATCTAAATTATTTTAGCTAAATTTATAGAAAATATGGTTATTTATTATTATTATTTTTTTTAAGTGACAACATTTTTCAAGTAACAACTATTTTTTTTAAGCCATCCATTCAAGTTGAACTTTGAAAGTTGAGAATCTAAAATGAAAACTTTAAAATTTTGAAAATTTGAGTCAGGAAAAAAAAAAACTCAAAATCTAGAGATGAGTATAATATTTTTGACCTATATACTCTGTAAAGAAGAAAAAGAATTACAAATAAAATGTCAAATTCAACTCTAAATTTTGTTTAATATTTCTTTTCATCTTACATTTTTTAACTTTTTTTTATCGTCAAATAGTAAAAAATTATTTTACAAGAAGTTAAGAGTTTTGTTTTTGTTTTTACTTTAATAATGTTTGAGAGTAAGAATTTTAAAGTTTCTTAGTTATAAAGTAGTACTCGAGACTATTAGAGTTCTATTATTTTTAAGGTATGTTTGGCTACGACCGAAAGTGAAAGAAAGGGTAGGAAAAAGAATAGATAAAAGAAAAGAAGAGAAAATTAGTAATTGATGAGATAATGACTTGTAATCAACAATGAAAAATAATCCATTCATTTCTTTCTAATTGCATTCATTCTCATCGCATCAAACATATTCTTAATCAGTTAAGTTTATATCCCTACTTCTAAGGTTGTTGAACAAAAAAAATACATACAAACTAGGTTATTGAAAATAGATTGATGTTGTTACTTGCTTGCCCTTTACATTGATTTTTTTTTCCTTCAAAAATTGCCATTTACATTTGTTGTTTTTGGTTGAATGAGTAATATTTCCATTGATTACTAAAAACCATTATTTTATTGACAATTTATAAAAACGTCATGTCAAGTTAGAATAAAATATAGGGTAAATTATAAATTTAGTCCATGTAATTTGAAAATCTAGAGTTATATAATTTGGAGAAATATAGAATTTAATCTGTATGGAATGAAGAAATAAAATTTAGTCCTATGATTGGATAAAACCTAAAATATAATTCATGTTATTCGTAACGCGAATTAAGTACGTAAATGTGATGAATGAATTTTGTAATTTTTTTTTTCAATTAATTTCTTATCTCACTCTCATCATTAAATGCAAAATAACTAATTTCTACGTACTTTATTCACCAACAATTACAAACGGCAATCTATTTTTTAGATTTTATCAAACTTTAGGAACTAAATTCTAATTCTTCAAACTATATTTTAATCTTTCAAACAATAGAAACTAAATTTTAAAATTTTTCAAACCATTCTAAAGTCTAAATTTTAAAATCATAAGAACTAAATTCTAGATACTAAATTTCTAATTTACCAATCCGTACAAAATTGAATTTAATTTAAGAGAAATTGAACAATATTGAAATTGAATCTTGATAGACATCAACCGACAATTTTTGCAAAGGTTATTCAGTTGTTGACTTTGTATAGATCAAAAAATTAAATAAAATTAATCGGATTTAGGAAGGACAAATCTCTGTCCTTAAGCATAATTCTTGAGAAATACGTTGAACGTTTAGATTTTCTTACTAACTTTTCATTAAATGTGGGCTAAAACACTCAACTTCTCATGCATTAGCATCCACTGTCCTCTATATAGAGTTTGATGTTTACCTCCCTCAACTTGTACTCAAAAAAAAAAAAAAAAAATCAATTTCAAAAAATATTTTAACAAATTCTAAATAATATCTATTAATATTTAAATATTTATTTTTAACTTCAAAATAATATACTGAAACATGAAATATCAATTTCGTCTCCTAGAAACTCATGATAGTTACTTTAAAATAGTATAATCATAAATTTTTTAAAAAAAGAAAAAAAAAAAAGAAAAAGAAAGAAAAAGAAAGAAGTTTAGCATAACTTGAAAACGTTCAACAAAATGTTTGTTTTGAAAATTTCAACTATTTGAATCAAACTTTAAAAAAACAAATTCCCAGATCTCAGCCCCAAATTGAAATCAAAATTAAAAAGGCAAAGAAAACACTTCATACGAACTTAATAATCGACACAACAGGCAACAACTCAAAATCACATCAACACACAAAACTGGAATCCAAAATGAAAACGATAAACAACAAATCATTTCCAAGCAAAAGAAAATGCGAATGCATACTATGTTGAAGAAAAGAATTCTATAACAAAATTGAAGTGGTAAATCGATGACGTTCTATGGACATGACATTTAAAAACAAATTCGATTCTACAGTACACATGAAGAATCTTGAAGACTTATATGCACAACGTGTATTAGACGTAACAAAAAACCAGTTTCCTGGTGGAGAGGAATTGATATAAATATGTACACAAATTAAAGCAATATATATATATATATATACTTTGGTCACCGTTAAAGAAACTTCTCATTGAGTGGAAGAGGGGCAGTCACCAACAGCATGTGGGGTATCATTCTTGATTACCCGAGTGTTGTATGATCCACAATACCCGCATTTATGGTATAGCCAATGGAACCTTGATGTGCCTTTTCGTTCACAGTCATTGCACAAAACGTCCTGGATTACAGCACTCACCATTACACTTCTTTCTTAAACATTTCAAGTTCATTCACAGAAACTATGCAACTAGTTACTTCACAACACCGGCTTCAAAATTCTAAAAAGTTGGTTGATATAATTAAATTAACCATACCCAACCCGTAAGCCTAAACTTTTCAGTTGATCGGTGATTTAGCATAATTGAACAGGGTATTAAAACAGAAGTTCTCTATTTAATCCCAACTCTCGAGTCAAATATTGCTTATTTTCCTTGGGAGAAGGGTGGGTAAAATTTAATAACACTTCTCAAAATTTTGCAACTTTTTTTCCTTTTATTTCATATCTACACACCAACTATTCTCACATATCAACCATTTGATCCTTTAAGCAACCAAGTCAACAACAATATAGTTGGCTTTGTTACATTATAATTTATGAATTAGATCAATGCCCCATCCTCGTGATATAATTCAATGGTCAGCTTCAAATGCTAGGTATTAGTTTGACCGCTTATTTAGGTTCAAAATTAAAATTAGATTTCTCGGCTCTAGTAGAAGGGTTTAAAAAGATTTAACTTATTTTTTCTTTTGTGTGTGTTTATGTGTTGGGGGAAGGAAGAATTTGAGGATCTAATTATCGTGCATATGCAGTTGAATAATAGGGTAAGAACAATGATAAAAATGCCATCCAGCTCAAACCATAATAGAATGTACCTGGCAACGATCCCTGTACTCTTCTGGCAGCTCCTCAGCAGCCAACAAGGCGTCAAGCATGCCGAAATAAACCTGAGCACGTGTTACAATACAATATGAAAATCTTAATCGATTTTGCTCTTTGTATAGCCTTCTTATGGTAAAAAAAAAGTCAATGGAGGAAGGTGATGATTGTAAGAATTGAAAAGCTGGAAATTGGAAGGTAAGCAAATTGACATCATTTCAAATTTCAATCAACGTTTTCAACTATCGTTATTAACATATTCCAAATAAGTACCCCACGTTTCAACCGATCTTCACAGAAATATCTGCACTAAAAAATAACCTCCTCTTAAGAACTTCTACCTCGCACAAAGCTAAGTGACTTAAGGGCACCTCATATTCATTTGTTACTTTGGGTTCTGTTCTGAAACGTTATTGCATGGTAATATCTAGACATCACGAAAATGAAATATTATAGTGTAATGAAATATTATAGTGTATCCTAGTCTTTTCTTTTTTTTTTTCTGTATTGTTCACCTTTCTCAGCACAATTCATGTCAGATATTCAACTAAGTGAAGAGTCCTGAATTATTAAGTGGACAGAACAGATTGCAATCCTCAATATGAACACAATAAATGAACAAAAAGAATTAAAAAAAAAAATCCCTTACCGCCATGTCTCCCAAGGACTTGCTGCAAATAGGACAGGTATAATGGCTGCAAGTGTATGCCTACAAACACCACATCGTCATAAAACATCAATATCCTAAACTCATTTTACAGAAGAACAGCGCACAAACCAGAGTTCATTTAAATCATTCAGGAGCCGTGAGAAATAATTTAAACCTGAAAGCAAGCTGAATGCATGTAATGACCACAGGGTAGTGGTCTGACTGTTGCACTGGATGTAAATAAGAAATCGCAACAGATGGGACAATTCGTCTCTAAACTTTTCTCCAGGCACTTGTGGCTCTCCAGCTTTATCCCAAGGCAACAATTGCAAATCATGCAATGGAAAAAATCAATTCCAAGACCCTTCCCAACACGGCATAAGTTACAAAATGGGCAATGATACACAGTCCTGGATAACAATTGTTACAATGAGAATACATCAGTCGATAATTAGGAATTTTATAATTAACATTAAGAGAGCAATACCATACTCTTAAAAAAAGAAAAGGGAAAAAAGGGGGAAAAGGAAAGAAGTTCTAGCTGGATCCTTCTTCTCATGAACACTTCTTAAATTACAAAATAAGAAAAGAATTTCATTGATGAAATGTTATATGGGCGAGAGTCATCAAACAAATGAGTTAAAACATTCTAATTGGTATAATCCAATGAAAGAGGATAGCTACAAAAGACATTAAGTAAGGGTCTAGAACAAAATTTTCCATCAGCCGAACCTTGCAGTTGAACAAACAATGAAAGCTTTCTGAAGATTCGTGGTTAGGTGGGAGTTGTGACTATGTTCTTGGGTGCTACTGCTAATGTTGTAAGATTTGTTGGGTTTGGTCATTTTGGTACTAGATTTGACCTTACTAAGGCATTCTAGTTTTCTGGCTAGCATTGAGAGTTTTGTGGGTAGGTTTGAACATATTATCAATTAGTTTTGAGCGTTTGGCTGGCTAAATTTTGAGTGATTTCCAGCTAATAGTCATAAAACAATGTACTGCGTATAAGAAATTAGTCCCTCCTGTTTATTTATCCATAACTGTAGGCAACTACGAATTCGATCCAAAACTTTCCAGTCGGCTAAAAGCTTCCTATTGTCAGCCATGTATGAAGTAGCCCCTATGATGGCTACCTACTGGGTCGATTAAAAAGTCTCTTCTGTAACTTCTGTTTAATTATCGTATCCATATATGTCAGCAACTAAAATTTGATCCACAATCATTCCAGTAGGCTAAAAACTGCCTATTGTCAGCGATGTTTGAAGATCTCGAGCTATTTACTTTCAGCCATGCTAAGAACTGTTGTAAGACGGTCTTATAATGCAAAAGTTCATGTAACCTTAATCTAGTCCCATATCATCTAGCTACTGAAGTAAACTAATGGATTTTTGAGTAGCAGTCACCATTTATAAACCCTTGCAGCATAGCATGCATGTCAAAATATGAATACGCGGGTAAGAGAAAATGATATCTGATCTTTAGAATGCAAATTTCATGAAATATTAACAATTGAAGCAACCATTTGTATCTTACGTGAAAAATCATCTGATTTATGTATAAAGTTGTTTATAATCATCTATTATTTGCACATTATTCATTAGCTATTTCGCTCAAGAATATTACTTCTCTGGTAGTCATATCAAACCACAGATATGATATCATAATCATAATCATCAAAATCAAATATCAGAATTAGTACCTTTCATCATCAAAAAATTTGCAAATATTGCAATAGTATTTCGCCATTGACAATCCATTGCAAGAAGGTGTGGTGCATATTGGTCCAACTGGTTGAATTGTTAGGCAGTTCATACACATCATCTCAGATGTTGCTTTTCTAAAGTCATGGGACTAAATATCAGCGGACAAAAATACCAATTGAATGAGATGCAAGTCCTGAAATAATACCTGTCCATTGAGTGATCGCTGACATTGTCATGACAGAATCGACAAGTAAATAACTTTCCGCAGCAAGCAGCAAGAAGCTTGCAGTTTCTTTTGTAATGTTCGCACCCAAACACTTTATCCTCGACACAGCGAAAAGATGGTGTTCGTCCTGCTACATCTTCACCATTAGAATTTTCTTCTACATTTGCTTGAGGTAATTTCTGCTGTGCAGCAATCCAACGACTGATTCAAAAGAAAGCATAAATTAGTTTAACCTTCATCAGCAAATCAATGCATTATAATTAAGTGTATTAATTGATAGCATTATTGATTAAATAGAACTTAAAAAATTATATCAAACCAAACCTGGTCATAAGATTCTGCACGAGATATGCTTTTCTCCGTGGATCAAGAGTTGAGTCCTGATAAACCTTTCTGATTTCTGATTCAAGTTCATTTTGGTTCATGCGAAAAATATCTTTCCATCCAGGTTTGAACATTTGGTCATTCTGATCCAAGCTCTCAATAAGTCCAGAATCTGGAAGGAGAGAAGAGAGATGTGTGATTTAATATTTCTTCATTACTTAACAACTCAGGAATCATTTAACGTAAGTGTGAGAGCACTAGACTATGCCACAAACCTGCTTCAGCAACACTAGCTTCTGATGTTTCACCATTTAAAGAAGACGAAGCAGTCCCTCTCCAACATTCATTGAGCCATTCATTGAACATGGTGTTTTTCGTGGCCTGCTTCCACGTATCCATCAAAGTATTCTGTTCATCCTGAGTGAGTGCAGATGTTACCCATGGCAACATTGACTGGAGAACTTCAGCACCTGTGGTCCCAATGATACGGCCAACTATTTTGTCTTGCTCCTCCACAGAGAAGTGTTTCCCAAACAGTGGCCAAAGTTCAAGTTCTTCCCTAAAAATATGCTGATCCAAGGTAACTCTTATAGATTTGCACATCCCTTGAAGCTTTGTAGCAAGTTCGTTGTACTTTCTATTACAATCCTTGCCCACCACATCATTGGAAAAACTCTCATCCAAAGGAACTGCATGCAAACTTTCGTGGAGAAGTGAAATCTCTGAGAGAACACATGAAATGTCCTCAAATAGTTTTTCCTCCTGCTTATGATCTAGTGTATAAGAGTGACTTACATTATGCAATGCCTCTTTGGATTCAAGTGCGGGAAATACAATATCATCTTCAGCATTACTATGAGCTCTATATAACCCCCATAGAAGGCGAAATCTTCCAATAAATTGCCGAAGAAATGTACCATCACAATCACTAAGTTTTCCAGATTCAACATCTAAATATTCCAGGTCCTTGCGTATGGCTTTGTGAAATTTAAAAATAGTATCAATGGGACGTCCTGCAGATCCAACATCAGAAGAAGCACTGTCCGTTTCCCATGAAAAAAGGCTGGAATTGAGAGATGGTGCACATGAGCTGGGAGATAAAGATCGCATAGACTTGGATGTGAAAATAGAACTCAACCCTAGATTCTTAATGTTTACTCCCAAAGCTGGAACTCGGCAGGACTGATCACTGCAACACTGTTGCTGGACATTAACAGTCTCTGAAGCAATACGGTCATCACAAATTTTGCATGACGTTGGAACATTTCGTATGGCTGGCCTCTTAACGTTAACATTAGTTTCGGGATCTAATTTTGGACCTTCCCTTGCAATCACTGCAGGGGCACAAGAACAAGATGATTGAACAATATCTTCTTCAATGTCAGTGAGCCTTTGAACTGCACAACAGCCAACTGCTCTTGAAGACAAGCACAAACCATTATTACGGGCCTTGCAAGCCCAACCAGAAAAGAGAGTCACCAGAGCAGTATCTTTAGCTGGAGCTGTTTCAACAAATTATATGCTATCAAAAAGAACCACTAGTAATACTAATATTAATGACAAAAAAAAGAAGAAATAGCTGCAACTAAAATTGCAGAAGTCTCTTAGAAAGGACAAACAAAAATGTTATATCAACACACCTGCCAACTGCATGTTCTTGAGAAGATCTCTAGCTTCATCTTCTTTCAAAGATCCTACCAGCCATGGCAAGACGCGTTCGATCAATTTCAAAGGCATCATGCACAAGCTTTGATACAATAGTTCCCGTTGTCTCTTGAAACTGAAGTGCTTTCTAGCAAGTGGAAGAACCTAAGAAACAAGGGAATCAATTTAGTTTCAACTCATTTTTCAAAAATTATAAGATACATTAACTTTAATAAGTTATCACACTTATCATCTACAAAGGCACTCTTTTATTATTTTTTTTCATGAAAATTGATGTTAGCATACTTCTGGAGTGAAATTACAAGGAACTAGCTACATGGTTTCATCCAGCCATCAAAAATAGAGAAAGAAATTTGCAATAAGACGCCATATCAAGCAAGAAGGTGCACCTGAACTTCTTCGTTATGAAAGTGCCTCTTAATGGTATCCATTATTTGATCAGCATGAGAGCACAACTTCACGTAAAATTCAGCTCTTGAAGTAGAACTAGCCCCTTCACTTTGGATATTTTCAATCAGGCACCTAAACTCATTGAATTGACTTTCTTCTTCAGCATGTTCCTGGAGAAAAGAAAGTTCTCCATCTACTGCAGGAAAGATTACCTTGTCCTCTGCAATACTGCGATGAGAAAGAGAGGTGAGTAATACAAGTTTGTTGAATAATTTCAAGAAAATTATTGACCAGATATGAACTCTGTGCAATAAAATTGGCAGGCCATAACAAATAAAAATGAATATGTACGTCCTAAATAATAGGAAACAAAGTTATTGCAATTTTTATTTACTAGCCACAGTTTCTTACTTTTTGCACCTTTATGTGATATACATTTTCACTCCAACATACTCCAACTTGTCTGTGCAATAAAGAGTGGGAATAATATACCTATGAAAAATGCAAACTTCAGCAATGAATTGCAACCTCTCGTTAAAAATTGATAGATTCCTAAAGTTCCCAGAAAGCTGTATCTTCCTAGCCTCCTCAGCTATGTCATTCAACTCTCTTTTGATAGCATTATGCCAGAACAGAATTTCATTGATTGGATGAGTTGCCACATAATCTGATGTATTAGAACATGACTCCAAATATTTTCTTTTACCATGGCTGGTCAATTCGCAAGCACAATGTACATTTTCTGTTTGATGGTGTGAAGCATTAGTAGTGGGATTTATATGATATCCAACTGGAGAATCGTCAAAGTGACTTGTTGATACGTTGTCACAACTTCTCGCTTCCGTCCAAGTAAATATGACCTTATATAAATAGTATCAGTAATTGCCTATAAATGAAATAGGAAGATCAGAGAAAGAAGCCGAGTAAAACTTATACCTGTTGGAGAAGCTTTTCCTCGGGGATTACCATGTTTAAACATTTCTGTAGATCCTGAAACTCATCAGGTGAAACAGATGATGAAAGCCAAGGGAGAAATTGAGCCATCATGTACACAGGAATACTGCAGAAGAACTGCCAAACGAGAGAGGCCTGCTCTTCCAAGGAGAACTTTTCTATAAGCAAGGGAAATACCTGGAAAATAAATATAGTGAAGCTCCAAAGAATATTTATCAGAAAAAAGGCGTGTGAATCACATGAGATGCAGCCAGAAACACATACCCAAAATCCTACCTTTCTTAATAAATCACCTCATAGAGCATTTTAGTTTCCCATCCCATTTTAACTAATTTTCATGGACATTATATGTTACTAGTTAAATTCATATTTTTTTATCACACATACTTATAAACACTGCTTAGGTCAAATGGAAATCAATAGTGGTCAGAAATTTTCATAAGATACTAGGGAGACAAACAGCAGTGAAAGAGTACCTGCTCTTCTTCCTTAGCCATGTGCTGGCTCACAGATGTCTTCAGGGCACCAGTGCAGGATGCTAACTCCCTAGGGAAGCTTTCATCATTTTGTGTATTGGAATTAAGAAGCTCAAAGAGATGATCAAACAGATTGCTTTCACCCTTGTGTTCAAGGGAATATGCCTGTGCTACATTCTTCACACGAATATCAAGTGCAGAGAAAATTACCTACAAGTCCAAATTTGAGCTTTCAGAAGTATAGATTGTAGCAGCAGGGTCGGAAGAAAATGAACGGATCAAAAAAGGATTATTAAAACATCCTTCTAAGAAACAAGCTTATGCCTGTTAATTTTTGGATGCTCTCCCCCGGCAATGGGATTTTGAATCCTATAGCAGTTATGATCGAAGATAGGATAAAAGGCTTAGTGCTGCACAAAGATATCCCATAGAACATTAGAACCTTCTTAAGACAGCTTCTTCTAAATAACTCCTTTTTTCAAGCAGGAAGCAGAAAAAACCACTAGAAATTCATGATTCATCAAATTAAAACTGGTTCATATCCAGATAGCTCCCTGGTTCATATCCAGATAGCTCCTTCCTCTATATGCTTAACATCCCTTCCGAAATACATTCAGTTGAAATCTTTCCTTACAAACAACAGCAGAGCTCTTGCTTTGATTGAAGTATTCCAGCCATACCCATACCAGACTCATTTTTCAATTTCAATTTTTTGCGTTCTTGAAAATGAATATTGATGCAAAACGAATGTAAATTGCCACTCATAAACTCCAAAAAAGGCATCACAGAACTCGAAATTCAAATAGACAATAAAGCTATGACAAAACAACGCTCTAAATCACAAAAGGCAGACCACGACAACAAACTACACTTTCTTGCGTTAAAATATTTCTTCAATCCTACTTCCCTCCCGCAGAACATTTTGTTTATTGACAAGGAGAAGTTAATTAAGCAACCGATTGAAAACAACGGACATTAGGATTCATTAATTATCCTAAAGAAGATTGTCTCATGAGGTCGAATCGTCTTTAATGGAATCCGCATAAAAGAACACGGAAAATGAGATCTACTGAACAGTTAGCACATGTCCAAAAATTCATCACGCATAAGCAACAATTAAAGTGCCACAAAAAAAACAGTAGGAATATAATTCTGGTTCTGAGAAATTTTTAATTACTAACCGAGTTCAATTACCACATTTCCTTTACAACTCCTAAATCAGCAACCGGATGCAAGAAAAAGAGAGGCTAAATTTCGAAGGAATCTAATCGATAATGTTAGGTATCAAAGAGAAGCAAAAGAGGCGAAAAATCGTACAGAAACGGATCAGAAATTTTACCTCGTCTTCAGCATTGGAGTGGTGCTTGTAAATCGATCTCAAGAAATGGTATCGTTCAAATAGCGGACGAATATCTGCTCTCTGACCAGTGGCGAACGCCATAGCCAGCCGGTGGAGCGTATCGAGCTCATTACGAATTGCTTTATGGAAGAAAAGGAAAATAAGAATCGGAGACTCGGAAGTCCTCAAACAATCATTCGGCGACGACGGAGACGAAGCGGAATCCATTTTATTAACAGAATTAGCCAAAAACGCCACTCCTCCGCCACCGTCCCGGTGTTGTAGCCCTGTCAACGGCGTCGCCATCTCTCTCTCTCTCTCTAAAACCTCCCTTCCTGAGAAATCTCTCCAAAATTTCTGACCTATCCAACGCTTCCTCTCCAAGTTCTCTCCCGTCCTCGTTCTTCCACAGCTTCCTTATACTACAAACTCCGGTATCAGCTCCTCTGCTACTACTGCTCTTCGTTTCTATCTCCTCCTCCTCAATTACTCTCACCCTTTTTTCATGTAACTTTCTCTCTCTAAATCTTTTTATTATCTGCTTGGTATTATTCAACGGAGAAGAAAGACTAGGCCTGGTTACGAACTTACGGTGATGTCGATAAGAATACACAGCTAAGGTCGAAAGGGCTGGATTGGAGGGGGAGCGTTATATAGTGGGCTTAGTAATACGTGGATCAAAATTTTGCCACCGTGGATGCTGATGTCACCTCCTTCTGCTCACGTGATTCCTCTCCCTGACACGTGGACGTCGTGTGTGAAATATCATTGCTCCGTAGCCAGTAACACAACATTTGCCTCCTTCCTAAACTGCTACCAACTCTTTTTTTTTTCTTTTTTCTTTTAATGTTTTCATACAAAGAGTATTAAAAAAACATTTATTTATTCAAACTCAAAAGCACTAACACGAAGATTAATAATTAATTGATTTCATTATTTGGTGATAATTCAGTTCAACATTGTTAAACGTTTGATTTTGAATATTCATTATAATTAAAGGGTAATTTTGTCAAATTTTATTGAGATTTTGAAACTTTGTCTTAATGGTATTAACAGCAGCTAAGCCTGAATTGGTAGAGATGCTTTGAAAATAAATAAATAAATAAATAAAATAATCCATTTGATAATTGTATTGAACTCAATCAACAAGATAATGTTCTAGTGTTAACATTTGTCAAAAAGAAAATTTGCAAAAGATCAAGCATATCACTTTTATTTAATTGACTTAGAAGATGATAGTTTAGAATAATTTTGGATAATAAACAATATCAAATCTAAATATATATATATATATATGTATATATATGTATATATATGTATATATATATGTGTGTGTATGTATATATATATATGTGTGTATATAAGAGCATAACCCTGCCAAAAAAACAAATAAATAACTGAATTCAATTTTTTTTTTTTTTTTTTTGTTATATGCTTCATTGTTTTGGTAATGAAGATTTTACCCCCAGCAACATGAACATCTATAATATCGAGGAAGGGAAACAATAATTTTTTATTGTTCGATTCGTCAGATTAACCATCATATCAATTACTAATTTATTCTAACTTTCTTTACTTTATCTCTTTTCTTCCCTTCTTTTTATTTCTTTTTGTTATAGTCAAACATGGTCTAAATCATTTAAACAATCTACATATGAAAAATAAAATTTGCTGATAATAATTAGACTTATGTACAAGCTGATGTAAGTGACAGGCATGAGCCTTAGATTCTTCATAATTGTGGTTAAAGTATAGTATGATAGTCTCTAAAGGGCAATCCATGGAAAAGATCGGTGGCGTAGTGGTTTCGTTGTTTGGTGTTAATGTAATTCAACACCAGCGACTGACCCTATCGTAATAGAAACCAAAGATCAATACGCGAAGTAAAGTACTCTTAAGAGCATATTCGCATCTTCCTCTCCTAACTTCTGCACAAAGTCTTGCTGCTACGTTTTGCTTCTTTATTAACATTGTAATTGAATATATAAATAAGAGTATATAATGTTGCGTTTGCTTAGCTTGACTTCACTACGCAGCTTCTTTCCCTTTTTATTCACCTTTATATATCGAATATAAAGATATAATGGAATATATAAGGTCTAACGTCTCTTGCCCTGATTCTTTTTTCTCCTTTTTTTAGGTTCTGTTTGATAACCATTTCGTTCTTTATTTTTGGTTTTTTATATTTAAGTCTATAACTACTACTCAAACACATAATTTTCATGACTTTGATGTCGAACATCTTATTTGTGTTTTCAGAGATAACTATATCATCGTCATTTATCAAAGTTTAGTGATTGATTTAAGAAAAGAAGAAAAAAAAAAGTCGACAACTAATTTGTTTTTTTTTTCTTCTAGGTCAAATGATGCTGCACAATAGTTGACGACATTATATAAATAATAAATTATAAATGTCGTGTATTCTTTCTTTTTTTTTTTTGAGAATATGTCGTGTATTCTTTACAATATTAGACATATAAATTAAATCTAAACTACTTTTGAATTATAAATTTTAAAAAAAAATGTTAAAATATTATTTTGATCCTTCCAATTTAGAATTTGTTTCATTTTGTTCCTTAAATTTTTTTAGTTAAATGAATATTTTCTTACGACCATTTTCTTACTCTCATTTGTCATTTTTAGTGTTCAAAGTTCATAATAATCCACAAATAGAATGAAATAAAAAAGAAAATAAAATTTGAACATTTAAAATTTGACGAACTAAAATTAGCCAAACAACAAAATCTAATGATAAAAATTAGATATTTGAATGTATATAAATTAAAATAAAAAAGATACGAAAAATAATATTTTAACCAAAATAATGTATATTCCTTTTGTATTGTCTTTAGTAATTATTTTATATGCATAAGTAAGTAATATTTTCCGGTAATCCATTTTATGGTTATTGCAAGAGATATATTATAGTGAATATTATATTAAATTATTTGACTTTTACTAATTTAAAGGATATTGCAAATTTACATCTATATTAATTCTTGCATTTTATAAAGCTTGAGTTAAAATAGCAATAAAAAATTATTATATTGTCCACGAATTAGCCGATATGAGGTAAGTTTAAAAAATATATAAATAAAATAAGGCATCATCCATGCATTTTAATTAACCGCCTCATTTATTGGCCATTTTCGTATTTTAACTATTATTTTACAATTATGTAAAAAAAAATCAATATGCTGTAAAAAAAAAAAAAAAAAGTGAGCAAATCATCATTTCATTTAATTACTATAATATCATTTATATTTTTAGTAATAATTAATTAATTAATTAAAATGTAGTATGTTCTCAGCATATAGTGCACAGGATGTAGAAGTAAAGCGGTTAAGTTAACACTTACTATGGAAAATTAATAACGGCAGTTTCGAGATCCGTTGTTTTTATCATCGCTCGCACCGTTTCGTTATGTCGTTTTAATATTTCTAAAACCCTTCCTTTCCGAAAAAGTCTTTAAATTGTCGGCCCGTTTTTTTTTTTTTTTTTTTTTTTTTAAGATTACAACGATTGTAAGTGTAGAATTCGAACTCGAGACCTCATAGTCTTTCGGTGTTCATTAATACCGTTGAGCTACAACAATTAGGGGTGGACATTCGTTTAATTGTCCACTCGTTTAGTTGCCTAGCATTTTTGCAAATAATCGATCTGAATTGGATGATTAATAGTTAAAGAATTTGAGTCATCTCACTCTCAATTATCGTAACCCAAAATAAATAAATAATAATAATAATAATTAAGGTGAAAGCTCTCAGCATAAAGGATAGAATATGAGTGTATTTAATAAATAAATAAATATAAATCATGATAAGTGATCTCTATTTTCTCAATGGGATTTGGTTATGATGTCCAATTTCTCTGCGTGGACCCGGCCCTTAACGGGGTCGAGAATCCCGGCTAAACGAGAAACGTGACTGAGGATGGAGATGAAATTTTCTCCTAGACGGGACTCGGGACGGAAAATGTCATAGATTCTCCAATCTCCGTCTCGATTTTTTTTAATGTTTTTTTTTAGATATTTATTTTTTCACTTTTATACAAAATATATATAGGTTGGTAAAATTAAATATTCAGATGACTATTTCTGTTTAGAATGTAAAATATAATTATTTAAATTTATAACTTAAAAATGAGTTAAAAAATTCCCATCCCGATCTCCACAGTTCCCGACAGGTATCCCTTCCTCAATCCTGCGAAAAGAAACGATGAATTTTGCATGAACGGTGATTGATTTTGAAATCGAATACGATGACGGAAAAGTCATTCCCCGATCCTATCCCGTCCCATGAACATCTATAGTCATGATATATATTGAAAAATCATTAAATCATAATAAATATTTGTACCCGTCCAAGATTTATTTTCAAGGATAATCAACCTAACACTCATAATTTGTCAAACTGTTGCCATATGTGGGGGCGCCTTAAACTTATTCTTTTCTTTTAAATAATATTTGTGAAAAAATTAATTTAATTTATAAACTCGTTATGAATAAGTTTATACACGATATTACTAATGTTATATTTTTTTATAAGATTAAACTTACCAACTATTGTACGGAAAACATTTCTTCCAATAAGTACTTTATTTTACTGATGAAATATACTGAAAGAATGTAAAAATGAATACATAGATTTACCTAGTGCATGTGACAAATGAGAGAACTATTTTATAAAATAATACAAAGTCATTGATTAAACGAGAGCTAAGGTTTTATAATAATTTACATATTATTCTTTCATAAAATTCTAATATAACATTATGACACGATACATAAAAGTATAAATACGAAAACATATTTCCTTTAAGTGTACTAAAAAAAGTTATTTCGTTTAAGTTTTGAGCAGCAAGGATCCAACAAAATTGAGACTAAGTAAGCATGAATTATTATAATTCAACAAATATTTTCAAATAAATTGAGAATCTAATACCAATTTTCATGATTGAATTTGACAGTAATGTTAGATTAAATTAATACAAAAGAATGAAATTAATGCGTAACAACCTTTTGATATTTCTAATATATCTTACTATAAATACTGTATAATATTATATTCATAAAATAATAATTAAAGCAGTAAAGTAAAAATTAAAAAGTATCACTCAAAAGTAGTTTTTTTTTTTTTTAATATAATTAAAAATAGTTAAAGATTTACCCAATGGAAGAAATGTAAAAACTGTGTACTTAAAAAAAAAGAAAGGTAAAAACTGTTGCAAGAGTTTGTTGGCTTTTCACGGACACACAAGAGGTGCGTGGTGAGTATGCCACCGTTAATCTTGGCACGTGACCAACCCACTCCCCCACGAGCCCATTCAAGCTAACTCCGGAACCAAACACCCCCATATTCCAAAATCCCCTAAAAGTCTTCCTTGATTGCTTCCTTTCATTTCATAGTTACTTTTTCAATCATTTAAATTTAAGTATTCCCATCCTTGAATTTTTGCTTAATATAAGTTCAATTTTCCTTTTACGATATTTATCATATATAATATTGTTTTAAATAATAGAAAGAATTGTGACGCTTGGTTTGATAAATATCGTAAATATTTATGATATTTAAATGTTAAGAAACTTATAAAAATATGTGCGAATAATAAATTGAATTCATCACTTATTAGTTGATTTATAATCTTTAATTGATTTATAATCTTTCTTGACCATTAATATTTTATAAAGTTGATGTATTAACAATTTGTTTAAAATGTTAAAATAACATTTTGGCCCTTCATATTTTAAATTTTGTTTCATTTTTGTCAATATATCTTTATATCTTGAGGGCACTACAAATACTCAAATCACTAATCGAGTTAATGTTAATGCATGTAACAGCTGAGCTATACAATAAAGATTTAGAAACTAGGGGTGATTGGATTGGGAAGAGAGGAAGTGGAGGAATGAACTTGATGTTTGTTTTTAACATATCACAACTTCTTTCCAATATCAAATCAAACTTTATATCAAATTTCTTCTAAAATAAACACATTCCCCCCTAAATCCAAATCTGAAAAAAAATGTTTGGATGTCATTTAATAGTTGTTTTTGAGTGTGGTGCATGCGTGGGATCTTGTTGATAAAAGTCTTTAAGTCTAGTTCAATAATGATTAAGGGCGAAAGAAAAATAAAAAAACCGACAAAATTGAAATGAACCAAATCGATCCAATAGATTGATTTGGTAAATCGAAACAATATTGGATCATTCGATTCGATATTTTAAAAAATCAAATTATATCAAGTCGATTTCGGTTCTTGAATATGGAAGGACCAATTAAAAACAAAACGAGTAAATAAATAATAAGAAAAAAATATACGCTTGATATTTATATTTGATTGAAGAACCAATTTAAATATGGAATATATGAAGCAAAAAGTGATACTTATGATACATATTGAACATATGTTCAAAGTTCAAACCTTTAACCGTCACTGGGTGTAGTTTAATGTAATTTGATAAAAAAAAAAAATTAACATGAAAATAAACTTAAAAATAGAAAAATCAAAATTAATGATGTTCTTTTAATATTAAAAATACTTATGTTCATAAAACGGCGGATTCCGGCCATTTTTTCCCTTTTAAATAATAAAGTTTGGTACTGAATATTCATAATTTGTAGTTTGTGTTTGATTAATCGAATTATATTTTATTTTTGTAAGGTAATCTCTAAACTTCTAATTTTATTAAGTTTATGTTATGGGCGTTACTATATGATGAGTTCAATATAACATTAATAATAACAAATTAGTAGTAGTGAGTAGTGTTACAACGTCTTACAAATTTTACTCTTAGTTAAGGTAAGAAAAAAAACAATGACAAGTTTTACTCCTACTTCATTGCCTATTAATTAGACTAATTAATCAAATAATTAAAAAAAATAAATAAAGAATTTATATTTATCTCACATGAAAAAGTAATAAGGATGTACAACTTTTAGGGGCGTTTGGGGTGGGGGTTAGGTTGGGAAGGGTTTCCAACCCGGTGTTTGGGATGCAGGGATAATATCCTAGTCTCAAGCCTGCGTGTGGAGCCCACACGCGTGGCCCATGCACTTTTTTTTTCTTCTTCTTCTTGTTTTTTGTCTTCATCTTTTTTTCGTTTTTTTTTTTCTTTTCCTTCTTTTCGTTCTCTTTTCTTCTTTTTTTCCTTCGGTTTTTCTTCTATTTTTATATTTATTTTTAAACTATAGTTAATGAATTTGAAGAAAAAAAATCGTTATTTATATCACGTCATTTAACAATATTTGTAATTATTTTAATCATCTAACTGTAACAAATTTTAAATTTCATAAATAATAATTAAATATAAATAAACTTTAAATATGTTATTTCGTACGTAAAGAAAAAAATGTATTTAATAAAATAAGAAATGAAAATTTTGAAAGTGTTATTTTTTTTTTTTAAACTTCAAAATTTTATTTTATGAAATATTTAATTAAAATTATTATATTAATTATCTTAATTTTTTTTATAAAAAAATAATTTTATCTCATCACATCTACTTTTATCTCATCTCCCAACCCACCACTCCAAACACCAACATATTAACACTTCTCATCCTAATCCACTACCTCAAACACAGACTTCCTAATAATTCCCTTTCCATCTGAACTCATCCCAACTCTTTCCATCTCAACCAGCCCTATCCAAACGTGTCATTATAAAATCATAAAACTACTAATTTTAATGTTTTTTTTTAAGTCAACAACAAGTAAAGAATGAACGATTCTAATTTTATAATCTTTATGAAACCATATTTGATGTTAATTCAGCGACATATCACAAAAGTTGATACTTTCATCTCTAACCCCCAATCATTATTGAATTATAAGAGTATAAATTTGTATGCAAAAAAACCAAAATTTCTTGAATTTGTTAAAAATTTAAGATTTTATTGACATATTAAACAAAAATATAACTTATTTATATATAACCTACTACACGTGTAATTTAATAAATCAATAATAATAATAAAGAGAATGTGTAATGTCAAAAAGAAAATGTGATGATGCATGCTTATTACTAGGATTTGAAATGACAATTGTTTATTATTATTATTATTATTATTATTATTTTAATATATAGAACATACCACAAAATAACAATACAAAAAAGAGGATGTGATGATGCATGCTTATATACTAGGATTTGAGATGATATTTTAAAAAACATATATCATGCCATAAGTGAAATCAAACATATATATAAAGTTCGAATTATAAAGATTTTTAAATATTAGAAATCGACAAAGAAATTTTCATCTCCGACAACATAGGAATATATATCACACATATATATTTAATTAAGGTTGTCGGTTAGTAAATTGAGATTTTTTACACATTGTATTTTATTCGTATGCTTCTTGTTAGTGCTGCAAATTAATTCCCACGTCGGGAATTTATTAAATTCCTCCTTCACCCTTCTGTATAAATACAGTATATGTATTTATAATTGTTACAGCAAAAGAAAAATATATATAATTTAGAATTTCTAAATTATATTTTCTAAATTATTTTTATATTAATTTCTAATTGCATT
>JBBMEG010000009.1:11532522-11549485 GCA_037832605.1 Cyclanthera cordifolia | reverse complement strand
CGTGTGAAGACGCCGCTTACACGGCCGGGTTACTCGAGGGAATGGAATCCACTTACTCGCGCACTTCACCTACTCCTTCACTTCTCTTTCGTCACTTCCATTTGGTAGATTTCTCATTCCCTATCTCAATCCGCCCTATCCAAACGCCTCCTTCATACTTTACATTTTTTTTTTTAATTAATAAATTGTTGAAATCTAAACACTGGGTTATATTGACCCATGCTTGAATGTTTTGTTGCTATCTGTATTCAACTTTATACATATAAGAAAGAAGTACACAAACTTTTTGTAAACAATTATGAGCCATACTAAATAATAATGAATATAATGGGAGACAAAGCGAAAGATTTTAAAGTTGAGAGAATGATCATAAGCAATAGTACAATAATTGAGGAGTATTATATATAGCTTTATTAAAAAGTTGAACGTTAGAATTTAGGCTTAAAATAAGAGTAAACACTGAATCGAACCCATGACGCTGGTGTTGAATTGGAATAATTCTAAACAATAAAATCACTGTGTCATTGATCCATTTGGTGTTGAGCTTATAAATTAAAAGCAGGGATAAAAATGGAAATTAAATAAAACAAAAAATTATTTGTAGCCCTGGTATTTATGTATATTGTCAAATGTGTACAATATATTTTCTTCTTCTTTTAACACCGGTGACTCCATGCACAGTAGAATTTGCATATATAGAAATGAAGCTTCTTCTTTTCAGGTATAAATTTCCATTGTACAAGTACACTATCATCAATTTATGACCAAATTTATCTATAAATTCTATAAAAAAAAAAAAAAAAAAAACTTTAATTCAACATTGAGGAAATAGAAGTCAAAGAGGCAAATTTGAGTGGAAGCAAGCTACTCCTCCATATCCTTCTCTTATTAATCTTTCCAATTCCTTTGCTTCATTTGCCTTTGCCCTCTGCATTAATCAATACTCAAAATTAACCTTATAATTACTTAATACAACTTTAACCTCAACCCAAAACCTACTAACTAGGTTAACTTCATACATTTGTTTCAGTTCGATTTCTTATCATAATATTAGACAATTAAAAAAAAAACGAATATTCCTCCTATGTATAAAAAAAGAAATTCGTAAATCTCGTTTAATAATTATTTTTAAAATATTTCATCAACATACTTTCAAGTAGTAAGTATATGATCTTAACCAAATTTCATAAACCAAAACAAGCAATTTGAATTTTTTTTTTTTTAGTTTCTAAATTATCGTTTTGTTTTTAAAAATAAAAGTAGATGTAGAAATTAAAGTCGTGAAAATTATATGTTAAAGTAATAATTATAGACTAAAAATTTAAAAACCAAAAACAAAAGACGGAATTGTTACGAAAGAATATCAAGATCGATTTACCTGTAATTTCAATATTGCACCTGCCTCCGAGTTGAAGTCATGGAAAGAGCTAGCAGCAGCTAGTTTCATGGATAGGAACTAAAATTGAATTTAAAAAAAAAAAAAAAAAAAAAATCAAATTATGAATATTTACACTAATATATCAAAATTTTAATATATTGTTTTATAAATTAAATCATCAGTTTTTTTTTTTTTTTTTGAATAAATATTTTTGTATTTATAGTTTGGAAATTTGAATTTACCTCTACTTGATTCTGCAAAGACTGGACATAATTGATTATCTCATCCAACATCACTGCCATGCCCATTGTCTGTTATTCCATTCAATATTTTGAAAAATACCCACAAAAAGTAATAATAATAATAATAATAATAATAATAATAATAAATTCCTTTTTTTTTTTCCTTTTTAATTTTTATTTTCTGACAAGAATATGCTTAGCTTCATGTTCTTACCTTGTAACATCCTGGGACTATGTCTTTCAAGCATCTTAGTCTTTCATTGATTTTTCCTCTTCTCACCTGATTGATTGACACCAACTTATCCATTTTAATAACTCATTTTGATGATATGATTAACAATAATATATAATTAGGGTAAATTCTAAATAATTTGCTTATTCATTAGAAGAAAGTTAGAAGTTAGACAAAATTTTCACTTAATCTCTTCAAGGAGATACTAATTTGATTATAAATTAGAAGAAACTAATTTTATTATTTATAGTTGGATGAAATCTTAACCACCCATCATAATAATCAACCTAATTTTTAAATTTAAATTCTATACTAATAAAAAAAGTTATAGTTTAAAAAAAATTAAATTTTATTCTCGTTAAATTTAGATTTTATAATTTATAATTTTTTTTAAAAATAATAATATTATTCATAGTAGATGAATTAAGTACATTAGTGCAATTTTTTGTACATGTATTCACTTAGTTTAAGTTAATATATTATGAATCATTAATAACTATTACGAACAATACAATTTTTTATTAAACAATATAGATTAATTTATAAATTTTAAAACTATATATCTTTCTCAAACATATATTAAATTATAGTTTTTAAAATTATAATTTATTATGATTTTTTTTTTTTTATTTACTGTGGTAACTAATAATTATTAGTTACCCTTTCAGCTAAACTGTGACTATCAGTGGCTTGCCCTCTTCTAGCTCGAACATGAACAACTTCTCTAGTTGATTTCTCTTCTTCTTTCTCTACACTCTTCAATCTCTTCCCTTTCCCTGAACTCTGTATGGAAAAAAAAAAAAACAGAGAAAAACTCCATGAACACCAGGATTAAATTAAACAGAATCGCGAAATTAAAGAGTTAAACTTTGTGCATACATTCGTCGACTTGAAAAACCCAGTTTCAGTAACTTGAGGAGTTGAAATGTCAGAGGTGCATCGAGAAACATCCATGGATTTTCTCTTCTTTACGTCAAGAAACAGAGCAGAAACAGGGGAATTCAGAGGAACTTGCTGCAAATTGCAATTGATTTCTGCTAAATTCTGGGGAAGTTCTGATTGGTGTGGGAAGATCGACATGTCGTTTGAAAAGGGCAAAAGATTTGTGAAATTCACAGATGGATTTTGAGGCATTAGCTCGAAATTTGGATCTGTGAAATCTGGGAAGGAGAAAGAAGGTTTGAAGGATTGCAACTCAGGATCCATTAGAAGAGGATGAAGAAGAAGAACTGTGGTTTAGGATAATGGAGGCAGGGGATTCAAGGATGTGTTTGTTTTTATAAAGAAGAATCGAGAAATTGAGAACAGAATGATCACTTTTCTTCAATAGAAAGTAATTTTAGATAATTGATTAATTCTCTAATCATAACTTTTTAATTCTTCAAAATAAATTTATAATCTTGAACATATTTGGAATGAGATAAATCTTGAAGTTAATAGATTGGAATTAAAGATTTCAAAGAATTAATAGTTATTAATAAGATATACATATTTTTTTCTTTCAATAGCTCAATTATAAAAATTTTAAACTTACACCCATTTAATTTCTTACCTTTATAAGACTATTTCTTAAAGAATCTCACGTTTGTATTTTACGGTAAATCATATTAAAAAGTGTGGATATTCATCTCAAAATTAATTAATAATGAAATGAGTAGTGCACCTTATCTTATGAATGTATAGAAGAATTATGACATTTTCAATGTGAGACAATAACCATCTCTAACATACGAAAATACAAATTCGGTTACATATATTTTAATTAGGTTTTGACTTATGAATCCCGACTAAATAATCACGATGTAACACATCGCTCGAGATCGAGAAGGATCGAATCCGAATTCTAAATCATAATCAGAAACTTAGACCTAGTTACAGGATATTTAAGTTTGGAGTTAATATCAAACAACTGTTACATTTAAAACAGTGAATGAAAATGAGAAGGATTTGTAATTTGGTGGGTGGCCACGTGGTGAGACCAGCTTCAATGGGTGTGTCCCCCTAAGTGGGTCCCATCTCAGGAGATGTAAATCCAACAACAAATATGGGCCCACGACATGTCTTTTAAGTTTGGGCTTTCTTATATTATCCAAATAAATAAATAAATAAAAGAAAAGAACCCACTCCTTTCTATAGTTCCTTCTAGTTTTTCTAAAGGAATTTGAGTCATTTCAAAATCTTTTCAAAACTATTCAAATTGAGTTGGATCGATGTTTACTTATCATCAAATAGGTTGGATTTGAGTTAAGCTAAGATTGAGGAATAGATGGTTCGATATTAAAAATAATTGGATGTATGGTTGGTTATCTCTCTTATTGATTGTTGAATCACTAAATTTCATATATGTATTAGTTTTCATTTCCATGTACTCGTATACGTACGAGTTCATGTAAGATAAATAGATAAATCGAAGTTACATTAGAAAAAAAAAAAGTAAAAACAAGTTAGTTAAGGTTAACATGATGCATATTCTTTTACGATCGTTCAATTATAGAAACTAAAAAAAAAAAAAAAAAAAAAAAAAAAAAGTTCAACAATAATATTTGAAATTTGTTTGATTCAAACGTGCCTATAATATTGCTCTTATTTGTTACACAACCGTTTGAAAACAAAAAGTAGTTTTTATGTATTATAATTGTTAAGAGGTTTGATCACTTTTTAACGTGAGAACCTGATCAATACAAATTACTTATGGCGAGATTGAAATATTTTGTGGTTCATAAGAGGAGATGCGAGGAAATGGAAGAAGATGAGAAAATTGTGTAATTTAGGAATATGAACTATATATTTGTTTGAGAATTATTGTTTTAGAGAGGAGAGATTGTAAAAACTTCGATTGGAATTTGTGTTTCAGGAGAGAAAATGTCTATTTTAGATTAAGTTTAATATAAAGCTTGATTGAGATTTGTGTTTTTTGAGAGAAGATGTTTATTTTAAATTAAATTTGATACAAAATTTGATTTGATGTTTGATGATTGATGAGACGTTGAAGAAAGATTGAGAAGAAGTTGGGGGAAGAAGTTGTGATGTATTAAAAACAAACAAAGAGTTGTGTTCTTCTTCTCCTCTCCTCTAAATCCAAGCACTGCTTTAAAGTGTGTTTGGAGGAAGGAGAAAGAAAATGATTATGAGAGAAATAAGAATTTGGGGGAGAATAAGAAAGAGAATAAGAGAATGATTATTTGTGTTTTGGATAAAGAGAATGATTAATTGTGTTTGAAGTAAAGGAATGATAACGAGTGAAAAATAGTTACGAAGAGAATAAAAAGTTGTTAAAAATGAGAAACAGGAAGTAGTTAGAAGAATAATAAAAAGGTAATTTTGGAAAAATGTGACCATATTGAAAATGTTTCTGTCAAGATTATCTCCCTTCCTATTCTTCCTCTTTATTAATGGTGGCCCAAACGTCACACCATTACTTTTCTCATTCGATTAGATCTAACAAGGAAGAGAAAAGTTCAAATTTCTCGATTTAAAAGCTGAAAGACATCTTTTAGAGCTTATAGTTTTCATATCGAACCATGGTAAATCCAAAATGGACACAATTCAAAGTTCAACCCTAACGATAAACGATCAAAACTCAATTTTTCGATTTACGCTTGAGCTTCGATCAAGTAACATTACTTAATTGAATAAGAATTTAACAAAAATGGGAATGAAATGAGAATTAAAAGAGAGAAGATATGCAAAATATTTAGGTGTTAATTAAGAGATAGCTGGTGGGTTGTAGTTTTCAAATTGAAAAAGGTGCAATTTTCAGGAATAGTTGAAGAGAGTGTTTGATAGTGTAGGCTGGCCAACATCAAGTACCATTCTAGTTGTGCTCATTATTTAGGCTTAAATTAATCTTTTTTTTCTTCTCCATAATAATTATTGTTTTACTATATATATCTTTTTTTGAGTACAAGGTAAGAAATTATTGTTTTATTATAGAATATTGTTAAAAAGGGTTTTCATTTGGGGGATTATATATTTGACCTCTATCTTCATTTTAAAGTCCTGACGAAAGTAACGGCGTACATGAGTTGGTTCGGGTAGGGTTGAGAAAAATTATGAACCAACGCCCAATTTTTTCAATCTTATTTTTTAAAGCAACCCAACCCAACACAACACAACCTTTATATTTTTGGCTTGAGTTGAGTTGAACCATCGAGTTATTATGTTTTTAAAATATATAATAAACATGTGATGTTTCAAAGAAAATTTTATTGAGGTGGTAAAGTTTAAATCAATATAATAGACTTGTCAAAAAAAAAAAAAACATCATTTTTTAAATACATCCATGACTAATAAACACATTATAAATCGAAATAATATTTCATTTATAAATATAATACATCATTTTTTCAAAAATGAAATTTGCCGAACCCAACCCACAACTCCATAATTCGTGAACCGATTCGAAAACTCGAGTTTTCTAAAAAACGAATCCAACTCAAATTGAAAAAAACATAACCCAATGAGTTGGGTAATCCGGATAACTCGAGTTAACGATTTTTTTTGTACACCCCTGAATGAAAGAATACAACAAAAAAAAGTTACAAGAAACTTCAATTTCAATGGTAAATTTTGAACCTTGATTAAAAAAAAGAAAAAAAAAAGAAAAAGAGGAAGAAGGAAACTCTAGTGTGTGGCATTTAAAATATGTATATTAAGAAGGTGCATATATCAATTCATCTTTAGTGTGTGTGGCATCACTATTTGTTAATAGTTGTTTTTTCAAGGACTATTTGTTAATAGTTGGCTAGGGTTAATTATGGAAGGGCATTAATTGTAATTATTGCAATGGTAAGGTGGTTTAATTTGGATGAGCATTTAAGGAGTTTTTGTTTGGTTTCTACCCAATATGAAAATGAAATTAATTGAGAGGGAATTAATAATTGTGGACATCAAATCATAAATGATTAATATCCCTTAATCTAAGTTTAAGGAATATTATATATGCATATGCTAGATATATAATAATGATTAGTGAAGGTTTTATAAATGAGAACTGCATTTAAATAATTGCCATTTCTAATTATGTTTCCTTAATAAGTAACTAATGACATTGATATTAAATAAAATCCAAGAGAAATAATGAGACAAATAGTTATTGAATTAAAAGGGGGCCCAAGAGAGAGAAAACAAGTTCTCTTCAACATCAAATGTCAGTTTTGTGTTTCCATTTGTTTGTTTTGGTGTTGTGGACTTTCTATATTATAATTATCATAGCCAATATCAATTGAAAGCAAGGTTGTCTAACATATAATTTTCATCATTAATTTCTTCAAATCTATTAATTTTAATCATTTTTAATTGGAGATATTTGCATTGCTATGCAATCTTGTGTGTCAAGGTGCAAATTCACTATGGCTATAAGCTGCTTCGACAGATAGAGTTCGTGAAAGTTTTCTTTCTTTATTAGCGAAAATTATGACTGAAATGGGTCATTTGGAAACCTACAAATCGAAGAGTGTGTGTGTATGTGTGCACGCGTTATTTTCTTAATTCGGCATGAGATTCAAACTCAACATGTAATTGACACCAGTACGAAAACGATAACAAGTCGTATATATTGATAAGCTGGGAACATGATAAATATAGTTTTTGAAGTCATATTCTTCATTATCCATCTTCTTTTCTCTAAATCTTCTTGATTATTTACGTAAGCTCATGCACCCCTTGGTTATTGCACGAGACATAGATTAGAAATTTCTTAGTAGAGGCAAGTCTTGCTTGACTACTAGTTACTCAAAATAATAGTTATTATCTATATTCTTTGAGAGTAGAAACACTCAACCAATCGACACTAATTAAATTGAATGATTTTCAAAGCAAAAATTCATATACTTAGTAGTATTTATCAAATGAGTGATTTGATTAGAGCTAAGGAAGGAGAAGTTTAGAAATCCTAACAATTTGTTTGCTTTTAGTACATCAGGACAACTCCTTATCAACATGACACTATAGTTGAGAGTAGCTTGTTTATTTTAGATTAATTTTTATTTTATTTAGTAAAGGGCAATTTTGTAACTACGTTGATTTTATTTATTATTAAATTTAAATAGTGGGCACAGTTGCAAAATTGGAGAAATTTGGAATTTGCTTACTGGAATTCACTATTCATGTAATTAACGCAAATTAATATTAGAAAAAATCATAATATCTGTCGAGGCCTGCATACAGGTTTTATGCTCGGCCCATTTTCAAACCAAGAAGAAGATTGCAAGAACTTGGGCCTAAAGCCTTAAACAAATGGGCCTTACGTTCAGAAATGCACCAGCTAAATAAAAATGGAAAACATAACACAGTCCCAGAATAATTATAAACGTAGTTATTCAATTAGTTTTTAATATATTTATTTATTAAAACTAATTCATACTCAAATTATTGATCGAATATATACTAATACATCACTGATCACAACTGAATTATACTCGTTTTGATAATTAGTAATATTGCTAAGTACCGTGATTTTATATAATACTGATATTAATAAATATTTATAAATAAAATCAAAACATATTATTGATTATGATTATAAATATTTTAACATTTACTTAACATTTGTATTTCCTTACGTAAAGAATGTATCTAATATGATTTTTCAAATGTTTGTCTCGTGTGAAAATTAGAATATCTTTATGAATATTTGAATGTAACGATCTTGAATCTCTCGTATTTCTCTAAAAAAAAAAAAACAGCTCGTCACGGTGGGGTAGTGGTGATCGACTGACCCGTGACATTAGCAAGTTTCACCCGGGTCAAATAGCGACCCGACCGTAACATTCTATTTGAACCGTTGATTTGTTTCAATAGCCATCTAAACCGTTCAATCGGTCCTTTATATTCTCTTCCTCCCTCGCCAAGGGTTTTCTAGGGTTTTTAGTTTCTCAAGCTATCGGAAGTTTCCTGCTTATTCTTCTTGCTTCTCTACTGGTTTCAATCTTCGTTATTCCGAATCTCATTATATTATTTTTGTCAAGTTTTCTTGTTCGGCGCCTTTATTGATTGAAATTACTTGAGTAATTGCGGCCTGAGCTTTGCTGTTTTTGAATTTGTGAGATTAATCTCGATTGTCGTCATTATTTTTAGGAAATTACTAGAGAAATCGAAACTCATAGTAATGTTGTTTTAAGGTGTTTATGTTTTATGATTTGTAGCTTGAATTGAGAAGATGTTTACGGCAAGGAAGAAGATCCATAAGGATAATAATGCCGAGCCGTCAGAATTTGAGGAAACTGTTGCTCAGGTGAGCACTTAATATATCTGCTGATTGCCAACATTTCCAGTGTTTTGTTGTTGGGTCTGAGATGATATTCTTCTTCATCTCTTTATTTAGGCATTTTTTGATTTGGAAAACACCAACTCCGAGCTTAAAAGTGACCTGAAGGACCTCTACATCAACTCTGCAATGTAAGCAAGGATGAATACAATGCATTTATTTTTGACTTCGTGTTTTTTCTTCTTCTTGTGAATGTTAAATTTAACGATGATCCTGCAGTCAGGTCGATGTTTCTGGAAACCGCAAGGCAGTTGTGATCTATGTCCCATTCCGATTGAGGAAGGCCTTCCGCAAGATTCACTTGAGGCTTGTTAGAGAGCTTGAAAAGAAATTCAGTGGAAAGGTGAGGAGAGAGAGCTTTCGTTAATTTATATGGCTGGTTTCATCTCATTCTGGAATGATCTAATGCTAATTATATCTAGTTAGAATAAGTGGTAGTCGATTACACAGACTCTACTTTGTTAGCAACCTCTGCAAAAGTAGTATCTTCTTAGATCCAAGTCATAATCAATTTGTCATTTTAGTTAGGTGTTGCATATTTTGTTTGGGAGATGATCACCTAAGTACTACCAGTAGCAAGGTTTTACTTGTTTTTGTTCTTCCTCTCCGCCTGCTTTCTCTAGAGTATTATGTCAGCCTCTAATTGAATATAAGAAAACGATTAAAACGTTCTTGTTGCCTTCTTTTTTGTCGTCTTAATTTTCATCATAGTAGTATTTGGTTTATTATTATTCATTTGTTTTAACGTGTTTGAAACTTTTATATTAAAGTGGGTAATGGGTTAAGTTATCCAACAATCGGTCTTGTGGCATCCAATTAACTAGTGGGCTTTTATAATTTTAAGACAAATTTATTGTACTCTTATCTTACAGTCATGTTATGGAACGTAAGTATGAGTACTAACTTTAGAACTTTCTTACAAAGGTTGCATTCTCACAAATCCAATCGATATTGTGGCTACATTTTTGTTGACTGCTGTTTCATACTCTTTTTATTCTTAAACCATAGTTCTATTTCAGGATGTGATTCTTATTGCTACCAGAAGGATATTGAGGCCTCCAAAGAAAGGATCTGCAGCACAAAGGCCTCGCAGCCGCACTCTCACTTCTGTGCACGAGGCAATGCTTGAGGATGTTGTATTGCCTGCTGAGATTGTTGGAAAGCGTGTTAGATACAGAGTTGATGGATCAAAGATCATGAAGGTGATTATATTTTCATATTTTTGGTGAATGACGTTCTTAATAGGTTCCTAATCCAGGAAAAGATTATAACTGTATTCTGATTAAAAGTTGCACGTGTTTTTTTATGTATCTTGCTATGCATAGCAAATTTGTTGAAAATACGAGTCTTATAACCTGATGAACTATAGAGGGTATTTGTTCATTCTATGATGGCCACTTGTTCAAGAATTAAGCTGAAACACACTCACGGATATGAATTATCAATGATAAAATTATTTTATAGGCAACAAATCCCACGCTCTGCAACCATTTGCTTTAAGTCACTGATATCTTGAAAATGATATTTTTGTAGTTAATTTCTCGCCTTATCTGAATTTTACAGGTATTCTTGGATCCTAAAGAACAAAATAACACCGAGTACAAATTGGAGAGCTTTGCTGCTGTTTACAGGAAGCTTTCAGGGAAAGATGTCGTTTTTGAGTACCCAATTACTGAGGCTTAAGGCAGCTTATACGTTGCGGACAGTTTCTGTAATGTTATTCATCATAGGGTTGCAATCAGGTGTGAGCTTTTCAATTTTGATTTCAAGTGATATAGGTTTTGGAGACTCTGTTTTTTGAATACGTGACCTCGAACCATACATTATCACATTGGATTTTTCCTGCGTTAGTGACATTCTATCAACTCTTTATTTAGTTCAAATTTCATCTATCCCCTACCTCACTCCAATCCATGAAAAGAAAATGAACGTACCAGCTCAAGTTTTATTTATATGATGCTTTAATGAAAAATAAGACTTAGGACCTTAGTTCTTAAATCGGATAGTCAAGAAGTTTTTGGCTGCAAGTGGATTTTTAAAATTAAATGACATTCTTATGGAACAATCTCAAGATATAAGGCACATCTTGCAGCAAAAGGATTTCATCAAATTCCAGAAGTTGATTATTTGAAACCTATAGCCAAGTAGTGAAACCAGTCACAATACGTGTGTAACATTGGCTCTTACTTACAACTGGATAATCCGACAAATTGATGTTAATAATGCTTTCCTACATGGTATACTAAATGAATCGGTCTATATGGATCAATGTGCTGGATTTATTGAGAAACAGAGTAGCAGTATGGTCGGTAAACTTCATAAAGCTTTATATGGTCTGAAACAGGCACCAAGTGCTTGGTTTGATCGGCTAACATGTCTCTAGGTCCTCGTTTGATGATGCAACTTTATATGGAAGTGTGGTGGGGGCTTTGCAATATATTCTTCTCACTCCAAAACTATCCTACATTGTGAATAAAGCTTGTCAATTCATACACTCACCAAAATGCCATCATTGGAAAATTAACTAAACCTTCATCTTTAATATTATAGGAATACACTGATTGGGATTTGGCGTCTGATTTGGATGATAGAAAATCTACACTGGGACATTGTATATTTTTGGAAACAATTTAATCTCGTGGGGATCAAAGAAGTAAACAATTATTTAACGATCGAGTACTTGATTAAATTTCTTATTTAATGATTTACGTACGTATATCATGCATTAGACCTCCAATCTTGTGGTGTGAAAACTTAGGCGCTGTTTATTTGAGCATGAATCCTGTTTTGCATTCAAAAACTAAACATGTTGAACTTTGATATATATTTTGTTCAAGATTTAGCTGTTAACAAGAAACTTGACTAGGAGTACCGACCAAGAGAGAAGTACTCTTTTTCTTGACGGGGAACTAATGTAATTACCGTCACCGTGTTGTTATTCTGATTCTTTGATTTACGTGGGCGCAATATTTGGTATTGGGCTTTCGGCCCACAACATGGCATTTTGGGCTCAGCTAGTTCGGCCCATGTTTTTTTTTTTTTTTTTTTACTTTCCTCGCATTTTCTAAGTGGGGAAATGTTTTCTGTTTTTCTTCGTGTGAACAAAAACTTTGTATCCTAATATTCTGATTTTTGTACTCTCTGTTCAATTTCAAACTATTTTTTTTGATATAAATATGCGTTAAAGATAAGCAAATCATGAGTTATAATCTTTTAGTTTAAGAGCTATTCATATCAACTAGAGCAATTAAGTGGTTATCGATTTATTGCCACGATCAAGAAGTTATAGATTTGAATCTTCTTTTTCAATTATAATTGTTATTACAACATTTGAAAATTTTCAAAATTCAAATGAGCTATTAATTACAACTCGTCTATAAATAATAATTATTACTAAAATTCAAATTTTTAATTACTTAAAATATTTCTTATTTATACTCATTCAAAATAATCACTCTCCTCCTATCAAAAAAAAAAAAAAAAAAAAATCACTCTCCAAATATTTTCAAAGGTCTTCTTTTTTTACTTCCATATTGGATCATTGAAAAGTGGTCCATCTCATGAATGAAATTTAATTATCCCAACATCATAACTTTGTCTCTTTTCTCTCTCTCTTTTTTTTTTTTTTTTTTTTTTTTTTTTTTTTTTTTTTTTTTTTTTGAGGTTACGATAGTTGGAGATATGGAGATTCGAATCGCGACTTCATGATCATTCGGCGTTCACTAAATCGTTGAGCTACTGCTCTTCTAGCAATTGATTATAATATTATGTTAAGGTGGAATTAGTGCAATTATTAATCAATACTCTTTCCAATTACTCATCTAAACACCTCTTTATCCTCTCGTTAGAAAGAAAAAGTACCACATTCTCAACTTTTTTCTTTCAAATGACAACCGTATTGGTCACTTCGATTTTTTTTTTGGATTGCTTCTTGAATTTTAAGGTATTTGGGTCATCATGAAAGTTATTTTGAGTAATTAGAAATAATGAATTATTTTGAGTGATTTTGAAAGAAAGTTTGATGTAATAGTTTGTTTGGATGAATTTATTTAAAGAGTATTGATTATAATAAAATCTCATTTATAAAATTTCCATTAATCCTTAATATAAATATCGTATATTTAATCTCCTCCTTAATTAGGTCATATTTACAAGTTTCCATTATTACTTAATACCATTACATTCAAATTAAAAAAAAAAAAATGTTGGTTTTTGAATTTTAAGCTTACATTTATTAATCTTCTATACATACGTAACCTCTTTTAAATAAGTATGCGAATCTAACTAAATGGATAAACACCCAAATCCAAATTTTCCATTATTAATTAATAATAAACAAAGCAAAACACACACATAGAAATAGGAGTTGAGCATAATGCTCAATTGACATACCGAATGAGTAGGATAGTAACGATCACGAGATCTGTAATACACATACGCACACGAGACATGATATATATGATATGATATGATCATATGATATGATATGATCATATGATATGATATGATACGAAAAGACGGTTATCAGCAAGTGGGGAAAGGAGTTCCACAATCATCAGCAACTTTCCTTGCATTTGGAGAGTCAACAAAGTTTCTAAGAGAGGGGTTTTTGAGGTAACCACAAAGGCAAGGCTTTTGCTCTTTGATCTTTGAACAGCAAAGCTTTGAGGGAGGAGTTGATGATATAATGGCACTCACACATGGGCTCATCTGCATTGGGTTGCATGTCACTGCTCCCACCATTCCTTTTTCCAACATTAATATTATCATTGCTATTCCCAATATCATTGCAAATGATGCCTTGATCTTCATCATCTTTTTTTTTTCTTTTCTTTTTTTTTTTTGATTTTGATTTTGATTGTGCTTGTGGATTTGGGTTTTTGGGTGTCTCTATTTATAGAGGGAATGAGAGAGTTTGTGAAACATGATGCTATTGGTTGAATGTTTGTGGAGATCATTGATCTAGACAAAGGGAAAGTGCTCATTATGCCTCTCTATATAACTCATCATCAATTTTCTTTTTCCTTTTATTTATTTATTGTCATGTCAACTGGTTGAAGATTTGAATTTGAAAGTATTAAAAATTTAAAGTTCAAGATGATCATTGTGACATTAATTTGTAGATACTTCATGTGTTTTCATTATTTTGATGTATCTCATAGTAAAGAGACAGCTTAATAGTACTCTTGATTTAGAGGAATGTAAACTATATGATCTTAGATCATCGAAAAAAAAAAAATCCTTTCTTTTTTTTTTTTTAATAAAAACAATGGGCTTCAATTATTATGAGTTGGTTTAATAGTAAATGAACAACTTGCACATCTACGAAGACAGTAGCTATTTGTTTGAAGTTTATACGATTATTAAAAATGAGTTTTTATAATTTTTTCATAAAAATCTCATTCAAACGAGCTATTACTACAATTTCTCTTTTATAATCACTTAAAATAACTTCTCATTTCTAATCACTTAAAATAATAACTCTACAATTTTGCAAACAAACACCTCATGAGTTCTATATTTTTTATTTATATTTATATTAGCTCGTCTACTAAAAATAATGGAAAATAAAACATAAGCTAGGTTAGACATTTATAGGAAAAAAAAAATGCAGATTAACTTAAAAAAAAAAAAAAAAGTTTAGATGAATTATGTTAATAGTATTTTTTTTTTTTAATTTAATAACCACGTGGAATTTCATGATTGATTCTTACCTAAAATTCCATTAATTAAATAAACATAGATTTGTAGAAATAATAAGGTTAAGTGGTATGCAAATGCTATCATTAATTTAGCGCAATAACCCATGAGTGAGTTTTACTTTAATCATGACCATCCATTTCAAACATTAAACAAATATTAACATATAAATTAACACTACTATTAAACACTCTTTATCTCATAATCATTTACAAAAGCAAGTTCAAATTACTCAACTTTAAAGGCGTGGTTAGTGAAAGAATTATGATTAAGTTAATCAGTGTTAAGTTAGGTTGAGTGTTAAGTTAATATGAAGAATTAAGTTAATCTGTGTTTGATGCATAAATTAAGTTAAGTTGGATAAAATTAATGGGAGAAATTGATCTCAGAGTGGTCCATTTATATATTGATATTGAATTGGTGCACCTTTTAAATCCTCATGCTCTACTTTTATTTTTTATTATAATTGATAATGGTGATACCATAATAATAAGTTTTACCAACTATCATGTATTGATTTAATTGTCAATAATAAAAAAATCATTAAGTATTTAGTAAAGATAATGTTGACTAAAATTTATTAGATCAAACATTTATCAGTGCAGCAGAATATACATCTATGAGTAAATACGACAATAATATTTTAAAATATTTTACTAGAGTTTCAAAGACGAGATTACAATAGAGCACAATCTTAAATACACAAAAAATATTTGAACTCACAAAAATTAATTTCTAAATTAAATTAGAAATTAATATAAAAGAATTTTTAAAAATAAATTATATTCTTTAGAAATTATTGCCAAGTCCAAAAAGAAACGTGAGAGTGTGTATATGTAGTGAGTGGGCGAGGCTAACAAATAATTTTTTTTTTTTATTTGAATTTTGTTATTTAAGTATATATAATTTTTCCCTCTTTATTCTCGTTTATATGTATATTTGAAAAATAGTTTTTAAATAAAAAATTGTTTTGTCATTTTTTTAACGATAATTTCATAATTAAATTACAAATTTATAAATATATTTCATATTAATAAATTAACGTTAATTTTATAATCAAATTCGTATTTTAAAAATATGTATTATAAATTCAATTGTAATATAATTTTTTATTTTTCAATTATTTTAGAATATTTATTAATTAGTATTGTCTTTTATTTCATTTTTTAAACAAAAAATGCAAAATATCTTCACCATTAATAATAATCAAAAATTGAAAAAATACATTATTTTTTTATTTAAATATATTTATAAAATGTCACAAAAAATCAAACACTTTTCATAACTCCTCCATAAACACTCTTCATCCAAACAAAAATTAATAACACGTCTATCTAAACATTATACTAAAACCTTCAACCAAACGAGCTATTAATAAACACTCAAAATAACTCTTTATAAAATCTCAAACAAACACCCCTCCAGGATGAATGCTAAATAGGTGTTTGGTTGTGAAAGTTAGAGTGAATATAAGTAAGATGTTATTTTGAATAATTAGAAATTTGAGTTTTAGTAATACATGGTTTGAATGTGATTATTTATAGAAAAATTGCAATAAATATCTCATTTGAATGATGATTTTTGTAGAATGATTACATACAATAATTCGTTTGCATATGATTAAGAATAAGTGATTACCCAGAGAAGTTAGAAATGTTGTAAGAAATGTGTGATTAAAAATGAATGATTTTTTTTTTTCGAGTCCTTAAAAATGAATAGTTATTTTGAGTGGTTATTTTGAATGATTTAATATCTCGTTTGGACATAGTTGTTTACATAAGAAATAAAATCACAATTGTAATAAGTCGTTAATAATGCAAAACAAACAACCCATGAAATGTTTAGCCAGAAGCTCGAGATTTAAATGAAAAGGTTACTATTCAGTGAAAATTAGACCATGACTGTAGTCACCAGCAGCTGAAAAAAACAAGTTATGGGATGTGTAGCAAGAAATCAACCGTATGTGAGAACTAAATTTACCTCTATTATGTATGAAACCCTGATGAAGATTCATGAAAAGTATCATATGATTTGCCCATATTTATTAATACAACATTGAAAATTGACGCCTCGGAAAGACTTCGATTCGCAGAAAGATTGAATATTCATCTGTATCAGTATTGAGAAAAGGGTAGTTAATATAA
>JBBMEG010000009.1:11515888-11532422 GCA_037832605.1 Cyclanthera cordifolia | reverse complement strand
ATCTTTATAAATTTTTTGTTATTTTTTCTTAAAAAATATATCATATTTCTTTATGAACTTTAGAAATATGTTCACATATTTTCTTGTAAATTATTAACATTATTGAACAAATTTCATTTAATTTTAAATTTAAAATTATCATAAACACCTATTTTAAAGTTTTATTAAAGTTCAGGAACTAAAATAGAACTTTCACAATTTTAGAGACCAAAATAAAATAAACTTGAAAGTCTAGAGACTAAAATTAAACATTTGAAAGTGTAGAGACCAAAACGGAACAAAGGTGAAAGTTCACGGACCAAAATGATATTTTAACCTTAATATAATCAAACAAGGTTAATGAAAAATTGACTAAAAATTACCATGCAAGGTTGTCCCAGTGAAGAAAACCACCATGGCCTCTGGCATTTGTGAACTTGTAAACAGCACCAGAAACTAGTAAAAATTCATTACAATTATATCAGATTTACCAAACCACTTCAAAGTTAGTTATGGGAAAGTCAGGCTTTAATCAATATTAATGGGCTGAGAATACCTTCGTAACCCCCATGAACTGGATCTTCTGACAGCAAAAGTGGTGTATCTAAGTCGATGTATCTGCAATTCGACAAGAAACAATACTTTCAAAGAAAAAAAAAATATAATGAAGCATAATAAATAGTCAGTCTGAGCCTAAGTCAACGAATATGCTCACGATCAATTAGTCAAAAATTTGAATATCACCAAGTTTTTACTAACATTAGATCACTCGGTTGGTTGATAAAATTAAATTTACTGCAACCCATCAGTTTAAACTTTAAGATTGATGGGTGGTCTAACGTAATTCAACAGGAGGTCCTGACTTTGAATTCCTGCTAATTGTTTTCACTCCAATTTCTGAACCTCCAAAGTGAGGAGAATGTTGGGTGATATAATGTTTTCTATGACTTGGAAACTTAGAACTTAACGCTACTCTAAACTCGAGAGCAGTCTTGGATAATGTAATTAAATATACTCCAACCCATCAATTTAACATTTTAAGTTAGATTGGTGGTTTAACCTAATTGATTCAACAGACAGCCTCAACATTACATACTGAGTTAATTTGGAATCGCCATCTCCCTCTTTCGTAACTATGATCTTACTACTTAGCTTACACATTGGCGAAGTTTATTGCCAACTAGTTTCGGTAGCAAATTTGTACTTTTTCATACGTCAATGAAAATTTTATATTTCCTATTATTAAAAAAACCCAAAATATCTCATGTTTAAGCTCAAAATAAATGAAGTATACATACTTGAAACACCCAAGGCCAGCAGCAAGATGGCCGGAAAAGCCCATGGCGAGTCGAGTCTCTACCATACCACCAATCATTAAATCCAATCCTGAAGCCCTTGCCATTTCAATAATTTCAATAGCCCCCAAAACACCCACTTTTGCAAGCTTAATATTTATAACATCTGCAAGATCCTTTTCCACTATTCTCTTGACATCATTTGTACTCCGGCAGCTCTCATCGGCTGCAACTGATACCCCAAATTTATCTCTCGCGATGCGACTAACAATTCCGAGACCCTCCCAGTTGTCTCTGTGAACTGGTTGTTCAAATAAAGTAGGAGTCACCCCCAATTCTGTATGAACAATAATCCATCTTTAGATAAACAACATGTGATTTCAATTACTGAAGTACTGATGCTTTACTGAAGTACTGATGCTTTACCATGTAACTTTTCAAGAACTTGAATAGCTTCTTCAGTGCCATATCCCTCATTAGCATCCAGGATAAATTCGCAATCAGGATGAACCATTCTGATGCTCTGCAGAACTTCAATATCAGTTCTTAGATCCTTTCCAACCTTTAACTTCAAAGACTTGAACCCTTGCTCGCGATATTTTGCAGCCAATTTGGCAGCATTAGAAGCAGAAGTAATCGGAATCTGCATGAATAGCATGGATGAGGGTGTTAGCAAATAAAATTTCACAGCAGTTCATGATCACAAATAAAGTCTATGGAATAAAGAAAAGAAACTGCAAGAAATCTCGTCTCCAGAAATGAATGAATTTCACAGTAACATCAATTAAAAGAGAGAGAGAGAGAGAGAGAGAGAAGAGATTCACAGTATCAAAGGACAAAATGAAATGGCTGAAATTTTGAAATTCCAAACATACAATGGCTGCAAGATTAACAGAAAACTTACTGTTATATCGGTGGTTATACTGTCTGAAACTCCACCAAACAATCTCCATAGAGGTATATTAATGCTGTTAGCAACTGCATCAATCAACGCCATTTCAACTCCTGCTCTAACCTACGATAGTGTAGAGAATATACAGTGGTTATTAAACAAACATGGATTCAGAAACTCAGCCATGAATCAAAGTCCTTCAGCAATTTTTTTTTAATATCCGTAAGCATTCGAGATAGCTTATGTGCACCTCGACTATTTTCACGAGATAAGACAACCACTTGACTCTAAAACATTTTATTGTCAAAAAACATATAAGAAATTAATAGCTAAATAGGAGGTCATCATGGATTAAACTTAACTGTCAATAGGCCAACTCAGGTTGGTCCAATGGAAGAAATTCATCATCTCATCATCTCATGGTCTTACCATAATGCACATATTGCCCCTTCTTTCATATATGTGAATGGTCATTACGAGTAACACGCGTTTTGACTATTTTAACCTAACATATTTTCTAACCCTATAACATTTGAATGTTAACGAAGGTTGCCGTCTAACTTGGATGTCGAGATAATGTTGAGATACAAACAAATGTTCCACACTGATTAGAAGAGTAGAAGACCATGAGTAAATCAGTGATGACAACCATCTCCTTAAATGTGGAGATCCAGATAGAATTGTCATTTAACTAGTAGAAGATTAATTAATAGGTAGTGACCGCTTAATTGCTTAAATCCCTTTTTAATACTATATTACTCCGCAATGGAGCTATCCTATTACCAATTGAGTAACGAAGAAAGAACTTTTAAGTCAAAAGCCAAAATTCATTGTATTAATTGAATACTCACAGAAGCAAATTCATGCCCAGGAAGAGTCTCACTTATCTGCATCATCGCTGATCCCAAAGTACTCGGCGGCCTCCGCCGCAGAAGTTCACAAACCTCCTCGGCCTTCGCCATGGCAGTAGGCTGATCCTCAGCAGTAACAAAAGGCAAAATCGGCGCCTCGCCCCATCCGACGCAACCATTACTCAATTCGATCCTTATCGCCACGTTCTCCACCATTACAAGCCTGGAAGATGCAATCGTAAACGGCTCGACCAATGGAACATTCAATGCTCTATTTTCTGCTCTCTGCACATTCACAGTGAACGTTTCCATCAAATTGTTGAACCCGAAGCTCATTCTAACCTCCGCCGGCGCCGCCTTCATCTTCACAAACAGCCGCGAAGTGAGTACCGATGATTTCCCCTTCCGGTTGCTTGAAGATTCGAACAATGGACAGTGTATAAACGCAGTATTGGATTTCGAATGCATAAAAAACCCAGTGGAATTCATGAGAGTGTTGTGAACGGGATTTGAACGGTAAATTTAGGGATTTCGATCGCCGTCGCTGTATGACGATTGGATTGCGACGGACAAAGCGAAGAACTAGCTTTCTCATTGTCGCTTAGCAGCGTTTAAAAAAACAGATGGAATCAAAAGAATTGTACCAACCGTAATGTTTATCTGCCCTTTTTTCTTTCTTTTTTTTTAATACATTCTATCAGTTTTTTTTTTTTTTTTTTTGGGAAATGTAACAAACGCATTGTAACAAATTAATGGTAAAATTATAAATTTAGTATCTGACGTTTGGAAAAATCTACAATCTCGTCATTATAAATTGATAAAATTTAAAAAATAGTAGGTCGTTCGTAATTGTTAGTGAATAAAATACGTAGAAGTTAGTTATTTTTTGTGTTTAATGATGAGAAATGAGATAAGTAATTAATTGAAATGATATATAATTCATACGTCATATTTACGTACTTAATTTACTTATGATTTACAAATAACATAAACTGTGGACTAAATTCTATATTTCTCCAAATCATAGAGATTAAAGTCTAAATTTTAAAATCATAGGGACGGAGCTTTAACTTTCATAAAACTATATGAACTAGATTTTTAATTCACCTTAAATTCATCTATTTAACTTTTAATTTAATCTTTTTGTTTACGGTTGGATAAATTTTGTAATAACTCTTTGAATTAGATGATGGAAAATCGCGACCGTCCTTCTTTTGAACAAATTGATTAATGGTAACATTAATCGAATTTTAGACAGATGATTGATAAAATTGAAAGTTCAAACAAATCATAATTTAAAAATGTATGTGCACTTTGTCAACACAAGTAGTAGCTCAACGACACTAGTGTTGACCGAGTGATTAGTAAGTCTCGAGTCCAAACACCTTCATTATTGTAAACTAAAAAAAAAAAGTGTTCATGGAAATCAAATTAACATACCAACATCCCTAGCTTCGGGTAGTAATTTAGGGAAGTAATTCCCGATCTCCGATCTTACCTCATAGATATCCTACTCAAATCACATCATTATATAACTTGACATGCTCTCATTAGCCAATGACCTACCTAACAAAAATAAAAGTAATTGGTTAATAGTCGAAATTATAATGATCGACATTAATGAACGTTGAAAGACTCACATGAAGTGTATTAAATTTATAATTTACATGTTTTTTTTTATTAATTAATAAGGTTGAATTTGTCATTTTTAGCCTAATACACTTTGGCGCGCTACAAACACGAACTGGAGAAGGATTTGCAGAAGGAAACCCTAGACCACAGCCATGAAATTCACCATTTTGAGAAATCTCTCTCTCAGAGCTCGAAATCATCTTCTTCATTCTCCTTCTTACAATCCCAATGCTTTCCTCCCATGTTTGGTTTCATCTCCGGCGAGGTATCGATTCAGGCTGTTCTCGTCCGAGAACGATTCGCCGCCCAAGGAAGATTCTGAAACTGCTCCCGAAACGAATTTGGTGCCGGCTCAGAAGAAAAACATATCTTTGGATGTCAAAGATGTGAGCAATAAAGGTACTTATTCAAATCCTAACGTTCTATTTTCCGATTGGTTTCTGCGATTGAACTAAGGAATGTGATTTTGTCTTTGTATTGCATTTTAGTATTGATTAATTCGTCAGGCTTGTTGTTTGGGGTAACTGTATTTCGTGAGATGTGAAAGCTTCTAGGTTTTTACTTTTAAATTTATCCATTTTTATTTTCTTCATCTGTTTCTTGAGTATTAATGTTAGAGCAAGCTGATTTTATTTAATAGTCATTCACGAGTATGTACTTCATTTCACATTACAAACAGTTATGACTCATTGAGATTGGGTTACATTTTAAAATTTGAATGTTTTTTTTTTGTTCTTTCAGTAATATGTCCGAGCCTGTTATAATTGCCTAAGTATGGTAATAAAGTATGATTTTAATCCATTCGACGTTATATTAAGTATTGGAAGTAAAAAGTTATACTGTTTCTGCCTAATTTACAAAATTTCTACCTGCAGAATTGAAAATGCGGATAGATAAGTACTTCAAAGGTGACGAGGAGGCACTACCATCAGTTATTGAAGCTATTTTTCAGAGGAAATTGGTGGGAAAGCATGAGGATACAGATGATGAACTCATTGAAGAACTTCGAATGCAACCATTGGATGATGTCAAGGACAAAGAGTTTGAATCTGATTTTGAAGAAATGCACGAGACAGATGAAGAGATTGAAGATCTTTATAATGCTAGGGATATAGTTATGAAGAAAATGATGAAGGACGAATACTTCAACATGGACGAAAGAAAATGGGACGAGCTTGTTAAGGATGCCATTGAGCATGGGATCATGAAGGACACGAAAGAATGTGAACAGATTTTGGAGGATATGCTTAGTTGGGACAAGCTCCTTCCAGGTTTGATTCGTATCACTCTTGTTAAAGAAATGAGTGTGCAACATTCCATCATTTTTCGTATTACAATTGGCTCATTTCGTCTTTTTAGGACCCGTTTGACCATTTCTGATTTATATCCCTTCTGTAGTTCACACTTCTCTTTCATGCTATTCTTTTGAAGTAAAACGTTTTAAGTGTCTAGTTTCTGGCATTGCTTACTTTATTGATTTGTTTCTGATGATTCATTTTAACTGATTGTAATTGTATGTAGAATTTTTAAGTTCTTACTTTTCCCTTCAGGCTAAAGATTTCAAACCAGTTCTAAAATGGTTTAATCCCATTAAATTTTAGCTTTGTGGGCATCTGATTCCTCTCTTTATGCCTCACCATTCGTGCAGTTTCTCAATTTCATCACACTGCCGAATTTTTTGGCAGCTGTAATGCTTATATGCACGATTTTACTGTTTTATTGCTTTTGTGCTTTCTTTTTTTCTCTTGAAAAAATATTTGAATTTGTGTATTGCTATCTTTCCCCTTAGAAGAAATTGCTAGCCCTATCTTCTCTTTATAGAAAAATCATTGGCACCTTCGTAAGGAAAATAATTAGTGGTAAGCTCTCTTCTCAGGGGGAAATTGTAAAACCCTACCGGCGGAAAGGTTGTTAGCTCCACTCATATGAAAACCTATAACATTTTCCTTGAAATGTGTACCCTCATCTCAGGCAATAAGCATAGGGCACTATTATGGAGAAGGAAATGGATTTAAGCCGAACTGATTTGTTCGGTTGAAAATCGATTTTCATCTTGCTGTGCTTCATTCTGGTTGCAATTATTAAGAACGTGATCTTCCATTAATTCAGTGGGTATGATAAAGATTGGACGAAATCTAACTGTTGATTCACACCCTTGTTCTCAAATTTTAGAAAAATTGTTGTATTTGTTTAGCCATGCATGATGTATCTATCATTTTTCATATTATAAATTATCAATGTTTGTTTGGAGTCTCATGGATTGCTTCATTTTCTATTATAGTTGTACTAAATGGGTGGAGAGTCATTCTTTATCGTCTCAGAGCAAGTCAACTATTTCTATTTTTGGCTCTAGTTATGCATTCAAAGTACGCGACTTGTAAGATTTTACATCTTGTTTTCTAATCCAATTATTAACTTTTTATTGAAACCCGTGGAATTTCAAACCAGTTGAATCCATCAAGTCCAACATGCGCAATTACTCTATCATTGTTATCTCGTGTGTGTATGTATGTTTGGTAATCATTACTATTTTGTGTAAATTCTCTTTCAATAATACTTTTTACCATTTCTTGTCAATTAACTGTTCGTTAAAGAGGATATGAAGAAGAAAGTAGAAGCAAAATTCAACGAGCTGGGGGATTTGTGTGAAAAAGGGGAGCTTGAACCTGAAGAAGCTTACAATCAGTTTAAAGAATTTGAAGATCAGATGGTTTTGGAGTATGGAAAGATGATGGAGGCAGAAGGCCCGCCGAAGTTCGATGAATCGGTTGTGCCAGATAATAAGAAAGACTTGGATGACCCGCCAGGTGATGGGCCAATTCTCAGGTGGCAAACACGGGTTGTGTTTGCTCCAGGTGGGGATGCATGGCATCCCAAAAACCGAAAAGTGAAATTATCAGTCACTGTGAAGGAGCTTGGTTTATCGAAGTACCAATTCCGTCGACTACGGGAGTTGGTTGGCAAACGCTATCATCCTGGGAAAGATGAGCTCACAATTACCAGTGAGAGGTAAGGTCAACCAACAGTTGCATTTTATGTTTATTTCTATTGAAACTTCTAAGACTAGGTTGTTGGTGTTTGAGACATCTTGGCAGGCAATAACATGCCTCTGACAACTCTAATAGATATGCCAATTTTAAACTACACTAATTAATAGGATAGATCACCGCATCTTGTGCTCTGTTTACACTCATTAATAGGATAGATCACCGCATCTTGTGCTCTGTTTCTTCATTTCTCTGATTACTCTTAAGTAATCATTATGATTCCTCTCTTCATTTTCTGCATGTGAGTGTTAAACCAATTTGACTTCTCTCTCTCAAGGAAGGAATATTGACCACGAACTCACATAGATCTGCTGAACTTGCGAAGTCTTAGTTTACTTTTGATCATTTTAAATTTATATTAGATTCTAACCATCATGTGTTGACATAGTCAGAGAGGGCTTGGATATTCAAGGCTCTTAGAAAATGAATTTGAATATCTAAGAAATCGTTATGATTCCTCTCTTCATTTTCTGCATGTGTTGACAGACCAATCGAAACTGACTGAAAAAGTTTTGGTTTACTATTTTTCTAACCGACTCCGACCGACTTATACATGAAAACCGACTGACCGTCCTATATTTGGTCGGTTTCGGTCAGTCAATTTGGTTTTTGGGGAAGCACAAACACCCCTATTCAAGAGGAGATAATCCATGGTGGTCGCCTATCTAAGAAATAATTTTCTATCAGTTTTCTTGACATTCAAATATTGTAGGGTCACAAATAGTTCAAATGTGCATAAGTTAGCATGAATATTCTTTTTTTCATATATAATATATATACAAGTTATATTAGATTCTAACTTGAATTGAATGTCTCAGATTTGAACACAGAGAAGAAAATAGAAAGGATTGCCTCAGGACTCTTTTTTCTCTGATTGAGGAAGCTGGGAAAGCCAACAAACTTATAGAGGATGCTCAAACTTCATATGTGAAAGAGAAGTTGCGGGCAAATCCCGAGTTTATGGAGAGGCTGCGTGCTAAGAAAATGGCTCTGCAAGCGTCGAGCCCTTCGCCTGCTTGATTGTTTGATTAGCGATGCTTCTACAAAGTTCAAATTGCAGATTCCACCCAACTTTTCTGGATAATTGGTAATGTTTTTAAAACGTTTTCTTACCAAATAAGTTCTCTATTTGGTGGGGGCAATTACATAGAGAAAAAGGAAGGAACACTTTTGTAGAAAACCCATTAGGTGATGTTGTTACCAATTTTTTCCCCTCTGAATCAACTTCTTTCTCCCCCGCTTGGTAGTTGAAATTTTTAATTTTGTAATTTATTTCCAAAAAAGTTTAATTTGGCGTGGGAGAAAATTTTGTGTTAATTTTTGTTTTAGCCTTAGAAAGAGGCAAAGGAGGAGTGTTTAGCCATAATAAGCTACCTTATGTTCAGATTTGCGGATATGATTAGCAGAAGCTTACAAGCTAACTAATTTGCTTGACCCCCTTTTTTTTTCTTTTTGGAAATTTTTATTGAACTCTTCCTACAAAGTAAATATAAAAGTATGCAAATTATAAAGTATTTGTAGTTATTAATATGTTTTGTTAGTATATTATAAATATTTTGTATTATAAATACTTATAAACATATTTATTATAAGAAAGTGCGTCACAATAATCATTTATATGAATGATTATATTTGCTAATTTGTTTGAAAGCGATTGTATTTGTAATTATTTTTTAAATTTAACTAATTTGGTCAATTTAATTTAATTTTTCTTGTTGTAATATCCATTTAAACTATGATCAAAGGACAAGGTTTTATCAAAGGTGAGCGAAATAATGTATACGGATTATATCCATTATTTGATGTAGGAAAATTTCTCCATTCATTACTTGAAAATATCATAAATACAGATGGTTTGGTCCAAAATTATCCAGCTGATGCATGGTATTAACTTTCTGTATGTAATTTTTTTCCAGCTCAACGAACCATTAGAGATTAGAGATTTGAATTAATGACGTTTTAGTCATAGACACTTATACCGTACATAGAAAATGAACAAATTAATGATTATTTGAGAGAAATTTGGTGATACCTTATCATGAAATATGAAGATGTCATAATTTTTTTTAATATTCATTAAAATAAACAAAATTTAGGATACTAAATAGTGTCATCTCATTTTTAAGTGATAAATGAATTCACAAATTACTATACGTTAGACTCAAACGAATATAATCTCTACTTTAAAACTAGTTTTAGGACCAAAGATTTTTTTGAAAACACATGCCACGTAAGATTTTGACTAGTACATCCATTTTTATGTGTCACCAATGGCGATGTGTTTAAGACTACGAACTAGCAATTAATAATGTATCTTAAATATGAACTTTTCGATCGAGGGTTTTTTTTTTTTTTTTTTTTTTTTTTTTTTTTTTTTTAATTTATAAATAAGAATATGGAAATTCTAAATGAATGAGAGGTTCCCAAGAGAGGAATACCAAATTTCTTATCAGTTTCAAGATAACTTCAAGATCACCAATCTCCAAAACTCTTTCCATCGTTTCAAAATTGTGTCAGTTTTTTGCATTTATATATTAATTACCTTTTGTGGGTTTATTTATTAATTCTGTTTCTATTAAGATTTATCATTCATATTAAAGCACTCAACCCATTAATCAAATAATAAAACGTTTTGTCTACGATCCGATCTATAATCCGAGTAACAGAGTTAAGCATTAAATTTTCAACCATTAAAGAACAGGATACAGCAATGAGAATTATGGCGTTTTTAGATTATTCATATTCTATCAAATGCACGAAAAACAAATAAGTTCAATGATTTAGGAAAAGGGGAACAAAACACAACATATTTTTTCCTTCTCTTACCCGTACTGCCTACGAGTTCCTGATCTGCTGCTGCTGCGAGCCATCGGCAGGAAGCTGTCTTGAAGCGTCTGATAGAGCTGCTGCGGCAGCTGCCTGAGTCATAGTTTGGTACTGAGAAGCCATTGGGTTAGTCGGGATGTTCTGTGCTGGAGCATTAGTGTAGTCAAAACCATAATTAGGAGCGCCCGAGGGGGTGGGAGCGACAGCGATAGACTGGGATGGGTAGTTCATTTGTGGGGGAAGACCCATGTATGGTTGCTGGAACTGATTGTGAGAAACCTGTATTAAAGGATGAGGATTTGTGGTTACTGCAGTTCTATACATGCTTCCCGCCATTTCCGGGATCGCTGCGGGAACCGTCTTTTGAGGATAGAGTGGCGGTTGATTAGTATCATTGTATGCAACCGGAGAAGCAACCATGGTAGGACTAGCTGTTGCTTGCCGGTTGGGTGCAGCCATAGGAGTCTCAGCAGGACTAGATTGCACGGGCATATTGTAGGCTGGTGGTTGAGTCTGTGTAATGGGCATGAAATAGATTGGATATTGTTGATCAATAGGATGATGGAGTTGCTGTTGAGATGGTGTTTGTGTGTAAATAGGATGATAATACGACGGAACGGGAACATGCCCGGAAGCTGCAGGGTGGTGGGGATGGATGTAATGGGCAGTGGCATGGACGAATTGTTGCGGTTGTTGTTGTTGCTGTGGTGGTTGTTTCTGATCTAATTGTGAAGTCAATACATAGGCAGGGTCGTGGAACTGTTGAATTTGTACTTGTTGGTTTGTCATGTAACCATCGCTCTCTGAAATGGGAATGGATTGGACTGCGTTGTCTCTTATGATTTGGTCTTGGAAGTACATGGGTTTGGACTGAGAATTGGCAGATGCTATGCTACTATCACTGTAACATCAAAAACAGTTTTGAATGAAGAACAATTTCAAAAATGATAAGAAAACAGCAAACGAACTTATTTTCCATTGATTACTTAAAGATAGTTCTCATATTCAGAATTCAGTTTTCAATTTTCAAAAAGAGAATGCTATATGAACCAATTATGCTTAGGTCAGAACAATTGTAGATCAAGATAATCATAAATGCTCCAGTAACTGGTCGATGATTGAAATGAGGCGCAAAGTCCAAACCCTCCACCCACCACCCACCACCCACCTTGTGACTCATTCCTTCGGTCTGAGCGTTTTTCAGACCGAGTTTACAAGGGAGAGGGTAGGAAGGTGCAAAGCAACTCAACTGAAAAGGTTCGGAGTTGTGTTAGAAGCTTCGGGAGAGGATAGAAGACAGAATTACGACACCAATAGGGAGAGGGTAAAGTGAGACCGGTTTTTTTTTTTAATATTCAAGTGTGTTTGAGTTAGTTTTCGTACATTTCAACTATTCATATAAAATAAACAGGTTGACCCTGATGTATTAGAAATGACAAGAAATTCGTGAAAAATTAATTTCATTATAGATGGTACACGTGCATATAACCACTTGGATCTGCCGATCCTCTTTGACCATTAGGCCAATTTATGGTTATAGTAACTTTCTTATTGTTAAATTTCTATCAAGAAGTTGAAAGTTCATAAGCATAAACAACACATGTATTAGGACAGATTGGTAAAGCAAATGAGAACTAGATGAACAGGCAATTGGGAAAAAAAAAAATCAAACTAAGTATATGAATCAGCGAACGAGACAGAGCAGGTGAAATTTAGATAAACCCAGAATCACAATGAATGGGCAAATTTCATATAAGTACCTGGCAACAGAATCCGGTGACGGTAGACTAAAACCACCGGTAACAGCAGGACCAGCAACACCTCTGTTTTGCAAGGTCTGCAATGGCAATGGAGGTTTCCGGAACGTTACCGGACCTCCCTGCTCCGTTCTCTCATCGTCGTTAAAGACTCGATTACCATTTTCATGATTGGAAACAGTTGCAGCAGCAGCAGCAGCAGCAGCCAAAGCAGTAGGAATTGGAGGAACACAAAAATTCATCTGCCCAAATTGCTCCTCGAATCCCACCTTTGGATCTTGAACTCTTCCCTCCGCCTCGTCCACACGAACACGTATCGGCGGCAAGTTCGACATCGACGGTACAGAAGAAGACGAACCAAACGACGAATCGTTTTCCACAGCGGGAGAATCTGGAATCGATTGCACATCTTGCGCCGAATTACTACTCTTCGCAACTTGTTTCTCCATTTGCCCTAAAGTATCACGACCTTGATTTTCGAAATCATTACAAGAATCACTCTCACGAACCGCGTCGAGATTCACCATACACTCCATAGTAGCCGAATCGGAAAGCCCTCTCGGAATAATCCCGGCCGAGTTATTTAGGGCATCGACGAACCACGTCTCTTGTTTGGCATCGTCGAGCAACGAGCCCATAGAAGCCGCGGTTTCAGGCTTCGTGAAGAAGAGGAACAGACGGATTCGCAGCGGTTTCAACGGCGAAGCCATGGTAATTCGGTCGTATTCTTCAATCATGTTTTCCAGATCTTCATCCGTAGCAATGGAGATTAAAGAATCGAGATCTTCGTGAGGTAGCTGGTACTTGAGAGTGAAAGAGCGGCCATGAATTAGGGTTCGTGAGAGGCGCATGCAGAGGTCGGAAAGAGAGGAGTGGCGATCGACGACGACAATGCGGGTCTCGCCGCCGACGTAGCAGAGGGACTTGTCGTGAGGGCGAGGGATAATATGACCGCCATAGCTGCACATTAGGCGGAGCTTGGCGCCTGGAACTTGCGGGAGAGGGTCGTCCCAATTGTCGGCATTGTTGGAGCGGGGTGAGGATTCTATGGAATCCTGATAGTTGTTGTGGTGAATGGAGGTCGCTGCAAAGTTAGCGGCGGCGGCCGCAGTTGCAGTGGCGGAAGGTGGTGGCGGAGGATCCATTACAATGAATTATCAGTAGTAATGGATTCAGATGGAACAAATTTGAGTTTCAATGGTAGATTGAAATGGAAGACATAATTGGAGACTTAAATTGACGTATGGGCTCATTTAATCATTTATATATTTTTTATAGTTCTTATTAATTTTTTTTTTTTTTTATTGAGATAGATATTCACACTATACACGGGTTAATCACGTCTGTCTTTAGGCCAGCCGATCTGAAAGAAATAGATACTACAAATTAATGTCGGTTTTTTTGAAGGAGATGTTTGGAATGAATATTAGAATTATTCTAAATTACATCCAAACAAATTTTACACTCCGATCATCACATATCTAAACCAGGGTCAAAAGACATGACCATAGGAGATTACCATCAAATAATTAAACCAAAAATATTTTAACATGAAATTGTAAAAAAAAAAATATATATATATATATATATGAACCTATTTCTTACATTTGAAGTTTAGGTGGATTAAAATTGAGTAAACTTAAGGCAATAACATGGCTTTTTCTATACAAAAGAATTGCTTAATTATGAGTATTATAGAAAAAATAAACTTTTTATCATTATTTATTTATTTATTTTCACTTCCAATGTTGACCTATAGATTACTTGAAATTAGGGAAATTTTTTAAAAGTATATTTATTTGTACATTTCATCTCCAACTAGACATTGAAATAGCTTCCCCCACATGAAACTAAGCAATTGGCTTGAATTTATGTGCATTGTATTTTTCCTAAGATAAAAACTTTAAAATTATCAAATCTTATTTTAATATAAAATATTAAATGAAATGATAATCAATATTCAACAAAATTGTAGTTATGAATACTTAAGTGTGTATTAATTCCCGACCAAGGTGTTTGGATGTGAAATTGTAAAAAGTTTATATATGAGTAGTTATTTTGAGTGATTACAAGTTTTAGTACTAGCTCGCTTGAATGTAACTATTTGTAGCAAATGAGTGATTATTTTAATGAATTAGAAATGAATTTGTTAGTAATAAATGATTAAAAATGAATGATTATTTTGAATGATTAACATAGCTCGTTGTGGTTGTTTGAAGAAGAGTTGCATTTGTAATATCTCGTTAATAACACGAAACAAATGCTCCTGAAATGTTTGTGATTCATTGTGCTTTCAATTTGTGAATAATTCCGCTCAATCTAATACCATAATTTTCATTTGAAATATGTTAAATGCGTTCAACAAAGATATTATACATATTTGTTAAGAATTTCACTATCATCTTACATTAGAAAAGTGAAAAAATATTCTAACATAAATAATATCGGAGGATTATTGATTTTATCGTCAATCGATTTTGACATAAGTGTTTGTATTTTTTAATAATATTTGACATAACTTAAAAGTGACAATTATTCTTGTGACATTTGTTTTTTTTCACATTTATACGAGATGAAATAAAATCGAATTAAAATCGTGAGTAGAATTTTCAACTCACTCCAAGATGAAACTCGATCATTTAATGACTTTTTAGAAGACAATTTATTTGCTAGATCTTATAAATGAATCATCGAACAACACATTTCTTGTAACGTCATATCGTATTGAATATCATCACATTTTTTACTAAATTATCACCATGAATTTGAAGATTTGTTGATTTTCTAAATCGACATATTTATTACGCATTGAAAATATATACTCGTAATCTCTTCATTACTAGGACAATAAACAATACCGATTAGATTGATCAAACTGAGACATAGCGAATGAGATTAATAATTAAAAAAAGTTAAACATACTAAGTCAAGGGCAGTCCAATAGGCATAGGTTGTTTGAGGCACATACATATATCAGACATCTCGGGTACGAGACTATGAGAAATGCTTAAAATTGAACACTTTTGTAGAATCACGAGTCTGGTCCTTTAGGCGTGGTATCAGATCCCGTAGTATCCTACTTGAGTTATGCGCTCCAATAATAAAGAAAAGGGGGGTAAAATTGGAAGGAGGGTTAGAGAAATTGAAGACATAGTTAAGAGGGATGGATACATGCACTTTGAATTCCATTGATTGTTTCAAGTTGATTTGGGAAATTGGAGTAAAGCAAAGTGCTCATTACACATCTTTACTTTTTCCTCTTTCGTGATTTTAACGTTGCTTTCATTTTTATTTTCCAATTTTTCAACTTGCCATTTTTATATTTAAAAATTTTAAATAAATTAAAATAAATAATAATAATAAATCAAAATTTTATTATTATCAACTTGATTGAATCAATTTCGATAAAGTGAAAAGATAGTTTTCAATAAGTTAAATTCGAAATACTTTAATATATATAAAATATTTTCTAAAAACAATTTTTATTTTTTTATTTTATAACATAGGTCACGATTCAAATCACAATTCTAGTATGATTTTCTAAAAAAAAAAAATAATAATAATAATGAATTTATTATTTTTACTGAGAAAAAATCAGCAACAACTCAACATAAATGAGTGTGTTAAAATGAATATAACTCAACTAATTAATATCTTATACTAAGACTTCAAAGTTAGATATTCGATTCCATTACTTTACATATTGTATCAAGTTTGAACTCGTGACATGTGAGCGGTTATAACAACCTGAGACCTCAACAAAGTCAACAAGCTACGAAAGGTTTAGGTATATAAATATCTTATTAATTAAGAGATTATGAATTTAAAACGTAAATAGTTAGTGTTGTTAGGGAAAGAAATTAATTAATAAGATCAAAATGTTGGTGTCTACAAAAATGTGTAACCTCACTTATATATATATATTGATTAAAATATTGATATGATGGATATGTGAAGAAAAGAAATTATATTTAAGTAAATAATTATATTTCACTTATTAATGAATATTATCACGGTAGTTTTATTTTTAGTTTTCATTTTTTTTCTATGTAAATGGCGTGTTATGATCATTCAATATGTAGTTGGGTAGTTAATTTTAATAATAAAATGAGCTAAATCTTAGGTTAAAATATTATTTTTGTCACACCAATTAAAAGTTCAATTTAATCTATTAAATTTGATTTTTATTTTATTTTAATCCTTTAATTTTTAAAAGTTTTAACTTTTTGTCCGTAAATTTTGAAATTTATTCGTT
>JBBMEG010000009.1:11498617-11515788 GCA_037832605.1 Cyclanthera cordifolia | reverse complement strand
AAAAAAAAACCTTCGCATTCTAATTTTATTATATTAAAATTATAATATTATTGAACTAATTTATAATATTGACTTTAAATTTATTCTTGAAATTTAAAGATTAAAATTGAATTTTTAAAAATTAAAAAATAGAAGAAACAAAAAATCAATTTCTAAAATTAAAATTTTTTAATAATTAAGAAATTAAAATAAAACAAAATGAACAGAATTAAAATTTACTGTAATAAAAATGATGTCGGTACATATTAAAATATTTAAAATTTAAGAATATTCTCATTGTGAATGGCAACTTCGGAATTTTGGCTCGCAGTCACATGATGGGTTAAACAAAAAATCACAATAAATACAAACTCCTATGTCAACAAAAAAAATAAAATAATAACAATTTAAATCTAATATTGCTTTAAAAAAAAAAAAATCTAATGGTTAGGAAGTGTTTGTTTACGAGTTTTAATTAAGCTTGAAGTGTTAGATTTTATCAAATGTTTGTTTGGTCTTTACAAGCACTCTACCAAAACCACCATACAAACAAGCAATTACCTCGAAACCAATAACAAAATTACCACACAAACAAACAACCTATACAAATCTTTTTTCAAAACCACGAAACAAACAAGTATTTAATTTTAACAACTCCATTAAAACAATCAAACAAACGAGCTACCGTAAAAACAAAAATTTCTAAACGCTCCTAATAACACTTATACGTAAACACTAAAATTAAACACTCCATAAAATCTCAAACAAACACCCTATTCAATTTTTCGAGTATATTTTTTGACTTATTATTTTTAAATTAAAAAGTATTAATAAGTAGATTCACTTCCTTCTTTTATTTAATACATTCGTTGACAGTCAGGAACCGCATTTAATGAAAAAGTGTGGTTTTAAAAAGGAAAAACAATTTTTCATCTTTTCTAATTTAATTTATTGTTTAAATTTTGCATTTATATATATATATATATATATATATAATAGGTTATTGTAGTGTATTTAGAGTAGTCTTACTACATAATAATGTATTTATTTTGACTTTTCATTCAATGGTTTTGAATTATTTTAGTAACTTACAAAAACAAATTAGGTTAAATTATGAAGTTTAGTCACTGCCTCTATTGATTTAGAGTAACACTCAATATAAGAAACTTAATGAAGTAAATATCTAAAAAAATAAAATATATCATGAAATCAAAATCTAATTTTATAATTTTTTTTTTAATTCAACACGACAATTTGGAGTAAAAGATTCGAATCAATGCTAAAAGATGAATAACTCAGTGATATCACTGTATACCCAATAACCATGAAATCACGGTTTCAAATCTTATAATTTAAAAAAATAAAATTCGAATCAATAAGCTTACAGTTACCCAATCATACAAAACTTATATATTTCCATTGAATTTCTTTTAGTTGTCGTGTTGTGATTTATTTTTCGAATCGTTGTAGGTAACAAATTCTAATACACTATGTGACATTTTTTTTTATATAAATATTTTTTTATAATAAAATATTACAACTTTCAAAAACATTTCATCTATGGAAGTAAATCAATTTTACTTGATTTAAATCATCAATAGATTGTATTAGTTTGTGAGCTAGAATCTCAAGAGTGGGTAGAATGTCTTTTCTAGATTTTTGCTATAATTGATTTTTATTTATTTTTTTAATAAAAAATTGACATCTATAAAAATTTATTTCCTTTTTTTTTTTAATTTGTTTGGAGACTATTTCCTTTTTTTTTATCAGTAATGAAAAAACCCAAAAAATTTATATTATTACTATGGTTATTAAAATTTAAAATTAGCCTAGTTATTCTCCTAATTACCATTTTGCCACTAGATAAATTATGTTATTTCAACGATTAAAAATATTAAAATAAAAAATATTTGATTTGAAAGCATACAAATTAAATTGAAACTTGACTTGAAATTTAGAGGATATATATATATATATATATACACACATACATATGTACATACTCAAACATGCATTGTGGAGATATAGAAAGTAAGTATGGCATTGAAACTAAGATATATATATATATAAGAGAAAAACATTTCCCAAATTATTATAATAATTATTATTATTTTCCAATATTTGTAAAAAGATGAAGAGAGATTAATACATAATATTACTTAATTAAGGTAAGCATATAGAAGCATTTAAAAAAAAAAAAAAAAAAAAAAGTGAAAAAAGTTTACCATTGTTGAGGAAGCACAATCTTGTGGGAAAAACAAATCATGATTGCTTCATAGGTAGCAATGAAGGTGTTGAAGGGGTGCCCTAATTTAGGCTTGCCTTCCATTCTCTTCCATACCTCTTTAAGCTTATTGCCTTTACTTCTTCCTCCTCCATTTTCACTTCTTAGCCTCTCATATCTCCTTCTCCCCATTCCCCAATTTGGATATATCTTCAATTATTATTATTATTTATTATTTATTTTTTTAAAAAAATAGAGAACTCATCATATATATATATATATATAGGGGAAAGTGAACAAAAAGCAATAGTGGGGTGGAAATTTTGAAATCACAATTAATGCCAACTACCCAAATTTAGTATCATTTATTGATTTACATTAATAATAAGGATTTATTTTGTTTTATTTCCTAACTAATTTGTTGAAAATTTTGCACACTTTAATTTAACTGCACTTTCTTTTTCTTTTTTTTTTTAATTTTGGATTGAGGTTAAGAAGTATAGGTTTTTGTAGTGTGTCTTAGAAGTCAACTACGTAATTATTATGAATTTTGTCTGGCGGTATTAACGAGTTATTAAAAATAAGATTTTACACAACTAATTTCTTGATCAAATACCAACATTCAAACGAGTTATTGTAATCACTTGTTTCTTTTTACTAAAAATAATTATTCATATATAAATACTCATTTCTTTTACTACAAATCGTAGAGGGGACCGCAAACCCTATAAAGAGGGCAACACTGCCACACTGGTTGTCATACTTGTGTTGAACTCGATTAACACTAAACCATTAAATCACTACGTCACCAACCCTAACGATCTATTATTAAAATTTGAATTATTGTAATCATTTTTTTTTTTTTTGAGAGTATAGAAAGTAGGTGAAAAGTTCACCAACCCAAGGGTGTGACATTTAAGAATAAAATTAATGTGTATTTTCATGCCTCCAACCTGCATAAAATAATCCTTAATACATTATTTTAATTATTATTTTGTGTGTTTTAATTTTGATTTTTAAAGATAAAAACATCTCTCTATTAAAATACCTATCTTACGTGGGATGACTGACGTAGTTGGTTGATGACTCGAGTTAATTGGATTGCAAATTAAAGAGTTGTACTTTTATCATTTTTATTGAATTAAGTTGATTCTCGAAGTGTCAAAGTATTGAATCCAACGTGAATTTACAAAAAAATTTAATCATACAAATTAAACTCTTAATTAAACATTGCAAAAGTACGAAAGACTAACATTGAACATTATAATGTTTGTGAATAGAAACACATAACAAAACTCAAACATAATTACAACCAAAACAAAAAGCAACAGATTTCGACGGTAGAAATCGTCAAACTAAGGTTAAAAAAAAAACAACACTAGTTATTGATATTTGTTGAAAGTGTCCTCGTAACATGCATACACGATATTGTATTCAATTATAATAGTAGATTACTTTACACAAACGTATCGCCAATATAACGTACTCTACACTGATCGACAATAGATCATCATCTTTGGTGTAATGTACTCTAATTAACCGATATCATGTCGTTTGCGTAGAGTACATTACATCGACTTGTCCAATCGCAAGGAATGGGTGTGGCAATTTTTGTGCAACCATAAGATGGAAGAAAGACATAACGCCAGTGTGATTTTGTGTAGGATCATAGTTGGACACAAATGTAATTATTTCTTTGTCATTGATCTTCACAGTCCCTGGCTTTGGGTAGCAGCTTGACATTCCAACCAAATATCCATCTTCATTTCCTACTTCTCTTCCTCTACCGTATGTCGGAAACGAATTGCATAAAACCCGACCGTCCTAATATCATAAGTTTCATCTATAATCAGAGAAGTAGTCTAAAAATCTAAAGATTGTATTAATAAGTTTCACGACGATATATTTTTTAGTTAATTTTTAAATTTTATTTCAGATAAATTATCAATTTTGACACTAACGTTCCCAAGATTTTTCATGAATAAAAAAAAATATATGTTAAAACTTAAAAAAAAAAATTCCATTGGTAACATTTAAAATAGTATGTTTCTAAAATACGCGGGTTCTAATCACTATTTGAGAGCAATGATCCCTCTATATAGAGATTGTGGTCCTCTCGTCCAATATGTACTAAAAAAACAAAATCTAAAATGATGTGTTTTATTCTTTATTTCTTTTGAATTAAGTTTGTGAAAATAACTATCAATATTTATAAATATTTCATCTGTGTTTTTTTTGTTCAATTAATTACTTAATCACATCATCATGCACGTTTGATTCTCACATTTAATTCATCAAAAGATTGTGAATGACCGATTTCATTAACCAAATTATCGAGAAACATATAAGAACTAAATTGTAATTTTTGAATACATAAAAACTAAATTTTATTTTTACCAAAATTTGTAGATTAAAATTATATGAATTAATTTAAAATTTTCTTCAAATCAAGAATGTAGTGATTAATCTATATTTACTATTTTAGTTAAGATACTAATTTTTTTTTTTTTTTAAATGACTTAATTAAGATAATATTTTAGGTGGGAGAAATTAATTAATTAATTAAAAATTAACAATTAAAATTAGAGAGATTAATTAATTACCTGGCCATAAAGCGTGGCACCAATTCCACCAATATGAAGATGAGCCATTCCATAAATGAGATACCCATTGCTTGCAACTATTTGCCTTGTTTCTTTTGTAGCGTTACATCCATCATCATTAGGCGCCAAACAAGACCCTACATCATACTCTATCTATATATATATATATATTCAAATGAAATGTTTATACGATAACTAAATGAACTGAATACTTATTGATTTTGAAATGAAATCTCATATTTACCAGACAGTTGTGTTCTTGAAGTTGATCATCAGTTAGCAGCTTCCAAGTATCAGTTACATCGAATATATAAACCTGGAGAGGAATAACGAACTCATCCCAATCCACCCACTTTAATCTATATCTCACAAACAAACTCCTTTCCCAATCTTCCTTATAGCTATAACTACTTGTTAATTTACACTTCATTTTGTCATAGCAACACCTCAAACCTCCTTTATAATCATCTTCCAATGACTTCCCAAATGCATCTTTCGAAACGTTATACAAATCACATCGACACTCGATGCATCCGAGTCTATCCTCCACGTGTCGAGTATCTATAACATGTACATTAAAGCACCACTTTTCTTCATATCCAATAGGAACTTCATCTGCATTCCCAACTTCTATTCCGTATGGGTGGGGGAGAAACGATGTTGTTTTTCTTGAATCCGCGCCTGTGCCAAAGAACTGTGGGAGTGCGTGTTTTTGACACACTCCCTTGTTGCTTGCTATGATGAAGTTTGGTTCTTTGAGTTGTGTGAATGAAATATTTGTACTTGGGTTTGTCGCGTTCTTGTGTTGATAGTATCTATCGATTCACGATTTCACATTAACTAAAAGAAAATATGCATGTCCATACATAAATGAAAATATTTAAACCATAATATTTATCAAACTTCTTAACAATTAAATTTGAGATAAAATTCATATTATCTAATATGTTAAAGTTCGTAAAATAAACCAAAATTAAGTCGAGTAAAAAACGAATATTAAAATATCATTTAGTTTTTGTTCTTTAAATTTTGATATATTTTAGTTTTCTAACATTATAATGTTCAATTTTATTCTCTATATTAAAAAAAAAAAAAAAAATTAAAAAAACGATAATTTTTAATAAATTTTCTTTAAGTTATTACTCTAAAAAATAACTAAAAATAAAAATATTGTTAATATTGTTAACATTGTTAAACTAATTTCAATTAATATTAATTACAAAATTACCATATAATTTTAAAAAAACATGTTATCATTAAGAATAGGTCAGTGAGGCCCCCATTCTCCGTTATTAATTTAAAATAAAAGTGAGGTTAATATTAATAATAATAATAATAAATCATAATACCTGACGAGGCTCCAATGATGGAGATATGTTTGGAAAAGTGACACGTGGTTACCTTCTTTGTCTACCACTTCCACGTCGAAGCTTTTGATGCCGATGTGGCCTTCTGGAAACTTTATACCGTGGTAGAATCTCTCCACCACTGAACCGGGTGTCGTTTTGATTAATGGGCTGAGGGAAGTTTGGGCCCGAATTACGACAACATGTCGTTTGCTTATTCTGACTGCTTCCGAATTTGCCACTCCTAATATCACTGCAAATAGGAGCAACCAACTCCAGTTGCCAAACATTATTTTGTCCTCCAAATTTGTTTTCTCAGGGAAGAATGTCTGCAAGGATTTTTTTTTTTTTTTTTTTTTTTTTTTTTTTAATTTTAAATTTAATAAATTGGATTAAAACAAACCAAATAATAAAAAAGATTTGTCCATATAAAAGAATTTTATTTTAAACTCGTTTAATAATCATCTTAACTCTTAATACAAAAAACTTTCAAAAAAAAAAAATCACAGTTTTTAATAAGAACATTTAAGGAAAAAAAAGAAAAAGAAAAAGGAAATTTTCATGAATAATTTAAAATTTTGTCTTTGAAGATGACATCTCTTAAATTTAATATATTTATATTGATTTTTTTTTTTTAATAAACAGAATACACATTTCTATTTGAGAATTTTTGCATGTATATTGAAAAAAAAAAAAAAATAGATAGCACAATTTAAAACTATTTGCAGCTATAGCACAAAAAATGGACGATTCAATAAAATAAATTGAAAAACCCACACCAAAGAAGCCCTGAAATAAACCCGTTTGAAGTCTAGTTATTGAAGTCTACCACTTTAATGATTGAAGTTGAAATTGATTGAAGTTGAACATTTCAATCATTTTTTTTTTTTTTTGGACTTCAATCATTTTTTTTGTTTTGTTTTATGAGTCACTCTTATTTCACTATTATAGTAAAGTGAGATTAGTCACTAGTTAATTAGTGAAGTTGATTGAAATCTATCAAAGAAATGATCGAAGTTTGTAACCTTCAATACTGATAGACTTCAATCAAAATTGGTGGCCGGCGACAGAAATCGACAAGTGTTTTATCTTGTTGGAAAACTTTTCTCTTCGTGAGCATAGATCCGATTTTAAAGTTTTCGCCAAAAAAAATGGAGAACAAGTTGAATTGAACCAAGAGATGAAGAAAGAATCGACCATAAAACCCTAACCAACACACACACAAATGTGATTTGATAAGCAGGCCAAAACAGAAATTAAAATTCAAACATTTTTCCCTTTTAGAAAATTCAAACAATTGTGATCAATTTGTGGAGCCATTCGAATAAAATCATTTGTTTACTGAAAAAGAGCTTCGGAACTTACTGAGTTGCAGAAGAAACGGAAGCGCAGAGAGAGAGAGAGAGAGCTTCGATGGATCAACAATGGAGGATTCGTCTTCTCGCTTAATTGGATAAAACAAGTACAAATAACGGATAGAGCATCCAGCTGCCCAGATTACCATTTGGTGAAAACGTTATAAGTTTGATGAAACTTAGAGTCCATTGATAAACTGAAAACACAATCAGAGTGGGTTAAAAGCCCAAAACTATTAAATATTAGCTGAGCCCAAAACAAAAGAAAATAATAAGCCCACTTATCTTTATCGAACCAAACCAATCTCTTCAGACTTAAACCGTTTTGAATAAACTACAAACGAATCGCCTGGATCTTGCATGATGGATGAGATGAGTGGCTGTCATGTTGCCACTCATCTGTCGGTGATGTTTGGCATGTCTTTCATGTTGAAATCCACTCTGTTCTTCGATCATAAAACCCTCCAACTTCACTGAGTTGCTTCATTTATTGACTCATCTTGCCTCGTTCTGAGATGACTAGGGTTCTGGCGAATTTTCGCCAAAACTTTAATTGATCTTTGACGTTCTTGCTTCTAAACATGGCAATTCTTAAACGATAGTGACGATCCAAGATTTTATCACTTGAGTCGTTGCTTCCTCGTTCGTATTTCTCTGTTTTGGTGACGATTATAGCAGTATCGTCACCAAAACAGAGAAATATTTTGTCTACAAGCATCATCTTCTTCTTTAAATGGCATTCAATAAAAATGTCATAATAAACCTCCTCTATTCAAGTTCCACCCAATTTACACCCAAAAAATGTAAATATACTTATTATTCCCAAAATCTTGTTTAAAAAATTAGTTTTTTTTTTAAGGTTACAACGGGGATTCAAACCAATACCCTCCTAGTCATCGGGTCAATGACTAATTAGATTTTAAAACAATATTTTCTTTCTTGCAAGGTCTCCTTGAACAAACCATATAAATATCAAACACATTGATAAGGCTAATTATATAACAAGTGTATACTAATTATTCAAATACTCGAGAATAGATGGTTTGAGATAATGGAAAATGGCAATAATTATGAAAAAGACAAGAATTAAACAAGAATAATAATAATAAAAAAATGAATATGAAGAAAATGATCTAATTCTATTCCTACGTGTGTTAGGTTAGAATAAAGAGAATAATTGCGAAAATAAATAAATAATAAAGTTGATTGTGAAAAATAATTACTAGAGAAGTAGTAGTTGTGGGAAAAAAAATGATTATAAAAAATTCAATTATGAGAAAAATAATTAATTATGAAAAAAATAATTAATGATTCCTTACCGGACAAACACCAAAAATCATCTATCATTTTCATTCTCCAAAAATATTATTTATAAAAGATAACTAAAGCTAAATAACTATTCGACTTTAATAAACTCAAACAACTTAACCATCAAACAAACACAACACTGCTAAAAGTACACGCTGACTGACCAATATATTGAATCATATTTTTTCTATTTGGATTCAAACTATAATATGAATGCATAATATAATGTATCATAACATATAAATGGTCATTGTTAAATTGCAAACCATTATGGTTCATAATTCATACATAGGTTCTTGACAAAAGCGAGTACAGGAAATTAATTAGAGCTCGGTGAGGATTTTTTTATGAGCAAAACTTCCCTACACATGAATGTGTTGAGAAGCCTTACATTTTGATTATGTGGCACCAACCTACTTTTTAATATTTCTACTTATAAAATAACGTGTCACACAAATCAAAACGTAGAGCTCTCCTACGTATAATGTGTAGCGAAGCTTTGCTGATCTTTATTTATTTCTAGTCTCACCAACAAGCTTTCATGCCTCCACGTGAAACAATGGGTTGGGCATTTTGTCTGCCGTAACAATTTGGAAAAGACCCATAACACCTGTGTGGTTTTGAGAGGAATCATATTTGGATATAAGAGTTCCTATTTCTCCTTTCTTAATCTTCACATAACCCAATTGTGGATAGCAAGTTGACATTCCAACAACATACCCATCTTCATTTCCTACTTCAGACCCTCTTCCATAAATTGGCCATGAAGAACATAAAACCCGACCATCCTGGTTCATTCATAAACCAATTTCAACATTGACTCCCGTCAAAAAACTAATTAACAATTAGAGAAGTAATATATGCATCTTTTATAAAATGTTGGTGAGTTTTCTCGTCTTTCCCATGTGAGTTTTTCAACCTGCCTCTTCAGAAGGTGAGTTTAATATATATAATATGTGAGCGTTTGAATCAACTTACACATACCTCAGGTATTCTCATGGGACAAACGGTCTTGATCCTACCATATTTGGAGGTCAAAGAAATCAATAGAAACTAAATTCTTAGATAAATGACTACCATTGATTAAAGATCTCTTGACAACTGGGCCCATCCAATGCTTTAAAAGGAGCAAGGTGCAAGGAGTGATTCATGCGCCTCACCTTTGCACTTTTCTTGAAGCCTTGAAGCGTGCCAAGGATAGAATCACTTATATATATTTTATATATTATTCTTTATTAAAATTTCATTTCTTTCATAGAAATGAAGGTTAATAGTTGAATTTTATGTACGTTTTATATATTATTCTTAATTAAACTTTATTTCTTCCCACGAAATCAAGGTTAATAGTTGAGTATAACACTTGTTCTATATATTATTCTGATAGGATCCAAATAAGGTAGTTATACAACAACTACTTAGTTAGGAGGTTAATTGGTTAGTTGGTTAGTTGTTAACTACTCTAGCCTATATAATGTAACCTTCTTCCACATAATTGGATATACAAATTGATCATTGACTCTTAAAGAAAGGGGACCCTTTGATAGATTCTATCAATTGGTATCAGAGCCACGATTCTTGGGGACTCTTTACATGGACCAAGTTTGGATAGATAGAGTTTGAAGAGCGTTTAAAGGCAAGGTTCGCAGCAATAGATGAGAAGTTCGCAAGATTGGCCGAAGAGAGCGCAAGAAAGTGGGAAGAGAGAAGATTAGAGAATGCAAGATTGGCCGAAGAAAGGGACCAATTGATAGAATCTATCAAAGGGTCCCCTCTCTTTAAGAGTCCATATCCAAAATATACTTGTTGTATTCATTATGGCCAAGGGTACATTATATAGCCTATAGGTGATTAACAAACTAACCACCTTCGTTGTAACCCCCTAACCAACACTTAACTAACTACAATAGCCCTAAACCCTATCATATTCTTGGTTAGAACTTCATTTCTTTCCATGAAAGTGTTTTGATTATACATATGTTCATATATTATTTATATTTTTTTATATAATACGCCTAAAGTGAAAAAAATAAGGCGTCTTACTTTAGGTTCCTAAGGGTTGCACCAATTATACATATGGTCATATATTATTTATGTTTTTTTTTAAATCTTGGGCCCATCTATGTTGATATGTTAAAAGAAAGAACTATATGTTATATGCACATATTTAAAAGCCCAAAAGATTACCTCTCCATATAGGGTTGCACCAATTCCAGCAGTGTGCTGATGAGCCACTCCATAGACAATAAACCCATCGTCAGGAAACATCACCTTTGCACTTTTAGCAGCATTGCACTTACCTTCCAATTTGTTTGTGAGGGAGCAAGACTCTACGTCATACTCAACCTATACATATACAAACAAGTAAATCATTAAGTTTTTTTTACATATAAAGATAGCTTAAAAAGAGAGTGTCGATCGATCGCTTACAAGACACTGATGTTCTTGAGATAGTTCTGTTGAGTCCATCAATGGCTTCCAAGTATCAGTTGCATCAAATATGTAAACTTTTACAGGAATAACAAAATCATCCCAATCAACCCACTTCACTGTATATCTAACATATAATTTCCTTTCCTCTCCTTTGTAACTCTCGCTCACTCTACACTGTGCTTTATCATGACAGCATATCAAACCTCCTTTGTAATCTGGTTTCAATGGCAACCCATGTTCATCTTTCGTAACATTATACAAATCACAACGACACTCGATGCATCCCAACCTGTCTTCTACGCCTCTTGTATCAATAACATGTACGTTAAGAAGCCACCTCTCTTCATATCCAGTAGGAACTGTTGCAGCATTGCCAACTTCTATTCCATATGGGTGTGGGAGAAAATTCGATGTGTTTCTCGATTCTGTTCCCATACCGTAATACTGTGTTAAGACATCTGGTTGGCAAACTCCATCGTTTCCAGCAAAGATAAAATTTGGTCCACGGAGTTTAGTGAATGGAACATTAGTTTTTGGCATTGCAGCATTCTTGTGTTGATAATACCTCATGATTACCCAATGATGGATGTATGTTTCGAAAAGCGAAACGGGATTGCCTGTTTCATCGACAACATCGGCATCCAAGCTCTTTAAAGCAATATGACCTCTTGGAAAGTTGATATGGTAGTAGAATTTCTCAGTCACTGAGCCAGGCATCAAGGTGAATAATGGAGATATAAATGTTTCAGTTTTTATGATATGGCGGTTTATTTGTATAGCTTCCAACCATGGCAACAAAAACGACATCAATATGAGTGCAAAGGGAAGCAACCAACCGTGAAACAACATTTTGATCTGAAATTAAATAGTGTCCAAATTAATCAAACAGTACCTAGAAAATCTAATTAGGTCAAATCAGGCATGAAATCGAAAATTCAAGAAGCCGTATAACAAACTAAATTGAAAGTTTATAAGCTACAAATTTGAAGTTAGACGCCAACCGATCATACAACTATTAAACAAAAAAATGAAAGGTCTCTAAGTTAAGAACTTATTAGATACAAACGTGAAAGTTTCGAGACAAAACTAGTGAGTTGACCTAAAATAATGATAAACTTACCGTATATCTCAACAAAACGCAGAAACAGAGGAAGAAGCTGAGGCAGAGAGAAGGAGATGATAGTCGAAAATCCGATCGGTGATCCGATGAGATGAAATAGGAGAAACGGTGTGTTTTGAAGCTGCAATAATGGTGGGAACTGAGAGTGGAAACAGAGCGAGGAAGAAGGAAGAAGACAATCCTAATTTAAAATTTTGTACGGTTATTTCAAGGAAAAAAATAAAAATAAAAATAAAAGAGATAAGTCGGCGAAGCGGTTGTTTATTGAAAGTATGGGCCTTGGTCCCCACAGGTCCAGCCCAGAACCATCGAGACATTCAGTTAAATTATAAAATATTTGGAAATTTATTAAATTATAAGTTTTTTTTAGATAGATATTCACACACTACACCAGTGCTATTCACGCATGCCACAGCCACTCAGGGAATATATCAAAGAAATAAAGACAACAAGTTAATGTCACAAATAAGTCTCGAGCCTAAGATCGAGAGAGAGCATACTTCCAAAGCATAGTATAAAAAATTCTACTTCCTCGCTCTGTTTCTCACTCGGAGGGAAATTATGATTGATGTGTTAGTAATTAAATTATAAAATATTTGAATATCTAATAATTAATTTTATAGATTTTAGTCAGTGACGTTGTTATTTAATTAGATTAAAATAAAGCAATAAAATTATTGTACTACCAATTCTTTCGCCTAAAAACAACAAAATCTTAAACATAATATTAACTAAATAATATCATATCAAAACAATGGCTAATTTCTTCCTTGAAAATATTCATCTATATATTTGCTATTTAAAAATAACTTTAAAACATCTTCAAGTTTGATTATATGTTTTTTTTTTTTTTTTTTGTTGAACTAAATATCAAATGATTATCCTAATCGTCGAATAATATTTTCGAAAATCTCTTCTAAATCTACATTGGATTCCACCGTTTCTCTTTGAATATTGTTCACTATTTTTATCATTTCACTGTTGTCAATTCAATCACGTACTTGTTACACATGTCAGATGATCGATCACTGTTCTACTTCAACGTTGCACCCGACTTAGGGATATATATATTCATTGCTTCTCCATGGAAGACCCAATGAATGTATGATGTTAACATTTCGTATGTGAATAAAGGACGTTCTATTCCATATAGTGGTTGATGAAACGCATTCATACATTTTTTACACATATAAATGGAAGCGGTAGGAGGAGATGCAGCGATGAGCGGTGGAACAGAGGAAGAAAAAAGAGCAAGTTTTACTTTTGATTTTTTTTTTTTTTTTTTTGAAGTTACAATGTGCAGATTTAAACTATAAATTGAGCAGATGCTGCTGGTGAATTTCTAATATGTTAGTTAAGTTATGCTCGCTTGGACACTTTCAAAATTCTCAAACCTCAAAACTATTAAAATGTCATTGATATTATAAAGTGTATTTCATAAATCTAAAGTGAACAAATGAATAAAAGCTTTGTACAAATGGAAATTATACAATTTCCTATAAATTTATATAATGTTCCCGACTCATACTTCTAACTAAATCGTTCAAAATGCTTAATCTCCACTATATTTATTACCTTTTGTTATGATATTACACATTAATTTTATACAACTCACATGAATTTATTCTCTATACTAAATCTCAAAATGTGTCACACAAATATTTATTCCCATCTCTTATTTTAGGGCAGTCAATATGATCATATTAAGGATGTATGGACCACCGTTAATAAAAGAGAATGATTGTCATTGTTTGGACCACTGAGAATCATTCTTTCAGTAATCACGTTTTTCGAAAATCACATTCTTACTCTCTTCCTAACTACTTTTTATTCTTTTCGTAACAACTTTTTATTCTCTCAGTAACTCTTTTCACTCACATCATACCTATTATATTTTTTCTCATTATCATTCTCTTCGCCCAAACACAATTAATCATTTTATCATAATCATTTCCTTAACCACAAACACGATGAATCATTCACTAATTCTCATTCCTCCCATAGTCATTCTCATTCACTTCATCCCAAACACACCCTAAAAAATAGAAGAGTGAGTTCCATTTTATATTTTTCTTCGTCAATACATACAACAGTCGTATAATAAACTAGATTATTATTATAGGAAGACTCTCGTGAATCGTTAGATCAACTCGATTGGACTGAACTTAGACAAACATGTTAAGTGAATAAACAAATGGAATAGAATTAATTAGATATAATTAGGTATATTAGTATATAATTTTAGAAAATGGTACACTAACATTGAAGAGTGATGCATACCAATTTTGAATAATGGTATAGATTGAGTTATCAAATCAAAGTCCATTTTAGAATGGGAAAAGCAAGCCCTTATGAAGTAGTCAAATCCATTTCCTAGAAGGGAATCTTAACTTACTTCCCATAATCATCAATATATATGGATAAGACCAATTTGTAAAAAGAATAATATATATATATAATAATAATAATAATAAATAATAATATTATTATTCCAATATTGCTGTTTTATTTTATCTGGTTACCCCACATCCCACAATTAACTTCTTTTTATCACAGAACAGCCTACTTTAAACGCAACCCATACCAACAATTCTGCTCCCAAAAAGCAGTAAAAAAAAATAAAAAATCAGAAACAAAATTATAATAATAAATTATCACCTTTTAACCGTAATTAAAATTAATATTTAGAATGATGATTGCAGTCAAATATTTGTTTGGATGTAATTTTTAAAAGTATTTAAAATTAGTATTTTGAATGAAGATTTTTTTTGAGTTGAATATTTAAAAATAAAAATTAGTTACAATTGCAGTGAAAAGTTTGTTTGTAGGTAGTTTTTATGAATATTTAAAACTAGTATTTAGGATGAAAATTTTATTTTGAATATTTTAGAAATAATGATTACACTCAAAAGTTTGTTTGTGTTGAGTTTTTGGCAAAATATTAGAAGCGAATTATCCACATCAGAAACAAACAAGGGAGTGATGTGCTCACAGCTCTTTGGAGCATTTGGCTTTGGTTGCTTTGTGTAGTTAAATTCCTTTTGTGGAGGGTGGGGCAAAGTGTGTGAGTAGTATAAGCTTTGAAGAGAGTTTTATGTATTGGGGTCGGGGAAAATTCTGTTTGGAAAGTTCTTTCTTTCCGTGTTTTTTTCTCCAGTTTTTCCACGTAAATTTTTGTGTTCTATAATTTGTTATTTTTCCTTATAATTTCTCGATTATTTTCTGCTTATTTCTGCGGTAATTAGAAAATGTTTTTCCAACCGTTTGAATATAGTTTTTAAAAGTATTTAAAATCAGTTAAGTATTTAAAATTAATGATTGCAACAAAAAACTCGTTTGGATATTGTAATTTTTTTTTAAGAATATTTAGTAAATACTAATTTGAAATACTAGTTGAAAATTTCATAACAAACATCACCTAGGACACTAAAAGAAAGAGAAGAAAAGTGAAAATATAAATTAGTGATCTATTCTCTTCCATTTCCATGCTTTTTACTTTTTTTTCTATTACTCCAAGCATATCCTTACCTGCTACTCATTTAAATATTCCAACAAATTCATAACATCATTTTATTCGTTGAATTAAACAAAGAGAAGTTACAAAGAGACTACTTGTTCAACTACAAGAATGGAAGAACATAAAATTAATTCTATAATTCTTAGAACAAAAAAAAAAAAAAAAAAAGTTCACTTCAATAATCCAACATTATTGGAAAAAGTAGGCATATGTAAAAAAAGCATTGATAATTATTATTACAAAAAAAAAAAGAAAAAAAAAAAGAAACAGCATTGATCATTTTCAAAAGATTACCCTAGGTGAAAGGTATGAACACTTTTTTTTTTTTTTTTTTGATAATAGTGAAAGTTATGAATATTGATTCACTTATACAAGTAATTTATGAATTTAATAAATAATATTTGAGAAAAACGACTTGTCTCTTCGTAAATGAAGAGGTAGTCTATCTTTAAGAATGATGTGGTACGATGTGTACCATACAACTTTATTTTTTTGATATCTTTGTTTAAAGAAAAAAAAAATTAATGCATAATTTATATAGGTTTTAAGTAGAGATTGCCTCCTTAATGATGAGAAAGACGACTTTTTCTCTAAATATTTTTCACTTAATTATGTAAGTTTTTCAAACAAAACGTGATTAAGAGACAAAGAAAAACAACAAATTATTATTATTTTTTTCATTTTTGTCCTAAAACACACCCCTACAACAAATTAAATTAATATATCATTAGCTTAAATCTTCAAACACCATAAGTATAAATAGAAGATTCATAGATTTGTCTATTAATTAAGAATGATGTTTCTATTATAGAATTCAAATTTAAGATAGAACTAAATTTTGGATGTGTTTTAATTTAGTAGAAAAGAATAAAGTGAAAAAAAATGAACGATAAATAGATATAATTAATTAACATTTAAAAATTGAGGTTGGAATAACAAATTATTATTAGAGATCGATGTAATAATGTTTGAATTAACGATTTGATTGAGAATTTAATGCGAATTACTATCAAATTCAAATAAGAGGTTAGAACGTAACGTGAACTCATTCTAACTATTTCAATTAAAATTGTATTATTATAGAATATAATTAATTAATCATTCCTACAAAAAATTGAACAAATTATTGATTAGGTTAGATCATTGTCAAGGGGCATATAGTGAGTAGATGATGAATGTGAAAGTGGGGTGTCGACACGTGTTATGTTGGATCCTTCCTCTTCTTCTTCCTTCTTTCGTAATTATGTGAAAATGACACAGCCTGCACTGCCACTCAATTATGGAATATA
>JBBMEG010000009.1:11488363-11498517 GCA_037832605.1 Cyclanthera cordifolia | reverse complement strand
TTATTTATTTATTTGAGTAAAAAGGTTTCTTTTTCTGTTAGAGAAGATTTTGATCTCGTGAGAAACGGTTAGAATTTGCAGTGGTGTGAGGGAATAGTTTTGAAATAAAGAAAAAAAAAAAAAAAAAACTTTAACTCAGATTTATTTATTTGATTTTATTTTTATGTTTTGGAAAACTAATTTTATAAATAATGTATTTTATTTATTGAAAAATATTTAGATGTGTCAAAATATAATCTAAATTTTCATATCGCCTGATATTTGTTTTTCTTTTTTGAATTTAAAATAAAATAGAATGTGGCTCTATATATACTTAAAGACTTAAAGTATTAGGGGATGTTTGTTTTGAGTGTTTATGGAGATTTTCTAAACGAGCTTTTATAATCATTTATTTTCTATAATCGCTTAAAATAACTCGTCATTTCTAAACACTCGAAATAAATACTCCATAATTTTACAAACAAACACTCATTTAGTAGCTGTAACAAACTTAAATTTTAAAAACTAAGGACATGTTTGGCTACGCTGGGATGGGAAGGAAAGTAGAGGGTTAGTAAGTATCTGTTTGGGATGTAGAGTTTAAAATGGTAAAAGTTGATTTGATGCGATGGAGAAAATGCATTGGACGACGCGATGGGTTAAGGTGGGTTAGTGTAACCCGACGTAACCCGGCCCCAAACACGCCCTAAAGACTAAGAAAAGTATAGTTTTTTTTTTTTTTTTTTTTTTTTGGTTATTCTTTTTGCCAAAATTCTTCTCAAAATTCCTATAAATAGTGAGCATATGCATGGAGTCCTTTGACAGGCTCTCATTCATCTTCCTCCCTTTCTCTTCAATAAATATCTTCTCTTTTTTCTTTTTCTTTTTTTTTTTTAATTTCTTAAATTTATATTTTTAATTCTCTTTGAGTTTAAAAATTAATTAGTGAAATTGGGATTTTTTTTTTTTTTTTTTTTTTTTTTTTTGAAACATGAAATTGGGAATTAAGCAAAGGAAGAACATATGTGAAATGGTGTTGACAGAAGATAGAGAGCACAGATGATGATATGCAAATTCATTTATTTATTTTATTTATTTTATTTTATTTATTTAGAAATTTACAGTACATGATGATATATAGAGGAGTGCATCTCACTCCATTTGTGCTCTCTATGCTTCTGTCATCACCCTAATTTTTCACCTTCCTTAATATTTCCATCTTCACTTTATTTATTTATTTATTTACTTATTTATTTTGTTTTAAATCCTCAATTAATTTGTGTTTGGTTCTTTGTTGAGTGTGTTTTAAAATTCTTTACCATTATGATCTTATATTTAGACATATTGTGCAATTTCTTGTTCATGATTTATGGTAAATGGGTTTATATTTAAATTTCATTCCCACTTTTACAAAAAAATAAAATAAAAATTAATTAATTAATTAGGGTTTTAGGTTTCCCAATCCTAGCTCTTTTTTTTCCAATTATTTCTATGTTTATTAAATTAAAAAAAAAAAAAAATCAAATTCATGCTCAAGTACTCCCAAATTACTAAGCTTTATTGGTAAACTTTAAGACCCATTTGATAAAATTTCAACCTTTAATTGTTTTAAGACATTAAAGTTTTTTTTTTTTATAAATTAAAAAAAAAAAATAGAAGTGTTTGGAAATGACCCTTTTGATAAATTTACAAGTTTTGAAGTGTTGGTTAAATTCAGCAAATATAAATTAAGAAAGTGTAGATAAAGGTGAAATTAATTAGTGTTGAAGAGCTCTAAATTATTTATTATGTACATTCAATATGGTCAATTGAGCTATGATTATTTCGAATCAATTTTTCATTCCGAGTCGAAAATGTTCTTATATTTTACTCATTTTTTGGAAATTAATTAATGCAGGAAATGATCAAGGAGTTGCAACAAATCTAAATTAGAAGATGTTATGCCAAGAGATATTAAGTGAATATTAATCTTAATCATGCATCAATAACATTAGTTTGACAAAATTAAATGAAATCATTGTCAACTCACTTCATATTGTACTTATGAGCTATAAATAATTCTAATTGATATTATCCATTTTTATTTACATAATATAGCTAGAAAGATAAAGAATGTTTTTTGATAATACTACCTTTCTATGGTAATTAATTAGATTTTGTTTGGCATGATATACTAATTTTAAAATTAATTAACGATCATTATACAACCATTAGAAAATGGCTAAAAAATTGTGTCCATATAGGTTATGAGAATTCGAATATTTCTACTTGGTATTAGTCTACCTAGTTAGCTAGCAGCTGAAACATATGTATTACACAACTTCGATATATAAAATGTAAGTAGTTAAATAATGAAAGCATTTATCTCAATTAACTACATACACATTAAAAACCCTAAACCATATAGTTAGGATCATAAAATATTGTTGTTGAAACATATAGCGAAGATCAAACATATATGCGATAGCTCTCTAATTTACTAGCTAAGCTTGACCCTTCTCTAAAAAGATTGTATATTTTATTATTTCTGACTATTCTACCATTTCGAGATTTGATAATCTCTTAGGTGGAGAATGATCTCCCCTGCATGTTGATGGAGTTTTTCTGCTCGAAGATCAAACAATGTTATTGTGATTAAGAGAATGATCAATCTTAAATGTATGTTTAGTATAAGATTAGTTTATAATTACCTAATTAAATCCTTTTCAAATATACAATGGAAAGAAAGAGAAATGGAATGTTGGGAAAATATCTCCAATGGAAGAGGAGAGATTGAGATTGAGATTGAGAGATTAAGAAAGCAATTGGGTGGGAAAGTGGGGCAATAATATTATGAATATATATGGCTATGTTCATTACACAACAATGTAGAGAAAATAATTTGTAAATCACAAAGTTAGATGATGACTCATATGCTTTTGTTGGGGCTGATAAGTAGTTAGTGATACACACTGACAGCCCCTTGTGATTTTGAAAGCCAAATTAAAAGAAATATACAAAAGAGGAAAGATTCCACTTGCCCATTCCCCATTGTGCTCTCCCCTTTCCACCCACTTTTTAACCACTTATTTATACTCACAATAGAAGTTTCACTACAAAGAGTAATTAAAAAAAAAAAAAAATTATAATTAAGTTAATTTGTGAGTTTAAATTTTAAACATTCAAACAAATCTTAATAGATCTTAAATTCTTTCTTTACAGATCTTTAGAAACCAGTTTGATATATATATATAGGTCATTAATGAGTCAGGCGATGAGAAAGGGTCACTTCAACATATTCCTATTTTTTCAATTATATATATTTTTTCTTTTATTAATGGCTATATTATTTAAAGTGCCATGTCTTTTTTTGTTAGTGAGCCCACCATTTGGGGAGATTTTCTTAATTATTTGATTGTGAACATTCATATATATATATGGATCCCTTTGTTGCCAAATACATCTTGAATTCTTTAACTACTAAGATGCATGCTTAATTGAATATGGCTTCTTTCTTCTCAATAATGACCCCACCATTTAGATCATCTAGAGGGGTTCAAATAAATATTTATTTATTTAACTACCACATGTAAGATCTTATCCAATTGTTCTTTTATTTGCATGATTTGACTTCTAAGTACTTTTAACTTGTTTGTTCTCAATAAAGAATTGGGAATGTTAGTTTGAAATAAATTTGTATAGCTCTTCCTCAAATAATTATATCAAAAACGAGATATAGTAATCACTCACTTTTACTACTTATTTCTTATCATTTAGAATAATTATTCATTTCTAATTTCTCAAAATAATAACTTATTTCTAACTATATTCAAACGAGCTCTTGTATTCAATCCATCTACAAAAATCATCTTCCAAACTAACTATTAACTGTAATCCGTCTACAAATAACTACATTAAAACGATCAATTACTAAAATTCAAATTTGTAATCATTCAAAATAATTCTCTACCATTTCACATATATACACCTACAAAGGTTAAAGTGTTGTTTTAATTCTTATATTTTAAGTTAATTATTCTATTTTAATGTACTTTCAATAAATCAAAACAAAACGTTCTTTGAATTTGGGATTAGAATATGAAAACTAAATTTGAAAATAAAAAGAATAAATCTCATAAATCAAAATGGTTGGTAACCGTAATTTCACCATCAATTATTCGACATTGTGAGCATAAAAGCAAATTGCAAGTTGCTAGGTACCAACTTGTAATTTGATTCAGTCACCCCCAACTTGTAGGTACCACCTTACAAAAGATAATATCGGGTAATACTAATTATAAACATGGGTCAAGAGAGCAAATTCAATAGTTAATACATATATCCTATCGTAACGATCTACTTAAAAGATAACCAATCAACTTAAGTAAAATTTGAGATGTGCATAAATTGACTTGAACACTCACAAATATTATCGACCGTGATCTCTGGAAAGAGATCGCCCAAATTCCTCACTTGACATTTACAGTATAACAAAATAAAAATAAAAACAAACAAGTGCTCCACTATCTTAGCAAACACCATCTCAATATCAGAATTCCACTCCAAAAGTTGCATTTATACCATATTAGGCAGTTGAATAGAAAATGAGATCTTTTTTTGATATTCTGTTTTGAGTCTATCTTACATGCACCTAGAAGATTTTCGCATGATATATTACATGATCCTGAAACATTTAGATGTCTAAAAATACGGATGTCAAAAAAATACGAAGAAAATTTATTCTTATTTTTGAAGTAAATAGGCACTATGAACTGAACGATAATAACTCTTAATTTCACAAGACTATCTTGACCACTAAGTAGTGAGACATTATGAATAAAGAGAGAGAATTGTACCTAAGAGTATTCCGAATTTTCAATCAAATAATTGACTTTCTCACATCTCATCATTGCACTGTTACTCACCCAGATGTCCTGGTAATGACAAACAAACACATTCAGTTGTGTTATTTTCAGCTGACCTGGCCTTTATTTTTCTGTCTATCTTTGTGCTTTGACTAAGGAAAGAAAGTATTACTGTTTCCGTACAAATTAAGCTTGGCCATTAGTGAATGTCTGCTACAGTCCAGGTAGAATCCAATGGGAGGCAAAACGTTACCAAATACCAGCCATAACTTTACCTGTAATGGAAGCAGCATAGAGATGTAGAAATAATTACACTTTTTTGAATTTTCAACAATACCAAAACAGTTTCCAGTTTGTAGAGATGTAGAAGGAGATTTGATATGGTTTTTGGTAAGGTTGATGGTATAACTTGAGGTATGGAGGTTTCATTTTATATGGTTCTAATTGGATTGTGCAGTTTCCCGAGCATCATTTTCTTATTACCTGAGGACTTGAAGTTCACGCTCCTCTAAACCCAGGGGCACCACTGGCTTGTGCCTAGGTTGTGGTACTGGAACACATTGAAGGGATAGACACACGGGAGGTGTCTACAAATTAATGTCACAGGCGAGTCACGAAACTGAGATCTTGAAAGGATAACACCTTCAAAACCCAAGCTTTCAATCACCATGTCATCCCTCGAGGACTTCTCAATTTTTTTTTTTTTTGAAACCAGAAAATCAAAGTTGCGCTCCATTATGTCTGGCAGGGTAACCACGCCCGTCTCTAGGTGAGGTAGCGGAGACATCGAAGGAATGAAAATACGAGAGGTGTCTACAAATTAATGTCACAAGTGCCTTCTCAAACATCATATTGTATGATGAACTAGCTTCTTTTTACCAAATAAGAAATGAATGATAAAACGTGACTTGTGTAGACTAAATAGGAAGAATTACATTCGAAGTATTTGAGTTACACTTATATAACATCCAATTTCTAGGTACTGCTTCCAGACCTGAGATATAGACCACTTTCATTTTGTAGTTCAACAAACCTCTGAGGTTAGAGATTAAATATCTATCCTTCAGGTGGATGATATAATATCTTAACTTCCTTAGGTAGGCTATGCAGATAAATCAACCTATACTGTAATCAGTCACAAACAAACATGAAAATATACATTTATGGAACTTCCGAAAACAAGGATAATAAGAGATTACAACATTCCTTACGACACTTGATGAGGCGATTCCAGATTATCAACTTCCTGGTTCTCTTTCATTGAACGACCGTGAAGGTTCTCCTTCATTGAGCGGCCGTGAAGATGCCGCGTAAAACTGGTAGTTGTGTCCAAGAAATAGAGAATACACAGCATTATACAGCAACAAGCAAACATAGGAATTGGCCCAAAAATCCAGAGAAAGAGAGGGAATGAGAAGTAGAATGCTCTCAATCCAACTGACCAGAAGAGGCTACCTCGATTCAAGTTTCTCGCAACATACTGAATAGACTCTTTTTGATCTCTCCACGTAGGAACAGTGGCCAAGAAGCTAACATGAGCATAATATCTTATTGACTGCACATTGCATAGAAATGCAACAAGGAAGCACAGCAAGATTGAGAAGTACTTGATTGAAGTACAAAGGGCAGACTTATTCCCATATATTAGATGTAGTTTTGCATTGCTCAAGTCCGCTGAGCTGCTTACAAAAACACCGATTAGCGAGCTGAGAGTTATTGCAGTTGTCGCTAGAAGTGTAGAAGCCATTATGTTGTTTCGTATTGTTTGAACAGTTAAAACACCGTTCTTCAACGGATCCTGAAAACCAAGGCATTGCACAGCGTTCAAGCCTCAAACATATAGAACAGGACAGAAACCTTAAAACTGAAGAAAATGAATTGCCCTTGCCCATCAAACAAATATGTATAAAATTAAATGAAAACAATATTAGATATAGAAGTTTCTCCAAAAAAAAAGTTTTTATTTTTTTTTATAACTGGGATCAAAACTTTGCCCATGCTTATACCTATTCTAAGGCCCATAACTGAGAGACAACAAGAGATTTTACAATTAAGTTCACTCATAGATTCGAATTTGGGATGAGACCTTCATGAGAGTATACCTTGGAGACTCCAACCCTCTACCAATGAGACCTTCCCTTTGGGAAAAAGAGGTGATTTATTTAATGGTGAACACCATATTAAGGTATCTACATTAAAGAAGCCATGGATCGCTGTCAAGTCAAACAGTACGATTTCTATGAAAATAGAGGAACATCTGAACATCTAAATTGCTTTTGCAGAACTCCTTACAGGAAAGCCTAGTTCGTATTGCATGGATAAGCACAAAGACTTGGAAGAACTTTCAGTTTACACGTGAACTTGAAAATTCTATGGTTGTACTAAAGAAATTAGCTATAAATTGCTCATAAACTAACTTAATGGTGCATCTCATATGTGTATATAGCTCCAAGGGACCAAGGGTAACAAAAAAAAAAAGGACAAATGAATTGTGAAATGTAAAGCTCTGCTACACCTAAACTTAAGTTAGCAGGATATCTTTCTCAAATTACATTAATTGTGTAATTTTACGAAGAGAGAGCCATATACATCAACATAAAAAAATAAGTGTAGTCTACTTTCTCCCTGGCAGAAAACAAAACCATTCCTTGATGTATGAAATAGATCGATAATAATTACAAAAAAAATAAAGCATCTCCAATGAAAAAAGAGAATTGATGAACTATAATGTCAAAATTGAGTGATATGTAAGCTTCAATACTAAGAAAGATGAGAAGTAGACTTGATTAATGAGTGAATATTCTGCTTCTTGACTAATAAGATACAATCATTCCTTCTCGAGATCTTCGAAAAAAATAATCTTATGTGCAAGGAAATTTCATACATCTTCAAAAAAATGCCAAATGGTCACTTATCCAACTACGCTACTCTGCATACCAAATACTGGAAACCAGAATTCCCTTAATGGCAGTTCCATAGAGATCATCCATAATAACTAAACCTCTGAACCATCACGAGGGAAAACAAGAAACTATTTTAACTTTAATGTTTAATTAAAATGTAAACCACAAATCAACCAAAAAGCATAAATTTAATTTTGTTAACTAACACTTTCTCACTTGTGAACTTAAAATTTTTTTGAAATGTTTTACAAGTGGAATTAATTTTAAATAGACTTGTCAGATACTCGAACTCAAGACCTCTGCTCTGATACCATGTTGAATTATGTAAACTACCAATCGACCTAAAAGCTTAAACTAGTAGGTTGGAGTAAATTTTAATTATATCAATTAACACTGCTCCTCACTTGTGAATTTAGAAATATATAGAAATGTCTTACAAGTGGAATTAATTTTATTTGGAAAGAAAACGACTTGGCAAGAACTCGAACTCACAACTTCTGCTCTGATAAACAACTTGGCAAGAACTCGAACTCATGACTTCTGTTATGATACTATGCTGAATTATGTAAATCACCAATCAAGCCAAAAGTTTAAGCTTATGGATTGAGATAAATTTAATTATGAAAATTGAGCACAAATTAAGGTAATTAATTAAGACTTATCACTTATCTTATATAATTTTGAAAACATTAGGATTTTAAAAAATCAAATGAGTATCAAACTTAGCTCAAAATTCCAACTTAGACTAAACTCAAGTGCTAAGGAGAGATGCATGTCATTTTACTGCTAACGAGAGATTCAAATAAAGGCGAAGCAGTATTGAAACATTCTACTGCCACGGAGAGAAAATGCATGTCATTTTTTCAACTGCAATCTCATCGCTACAACAGTGATCAAATGAACATAAAAACCCCATTCAGAAATTGTAAGTACATGTGCTCAGTACCAGCACCCTACCAAAAATCAAATCAAATCATTACCCAGCACAGATTATACACAAATATACAATTTACCCATCATAATTCCATAAATCACCTATTCTCAAGCAACCATTATGAGTTCACCCAGTAATCAAGACTTTGGAGAACTAAAATATTATAAATTCAATTTTAACTATGCAATATTAACTATCATGGTGGGATCTTAAGTAACTAAAATGTTATAGTTCAGTCCATAAATAGTCACCAATCTAATTATTAGAAAGTGTGAGCATCCATTTCAAAATCAATTAACAATTAGAAGAGTAGTCCACCTTATCTCATAAATGTTTGGAGGTCTCTCCTATTTTGATAATGGGATCATCAACACGTCTTTTCAAGATGATACCTCTTTTAGATTTCACCAATCTTAAAACGAATCTCAATTGCTTTTTATTAGACCGAATACTCGTTTGGATTATAAATTTTGATGTCATATTAGAAAGTGTAGACATCCAACTCAAAACCAATTGGTGTACCTTAACCTATAAATGTCTGAAAGACTCTCAACTTTAGATAATGAAACTAATTTTTTTTTTTTTTTTTTTCTTTTGACATTCTATCCAATGTAGAGATGCGCCAAAGCTTAAATTCACAGATACCAAAAACAAAAATGTTGTAGGATGCAGGGTATGCTGTGAGAATAGTCAAAGGTATGGCTAAGTTGACCGTAAACTGACGAAGATAATGTTCATAACCCACCATATTCAATCACAATCCCTACCCTCCAAAATAAGAATTAGAAGCACAGAAACTTACAGTCATCATGGAAAACACCCATTGGCGGCGGGACTCGGCGTTGAGGCCAATGACCGTTCGTCTAGGGTTCCGAAATATGGTAAGAACCAACCAAACATGATAAACAACCAAAAAACAGAGACCTAGAGGCACCAGCACGAAGTCAATGGCAGCCTCCTCCATTGAAGCTCAAAACTCGAGCTCTCTCTTCTTACTATTTCTTCAAAACGACGAAGCCTCGAATAGAATCGACTGAAATTGAAGCAAACGACATGCAAACGAGAGCCTTCCTGAAAAAAGCCAGTCGAATTGTTCCAATCGTGAGGCTTTAATTCTCATGTAACGGAATCAGATCCAGCTCGCTCGATTTGGGGTTCCGGCTTACAACAAGAATCGCTTATTCTGTTTTATTGAAAAAAAGATGAAATTGATCGTGATGATTCCATCTCGTGACGAAGTGATTGAAGATATCCACTTCTACAGCACTGCAATTAGTGAAGATATTTGCGATCGAGAATGAACGCTGATTCTATTCTCTTTTACTCCATTTTTAGCAGTATATAAATTGACATTGTTGATGATCAGCGATGGCAAAGGAGAATAAACGAAATATGTGACTATAACTATGAAGTTTAGTTAATAATCTGAGTCATCATCATAAATGAGTGATTACAAAATATAATGTTATAAATGTGGGCATCCATCTCAAAATC
>JBBMEG010000009.1:11478180-11488263 GCA_037832605.1 Cyclanthera cordifolia | reverse complement strand
CCTTTTTTCTTGATATCAGTAATTATTCGGTCAGCACATTTTTAAGTACAATGATAAGGTTATAGTGTTTATTATTATTATTATTATTTAATTAAAGCTCCCTAGGTTAGACAATACATCGAAAGAATGAAAATATTATTATTATTTAATTAAAGCTCCCTAGGTTAGACAATACATCGAAAGAATGAAAATAAGCGAGTCTCGAACCTGAGACCTTGAAAGAACATAGTTATAAAGTCTAAGGTTTCAACCAATGTGTCATCCCTTTGAACTTATAGTGTTTAAACTTAATTTACGTGGTTGATTTAAACAATAAGTTTTTTTTTTTTTTTTAAATAGATCAGTTGTAAAAGAAAGATCAATTTTTGAAAAGTTGAAAATAAATTAATAATTTAAGCAACTTTTTAAATTAACTCAACTATAAAAGCAAATAAAATAACTATCTCTATAAATTTTTGTAGGTTATTTTGAAAACTTAGAGACTAAAATTAAATATTTGAATGCTTAAAAATTAAAAAAACAATTATGAATTAAAATAAATTTAAATTACAAATTTTGAATTTAAATAATATTTTCGTTAAATTATCAAACATATTTCTTAATTTTTGAAGTTTTTGCCAACATTACCTCTCTAAAAAAAAAGTTTGAAAAATGTTAATGAATTTTACAATATATCTGGTTAAATTTGGATAGAAATGGTTAGAATTTGGTTAAAGAAACCCCTAAACTTTTAAAAAAATTAAAAAATATTCCATATTTCGGCAACATTTGATAAAATTGAAAAGACTTTGACAAAAACCCAAAGTTGAAGGGTATATTTGCTAATTTAACATTATTTTTTAACCTATTTCCTTTTTTTTTTCTTTTTTTTTTTTCCCTTCCCAGGTTGTGAAAAATCCTAAACCCAGAACATATCCCCACCCTCCTTGTATCGGTAAATATCTTTCGCTGTAACAATGTCCGACAGCGCTGAATCAGTTCCCAAAGAGGAGAATTCGAAGTTTGAAACCAAGTCCAAGCGCGGCGTCGACGTCGAAGACGACGATGTTGCTGTGAAGAAGTTTAGAACGGAAGCTGCTGCTAATTTAGCCGACAAAACTGGAGATTGTACCAGAAGAAAGTTGGAAACTGTTAATGGCGATGAAGAAAATAAGATCATCAGGAAGGGAGGGGAGTTTTTAATTGAAGCTGATGCGGCGGAGGATAAAGGTTCTAGGCATACAATGGAGGATGCCTGGGTTTTGCTCTTGGATGCGACCTTGGATTTTCCTGGGAGATTGAGGTTTTTAGTTGTTTGAGATATTTATCATGGTTCTATTGAATTTGTGCCCTTGTTGTGTTTATTGCATATGCATCTTGGGCATTAGCTTCACTTGGCGATCTTGCTTCTTTTAAACAGTCGAGAGAACTGATTAAACCATGAAATGTTTATTTATTTCTAAGGTGGCGTCAAAATGCTACATCTCCGTGAACTTCACGGTTTATTGTGAGTTATGACGAATTGTGAAGCCAAATTTGAGTTTATTGCATATGCTTCTTGGGCATTAGCTTGAATAGGCGACCTTGTTTCTTTTGAATTGTCGGCTGAACTGGTTAAATCATGAAATGTTTATTTCTGGCTAAGGTAGCGTCAAAATGCCACATCTTCATGAACTTAACGATTTATCTTAAGTTGTTTCAATTTGTTCTTTGTTGTTGTGGTCAGATGTGCACATTTTGCTATCTATGATGGACACGGGGGTCGGTTAGCTGCCGAGTACGCTCAAAAGCATTTGCATTCTAATGTTCTCTCGGCCGGGTTACCACGTGAGTTGGTGTGTTTTTCCTAGTCTACTTTTGTGCGTATTAGATCATAACACCATCTCGAACTAAAGGCCTCGGAGACTGTTTTAACCTTTTATATTTGTTTTAGCCAAGTGGAGGAAAAGTGGCTAACCACATATATATATATATAATAGAGAATAGAGAATGTGATAAACAAATTGATTAATTTCTAATAAAAGCGTGTTTACAAGTATGGCTTGAATTTATCCACAAAAATGATTATACTACTTTGATAAAGAAGTATAGTATTTCTGGTCATGGACTTTATATTTTGTTAATAAGATCAGGAAAGTTAATTTTACCTAACTGTCTGACCATGATGTCCTATAATTATCTATCACATTAATAATTTCCCTTTCAGTTTCTCCACCTGCATTCTAATACTGCTATGTTTATGGTATTGTGATTTTGTATCATCGTTTTCTATTATGCAAGAGATGCCCTACACCAGACTATATTCTCGTTTTCTAATTTCCTTTCTTTATGTTACACTTGTTTACATCAATCCAGTTGGATGTAAAAGCAGCTAAAAAGGCAATACTTGATGGTATGAATGATTTTATCTTCTTTATCAACTTTTGGATATGTCGTTTGTTGTCTCATTCTCGTATGCCACTTGATGTATTTATAGTCGCCTTTTTTACACTGTAGGGTTTCGAAAAACGGATGAGTCTCTTCTTCAAGAAAGTTGTGCAGGTACTTATACTTCTAAATTTAAGTTATGCAGTTCGTTATTTCATTTTTCAGTATTCAACATATTTGAAAAAAAAAAATCGCAACATATAGATTTTTATAATTATATTCAGATATATACTATAAAAGTTAGCTTACCTGTTCTGTTCTATTTGTATCCACGGAATTGTAGAGAATGGTGAAATCTAATTGTCTTCCATAGTAGTGATATATAGGCAATAAGGTTCTTTGGTAAAGGGATATGTGTAACTCATCATAATATAGCCGATTAGATCATAATTGTGTTCAAATTATTTAGTTTGAGTAACTTTTTTAACGAGAAACAAAAACTTGTTAATTAAAAAGATTGGAAATGCCAATCTCTGGGAAGGCCAGAGCCAGAGCTAGAGGAGTCATAGAAAAGCTCTACGATTAACTTCAATAACAATATTGTAGTACAGCGAGGCCCACCTCCCAACCCTCTACAAAATAACTAACTCCCATATCCTTTTTCTTAAAAATAAATCGTGGAGAGCTAATCTGGATGCTTGAAGATTTCTTAGGCTATGGTTTTATCTTTACTTACATTATGTATTTGACAATTTGTTTCAGGGGGGTGGCAGGATGGTGCTACTTCTGTTTGTGTTTGGGTAATAGGTCAAACGGTAAGTTTTTAACTGTTTTTACCATTGGCCTGCTGGAAAACTAAAATTCTGAAATAAAGTTCTCTTCTTGTTATCCTCCCCCACCCCCTCTTGTTTCTGGTTGTGGACATTTCTCACAAATCTAACAATAATAGTAGGATTTGCGATGTAAATTGAATACCCTATGCAGTTAAATTTTTTTTTTTTTAATTATTGGTACACCTAAGATAAACTACTTGAAAGCTCCAACCATCTCATTTTTCAAACAATTCTTGTTTCCACATCATCACAGTTTTTCCCCTTTCTTACAGGAGGGTTTGACTGATTTGAAATAAATTGGTACCATTTGAAAGCTTTGAATGAATAATGATGATTTTGAAGAATTCCATAATATTAGGGATCAATCTGTGTGCCTAAATGGTTTACCAAAAATAGAACTGGTATGCACACTTGTAAATATTTTTTGGAGGGCAGTTTTTTTTTTGAACTGCCTTATTATATCTATAGTTGATATATATGTTGCCTTCCTTTTTTTTTCTTCTGTAATGAAAATGCTACTTGCTTAAGTTATTCTTCATTCAGTTTTATGTTGATATCTCCATTTTCAAGATTTTCCTTTTCTGACCGGTGAATATTCTAGGTTTTTGTTGCTAATGTTGGTGATGCTAAAGCAGTTGTAGCCCGATCATTGATTGCTGATAAATCATTGAATAATCCTAATGGTGGAAGCTCTTTGAAGGCCATTGTTTTGACTAGGGAGCATAAGGCAATCTACCCACAGGAGAGAGCTCGCATTCAAAAGGTAAGAACTACGAAGATGGATTATATGTTTTGTTAAAGAAAGATTAAGAAAACTAAAAGTAAAGAAGGAACTGGCTTGAAGGGTAATAGCAAGACATACAAGTAAAGAATTTATGGTTCAATGTCTTATGTGGTAACCTTTATGTGGTTGATGAAAGATATCATCTAAAGATTCTGAACAAGACTGTACTAATGGATAGCTGAATCCCTGCATCTGATATCTTATTATTCAGTTCAAGGGCTTATCAGAAAAGAAAAGGTTCAGTTTGTCTTACCATTGTTTATTTTATTATACATGTAAATGTTGGAAAGCATGGCCAATTTAGTTTGCATAGTCAACGAATAAGAGAGGATGATTGGAGAAAGGAACATAAGCTTGTTGTCTTGCCTCTCCTGCTTTCCCTCTATCTAAAATTGTCAAACTACTACTTGGCTCTAGCTGATAAAAACCCAAGAACTCTTACTGTATGAGTCATACACATTTCAAAAGACGCCTATTGAAGGAGCAAACCGATTTTCGTTAGTGAACTTCTTGTCAAATTCATATTCGATCTAGATATTTATCAACTGTAAAGGGAAAAGTAGCGTAGGGTTGAGTAAAGATAATTTCCTTGGTGATACTGACTTACCTGCACTTAGATGAATACTACATTGAACCTGCCAACTGCCAAGTATTAACCTTAACCAAATTCATGACTAGAGTTAAAAGAATTGCATTTGATGGACCAATATTCTGGGTTCTCAAATGGATACTTTTAAGGTTTCGAGGTTAGATGGAATGATGGAAGCTTCATCGGAAGTCATGCTAGAAATTGGATGCTCCAGTGGAGAAACAATTTTTTTTTTTTTTGAAATCGGGATATTGAAGCTTCGCTCCACTATACCCGGGGTAACCACGCCCGTCCCTAGGCTAGGATAAATCTTATATGAATTTCAAATATTCCCATGAAACCAACATCCTAAATAACAAGTTTGAACATTCAATGTTGTACAATTCTAGATATGTATGCAGTTTTTTTTTTATACAAAACAATTCATTTCATTGATTTTCTGAAATTAAAAAGAAAAACAACTTCCTATTGCCAATTATGTATTTCTTTCTTTAAACACTTATGCAGCTTAGTTAGTGAATCACAGAACTGTTGCCTGTATATAATAATTGTACGTCAAATTGCACTAGTCTTTGCAATCCCAATTTAAGTTAAGAAAAAGTATGAATTGTTTCAGGCTGGTGGTGTTGTTGGTTCAAATGGTCGACTACAGGGTCGTCTTGAAGTTTCTCGGGCATTTGGAGATCGTCAATTTAAAAAGGTTTACTGCATTCATTCATACACCCTGCTTATTATTCATTTATTCCTACTGTTTATAGTTTAAAATCTCATGGCAAAGGCTACGTTGGCTGTGAAACATTGCATCTTGAGAAAAGCTATAGCAAGCTGAAATCTTTTAGTAAACAGTCCTTTTTATGCGGTAGATCAGAACATGAGATTTTTCATTTTCTCGTATGATTATGAAATACTATAACCAGATGTTCTATTTAAGTTTCCCTCATGCATAGGCATTAACCAGATTATTATGAACTATTCTATCAGAATTTTTTTGAACCCAAATTTGAACAGCAACATATACCACTTGCAGTTGGGCGTTATTGCTACTCCAGACATCCATTCTTTCGAATTGACTGATAGGGAGCATTTTATAATTCTCGGATGTGATGGACTTTGGGGGGTTAGTCTTACTTTCAGTACATTTTTTGTCTTATCATTCCTGTTATTGTCTATCATTTCTTTATTTCCATTCCTCTTTCCTTTTTTGACTTCTCTTTCTAATTTGTTTCAGGTTTTTGGACCAAGCGATGCCGTCGATTTTGTCCAGAAGTTATTGAAGGTATTGACTTCATGTTTCATATTTTGGCAAGAATCTAACAGAGATACCGCTTCATTATCATTTGGGAGTACTCTATTTGATTGCTTATCACTGCTTTGATCGCCACTTTCACATTTATCTCATTTTTAATCAAAGTTTCCGTTGTCTAACTAATGGTTTTTTATTGGCTATGGTCTGTAATTATGACGTTTTTCCTTTTCTTGCAAGTGAATATTTTGGCATCCGTTTATGTCTTTAATGATCATATCCCCTGTGCTTATTATTCATTTATTCCTGCTTTTATTAGTGTTTATAGTTTAAAATCTCATGGCAAAGATTGCATTGGCTGAGAAACATGCATCTTGGTAGCCCTTGAGCTCAACTGACATAATGTATAACTTTGTAATTTAGAGATAACGGGTTCTAATTTTTCACCTCCTAATATTGTTGAATTAAAAAGAAAAACATTGCGTCTTGTAAAAATGTATGGCAAATTAAAATATTTGAGGATAGTCTTTTTTCTGCAGTAGGTCAGAATATTGGGTTTCCCATTTCCCTGTTGACATGAAAAACTATTACTAGATGTTCTATTTTAACTTCTTTTATGCAAAGCATTAAACAAGCTGTTTGAATTATATAAACCACCAATCAATCTAAAAGTTTAAGCTGATAGGCTGGGATAAATCTAATTATATCAACTAACATTCTCCTCACTTTGAAATTTTTAGAAATATCCTCCTACAAGTGGAAGTAATTTTAAATAGGGAGGAAAACAACACGGCAGAGATTCAAACTCAAGATCTCTGCTTTGATGTCATTGTTGAATTATATAAACTATTAATCAACCTAAAAACAAACTTTTAGGTTGAATGGTGATTTACACATTCTATCCTATTCTATCCTATCATATTATTTGAACCCATCTCTCTGGTCTTTGCATGAGGGGGTGACTTGATAAGTTGTTTTATATTATTAGACACTCATCTCGATCAAAGATTACGAAAGATGTCCTTGTTGAACAGGAGGGCTTGCCCATAACATCAGTCAGTCGACGTCTTGTGAGAGAAGCTATTCGCGAACGGCGCTGTAAAGATAACTGTACTGCAATGGTTATCGTTTTCAGGCCCAAATGATTAAGCAATAATTAATCACAGAAGATGTAAGATTTGTGTGTTACTGATGCTGTGCAAGCGAACGCCCAAGTCGTTAACTGCTTTACCGTCGCCGAGTTAGAGATGTCTGATTCGGAGACTGATGTGGAATCAGTGGGGTACCCAGTGCTCAGTTTTGTGTGCAGCTAATTCAGTTTCAAGATTCTTGTAAGATACTGATGTTATTATCTTCCAACAATATTGTGCAAGTAAAGATTTTCTCAATTGTTTGTTTGTTGGTGGAATGTTTGTAAACAGAACTATAGTGTTGATTTCATGCTTAGATATGTATTCTTGTTTATGACCAAAACAATCAGGAGGGATGATTTCATAATTTAAATCACTTAAAAATTGGGACTTGTTGATTGCAATTTATGCATTGACATTGTGTACATATTTCTCCATGTTCTCTTTTTGCTGTGGTTGCCAGGTTGTTCCAAAAGTTCAAGAGTTTGAGATATTCTGTTTGTTGAGTAGTAATCATGGCCTCCACTGAGCAGTTGAACTAACCAGGATGCCTGAGATTGTTTTGAATAGTTTATTGGAAATCTATTTTTTGTTTGTATAATGCAGATCAATCTCAACCCCAAAGAGAGATGTTGTTGGCAAGCTTAATCGAAAAAATGAATTCGAAGCTGTCTCGCCACTGCTTAGAATTTAAGGCGAAAGTTAAAATTTAGTCTTCTTAATTTAAAATTTTAGATTTTAGTCCCTATAATTTGAAGAAATATAAAATTTAATCTCTATAGTTTGGAGTAATACAGATTTTGGTACCTGTAGCTGGAAAAAATATAATTTAGTCTCTATGGTTTGATTTAAACCTAAAAAATTATCAATGTTATTCATAAATTGTAGTTGAATTAAATATGTAGATGTAACTTATGATGTATGAATGATGTGTTCTTTTTTTTTGTTCAATCAATTACTTATCTCACACTCTCCTCATTAAATACAAAAATAACAAACTTCTACATATTTTATTTACCAACAATTACTGACGATATAACTATTTTTTAAATTTTATCAAACTTTCACGACTAAATTCTAATTTTTCAAATCATAGGAACCAAATTTATAATTAATCTTAAAATTTAATATCTTTCGTATTATCTTGATACTCAATATAGTTGTCGGTCTAGTGACTATCTCGCAAATATATATATATATATATATATAATATTTGAATTATTAGTTGAATTTTTTTTCAACCTGCTTTTCTCTTGGCAGAAGAATCTCATGATTGGAAAGGTAGAAATTGATGGAGATTCGTTTGATTTGTATTGTAATGAAGAAATTTGTGTCGCTTACTTCAACACATGAATGTATGGTGTGTGTGTGTTTCTCATTATTTTTCCTTTCATCATACACATAATACAAACTATGGATAGATGGATCATTAAGAGCCACTCATATTCTTTTTAATCATATACATTTAAAATATATAGTTCCATATGTATGCATCATAATCAAAGATGTCTTTACTCTTTGCCAAAAAAAGCTAGTAGTATACTTTCCGTTCGTATCATGTACGATCTAGTAATCTCGAGGGCATAATTTGAATCTTCATTTACTAAACGTTATTGAATCCAAAGAAAAAAATATATATGTATTTGCATTTTCCTAATGTTCCAAAAAAAACTATGGGAACCAAAAATAAAATCTTCAATCGTGTTGAAAAAAAAAAGAAAAAGAAAGAATTTTGTTATTCGATCTATACTAACCAAAGTATAACTCAACTGATGTAATTTAGGAAAGCTCACAAAAGTAGTCAAATCTATAAAATAATTATAATTATGACCAGTTTCAAAAAAAACAAAAAAAACAGACGTAGTGATTATATTAATAAGTATTGTTACTTATTTTCTTATAATACAATATTAAAGCGTATCAGTGAGTACAAATATAAATATTTTATAATTTATCTACATTTATAACTATTTTGCGAAAATATCTCAAACATTACAATTTCTCAATATTTTACTTATGATCATTGAGGGTGTTTTTAAAACTCAAACCTCCCAACTAACCTACTTTTTGTACAATTTCATTCTAAATTGCCCTCTATGATTTCCCTACCAATTATGCATACAAATTGTCCCCCAATAAATAAATAAATATAATAATCAAATAATAATAATAATAAAATTGTCCCAACAATAAATAAAATTAAAAAAAAAAAAAAGAAATTGTCCAATCAATAATCACAAAGCACATGCCAACCTTGGGTTCTTCCCCCTCATTTGATTCTTTCCATTAACAATAAACCAATTGATAAAATTTTGTTAATATTTAATAAGTATCATACACCAACATCATAATCAAAATATATGGTTATCCTAGTTGCATAATTCAACTGTTAATACCACAATTATTGAAATTAAAATCATGTTTCCCTTTAATAAATAAAATAATATTCATGTCTAGAAAACAATACAATTGGATTGATTAAGCAGCCATAATTAACTCATAATGATAATTCAATCACATTAAGGAGACAACAATGGTCAATATTTAAACAAATATAAAAATTAATTAGGAAGTGGGATCTTGCTGCTAAACCAAAATGAAACTGAGATCATCCTCTCTTTCATTATCTGGCTAACATGCTTAATGCCAATACTGTCTCCCCAACCAAATCCATTTCAAAAAAGTCAACATTCATAAGGTATGTTTGGGCAATCAATAGGTTATAATAAACTATATGTTATTATATCATGAGTTATTATGATCGGAAATATTGTAATAACACCCGTTTGAAGTGCAAATTATTATAACGTACAGAGTAAATTTTAAATTCAGTCTCTATGATTTGAAGAAAGTTAGAGTATAATCCTTGCGGTTTCAAAAACTACAATATAGTCTTTATGGTTGGGAGAAAACTAGAAATTTAAATAAATAGTATTTGTCGTTCGTAATTGTTGGAGGATCCCGGTGCGTCTTCCTTCGGTCGGCTTGTCATCGGAGGATGTTGGCAAAATCAGAAGAACTAGAGGCTCGAGGGCTCGGGTTGGTCAAGCGAACTGATTCATTTAATTCTTCGCCTAGTCTTAGCACCTGCACAATAGAGTGGAAGAAGCATTCCCTTTCCGACAAAACTAAGCGTCTTCCCGCTACAGTTAGTTATT
>JBBMEG010000009.1:11464932-11475482 GCA_037832605.1 Cyclanthera cordifolia | reverse complement strand
ATAATTACATGCACTATCGAAAAGTTGATGGCGGGTTGGTTTAATTGTTTGGTTGTAATTCAATTCAACACCTTGGTGATCACGGGTTTGATCCTAAAAAATCAGTATGACTCTCATTTACTTGAGAGTAGTAGTGCCCTCTATGTAGGGTTTTCGGTCCTCCTCTCCAATTTGTACTCAAAATAATAATAATTACATGCACTAAAACACCATCGTTATAATCTCTGATACAATTATCTGTACCACAATAATCAAGAGGTTACATGTTCGAGTCTATCTATTATAATTATTATTAAACTTAAAAAAAAGAAACTTTACTTTTAAAAAACAAAGGGTTATGAAATAGGCATAAACTCTACTCCTATGAATTTTGCAGGGAATTGTAGCCTCTGGCATTGTGATATCTCTCCAAACATGGTGCATTCACAAAAGTGACCCTGTATTTGTTGCTGTCTTCCAGCCTCTCCAAACATTCCTAGTAGCCATCATGGCGTTTCTCATCCTCGGCGATCGGTTATTCTCCGGCGGGTAAATACCGACTACTCGAAAACTTCCATAGGCATTAGTAGAGACAACTAATTCACATTTTTCTCATAATTCAATTTCAGGGTTATTGGTGCTGTGATTATAACACTTGGACTTTACTTAGTCTTGTGGGGCAAAAGTGAAGAAAAGGCATTGGAAGAACAAGAAAAGTCTTTGAAACTGCCCCTTTTGGAGGACAATGAAGAGCTTGTTGTTTCAGACATACCATGAAAAAGTGAAGTGTAATTTCACCAACTCAAGAATTTATACATAGTTTTAGCAGAAAGAGAATGGATGTGAAGTTTTTTTTTTTTTTTTTTTTTAATTCAAAAATATTCGAGACGGAGAATTTGAAGTCGATAATGTTTTAGTTATTACGTCATACGTCGTATCAACTGAGCTATGTTTGTTGTTTGACATGTCTTTGTCTGGTTAGAGATAAAAGGCCAGAATTTTCCATCACTTGTAAAACAAACTGTAACTGATTTTTTTTTTTTTTTTTTTTTTAAGCAAGAGGATGGGAAAATGTTGTTTGTGATAATCTTGAAAGCATGTTAAATTGTGAAGTATTTTGCATTGTTGTGTATAATGATTTATTTTTAAAAATTGGAACTTGTTTGTCACTGTTTCTTTGTTTTGTTTTGCACTTCAACCATTTTTACCTTGTAATTAAATGTAGGGGTAGAAAAAAATCGAAAATCAACAAAATTGAATCGATCTAGTGGTTTGGTTCGGTTTTTTCGAACAATATTATATCGAATTTTGATATTTTAAAAAACTGAAATATATCAATTAAGTTTCGGTTCTTGATGAAAGAACCAATAAAAAACTGAACCAAACCGAATATAAATAATAATATATATTGGTATTTAAATTTGATAGAAGAATAAATTTAAAGGAGAAAATATGAAGTAAAAATATGGTAAATATCGTGTACTTATAGAAAGAAAAACAAAACAAAATGGCCACTGATTAAAAGGTTAGATCTTCTTTTTATCTCAAATGTTATAAATAATAACATATTAGTTTAATTTACTTAAAATTTAAATTTATTTTATAATTATTTGTATGGTTGAATTTTAAATAAAAAAAAAAACAAGTTAATTATTCAAGTCCATTATTTATGACTAAAAGGGTTGGTGGTGTACTGATTGTATTATTTGAAGTCAACACGAGCGTCACTGGTTGACTCACAGTTTATTTGAGAGCAGTAAAATCGTTTATAGAATTAGTGGTCACTTCTCAATTTATACTAAAAAAAAAAAAAACATAGTTTAGGATAACCCTAAAACTAATAATTACACAAACGATTTTAAATCAATTTTGTATTATTTTACTATTTATACATAAATAACTAACTTACATTCCAAGTTTCTAACCATTTGAATAATTTTTTTTTTTTTTTGAATTTCACAACAAATGTTTTTTTCTTTTTAAATTTTATCAGCCAAGAGAAACTTTTTTTTTTTTTTATTTAGATTTAAAAAGATTAAATTTTAATCATTTTTGAATTTAATAACTAAAATCATATGAATTAAATTTTAATATTTTCAAATTATTTGGATCGAATTTATAAACTATTTTATTTAATAGGAAGAAAGAAGAGAGGTAAAAAAAAAAAAAAAAAAAAAAAAAGAGAGACAACGTAAACCTAAACAAGAAGCTGGGAATACAGCTCGAATGGGTTGAGCGTTGGAACGAACTGAACAACAAGTTCGGGTGCAACAACGTATAGCTCAAATCTCATCCCGGCTGCCGGAACTTCTTCTCCAATTCTCCAAAACCCTAAAAACTGCTACACAACTTCTCCAACTGCAAACCCTCACTTCCATCTCATCAATGGCGTACTCAACCATCTTCAACGCCTATATCAAGCCCTCCATCTCCATATCCTTTAAACCTACTTCATTTTCTTCGTTCTCTAATTCTTCAACGCGCTTCACGCGCCTTCTCATCAGAAACATTTCCATGGGGTTTGTCAACTTCCAGTCCCGGCCAGGCTCCGTCTCCGGTGCTCGTTGTGCGAGCCAATTCAAGTGGGTCGAAGTTTCGTCGAGGGAGAAACAGCAGGACCATGCCAGGAATGTCGCGTTCCCGTTTTGGCAGCATCAGCCCTGCTTCAATTATGGTCGCTTTGCGTATGAGGATGTGTCCAGTGATGATTCTGATATCGAATTTGGGTCGCCGCTTGGGAAAACGGTATGCTTTGTTTTGTTTGTACTTTTTGAATTTCTTCGAATGAGTATATGTTTTAGAGTTTGGAGGAATTGTATTTAGCACCTTGTGACAATGATTGGAGTTGCAGTTAGTTTATGTGTATGGAAATCAGATTGTGATTAATTAATGGATGGAAGATAGTAGTGTTGAAATGCCCAGGAAATGCATAGACTCAGTGTACACGAATGAGAATTATCGATTTGCCATATGAACCAGTGGGATTATTCGGCTTGTGGGTTTGAGAAGAATGTTTCCATTGTGGAAGCTTATCAATCATTGTGCTATTTTTCCTGCATAGTGCATGCCATTTTTAAGGACGGGATGAGTGTGTTAACTAGCTAGGCTAGCACAAAAGTTTGGAGGTTGGATTTTGGAATTCCCAATATTTTTAGATTTTCAATTCTTGAAAAATGGGGTAGTTAATTTACTTGAGCATCTAGGCGTGCTAGTTTACCATTTCTCATTTTGACCTTCTTGACCTTTTGCCTTTGGTTCATTATATAATTTGCTCATGAATTCCAGAGCTCACCAACCCATGATAACGTTGATGAGTGGAGATGGAAGTTAACCATGCTTCTGCGCAACAATGACGAGCAAGAAGTAGTGTCAAGGGAGAAAAAAGATAGACGTGATTTTGATCAACTTTCAGCATTGGCAACCAGAATGGGTTTGCATAGGTATTTCAACTTTACTCTTTTCTTTTGAATACTTTTTGAATGTGTATTTAATCACTCACATGACAACTTGTTGACATTGTTTTCAATCACTTTTGCAGCCGTCAATATTCAAAAGTCATTGTATTTAGTAAAGACCCTCTGCCGAATTACAGGCCGGATCTGGATGATATGCGACCGCAGAGGGAGGTATTTATTTTTTCATTACCAAATTTTCCAGAGTTACTGTTTCTCTTACTACTTCATTTAGATCCTGAATGATATAACTTACTCTCTAGTACTCAATTAGATAATTTGCTACACGAGTATTTTTATCCATCTTGGGTGATGAGTCATTCATATTCCTTTGTCATATGCAGGTGGTCATACCTTTTGGGGTCCAACGGGAAGTTGAAAGCCATCTCAGATTGTACCAATCTCACAAGCCTGAGACAAGAGGATGTTTTTCAAATATTTACTTGCCAACATCTGGCATTGTTGAAAATGGTGCTACCAATGATGAACTTTTTAAGCACCAGGAGCCTTCGACAACACAAAGTGTTATCATGGAGAAAATTCTTCGTCGCAAAAGTTTGCAACTGAGGAATCAATACCAAGATTGGCAGGTTCTACTCCCCTCCACCTCCCCTAGTTTTATTGCTTTCTGTTATAATAATTCTCTTTCATGTGGGCATCCACATTCCCTCCTATCAATTTATTGAAGTACTTGCTTGTTTGACATGGGATAATTCTCTAGGAATCTCCTGAGGGCCAAAAAATGATGGAATTTCGCAAAAGTCTCCCTGCATTCAAAGAGAGGGAAACATTTTTAAAAGCCATTTCAGAAAATCAGGTACTTGATTAGTTCAAATGATTAGCATAATTCTTGCTGGGATGAAAGTGAACATATTATTATGAACTTCAATTGATTCAATGAGATGATATGCAGGTAGTTGTTGTCTCCGGTGAAACTGGCTGTGGTAAAACCACACAGCTTCCTCAGTATATTTTAGAATCTGAGATTGAAGCTGCTCGTGGAGCTTCTTGTAGTATCATTTGTACCCAGCCGAGACGTATTTCTGCCATGGCCGTTTCTGAAAGAGTTGCTGCAGAACGTGGAGAGAAACTGGGAGAGTCTGTAAGTTACAGAAATGATGTTTTAATTTTAATTTAATTAATTTTTTTATCTGTGTTACATTTTGACTAACTAAATAATTGAGTTCTACTTTTTTCCCTTGGAAGGTTGGATATAAAGTTCGGCTAGAGGGTATAAAAGGGAGGGACACTCGTCTTCTCTTTTGCACTACTGGTGTACTATTGAGAAGATTGCTTGTTGACAGAAATTTGAAAGGTGTATCGCATGTTATTATTGATGAGATTCATGAACGTGGTATGAATGAAGGTAATATTAAAATATTAAGATATTGTAACCAAGTTATATCATTATATTTGAATGAAGGTGGTATTAGAAAATAAAAACAGCTGTTAGGTTTAATTTTTGAAGATTTAGATTAACCAACTTATATCTTTCTACCAGATTTTCTTGTCATTGTCCTGAAAGATCTTCTTCCTCGACGGCCGGATTTGAGGTTGATCTTAATGAGCGCAACTCTAAATGCAGAGCTTTTCTCTTCTTATTTTGGTGGGGCTCCAACAATGCACATTCCTGTAAGTTACTAGGATAAAAAGGAATTTCTATATTTCTCTTTTCTTTTTTCTTTTTTCTTTTTTCTTTTCTTTTCTTCCTTGGTTGTTTCTGAGTAGGGTCAAGGGTGTTGATGTTCTAGATTCAGATTTCCATTTTTACTTACCAAATAAGTGTAGACCTGTCTAGTTCTCTTTTGTTGAACAATTGTTTTTCTGTAGGTTAGTCATGGCTGTTATTGATCACACATAGTTGTATAGCTTATAGAACAGATCCTGTTCAAGTAAGGTCATTATTGATCACTATGCTCTGAGGCTCAAGTTTCAAAGTTTTTCATAGGTTTCCTTGTACACATTTTAATGTAGGTGCCCGTTGTTTTAACTCGCCTTATTCTTTTTAGGTCTTTGTATATTCATTAAAAAGACATTCTTTGTATCGTAAGTCTTTTTAGTGGGATTCTTGTGTAGTAGATTGGACCGCATCTGGTGATCATGGTTAACTGGTTACTGTATGAGGAACTAAATGAGTCCACTAAACATAGTGCTCTCAGGAGTAAACTTTCTTCTAATCCATACCCATTTTATTTTCAGGGTTTTACATACCCAGTCCGTGCACACTTTCTGGAGAATATTCTAGAGATGACTGGCTATCGATTGACTCCATATAACCAAGTTGATGATTATGGTCAAGAAAAGTCATGGAGAATGCAGAAACAAGCTCTAGCTTTAAAGAAAAGGAAGACCCAGATTGCTTCATCTGTTGAGGTATACAGAAATTCTCCCTTTCGTATTGTGAATTTTCTTTTGATGCTACCCAAATTGCTTCATCTGTGTTATGTTGAGGAAGGTGGGCTACTCCTTTCATTGAAAATTAGTTTTGAGATGGATGTCTATGCTTTCTAATATGGTATCAGAGCTTATTAAGCTCAAACGGGTATTCGATCCAATAAAAATGAAATTGAGATCTGATTCAAGATTGGTGAACCCAAAACATGCACCATCTCAGGGGGCGTGTTGAGAATGGTGGGTTACTCATCCCATTGCCCATTGGTTTTGAGATGGATGCCTACACTTTTTAATATGTTTTTTTTGTCTTTCTATTTTCTCCACGGACAGTATCCTGCTATCTGCTTGCAAATTCGACCAACTAGCATCTTCAAGCTGGTAGCAGGATAGTCTGAGTAAATAGCGAAAATAACAAATTGAGATTTTAGTTTTGAGCTTCTAAGTATCGTACTTGATGAAAATTTCAGCTGCAGTTAATTCATTTTTATTCTACAATTTTTCAGCGTGTGCTGAACTTTCTTGTTTTGACAATAGGATGCATTTGAGGCTGCTAACTTTTCAACATACAGTCCTCGAACTCAGGAGTCTCTATCTTGTTGGAATCCTGACTCAATTGGTTTCAACCTCATTGAGCATGCCCTCTCTCACATTGTCGAGAGGGAGAGGCCAGGTGCTATTTTAGTTTTCATGACTGGTTGGGATGATATAAATGCTCTAAAGGATCAGCTCCAATCTCATCCTTTATTAGGGGATCCCAGCAAAGTCTTGCTCCTTGCATGTCATGGTTCGATGGCCAGCTCGGAGCAGGTAAGTGTATTATTTTCACATGTGATTGCCAATAAATATTGCTTGGCATCTTTGAGTTTGTAATATTGCCTTTCATCTGACTATTTATTTTAATATTTTTGTACCATCAATTGAAACAGAAATTGATATTTGATAGACCTGAAGATGGAGTCAGGAAAATAGTCCTAGCTACGAACATGGCAGAGACTAGCATCACAATCAATGACGTAGTTTTTGTTGTTGACTGTGGAAAAGCAAAGGAGACATCCTATGATGCACTAAACAACACTCCCTGTTTGCTTCCAACATGGATCTCTAAGGCTGCCGCCAGACAAGTAAGAATAATTTGATAACACTCAGATTTCGTATGTTGGTTATGCCATTTCAAACTCATCATAGTTTAACTCATTTCAAACTCATCATAGTTTAACTTCATATATGTTTATTTACCATAAATAAAATAGTCCAAGTCTATAAGCTGCAACACAACAGTTAGAAAAAATAAAAGAAAAGGGAATTCAGTCAATCCGCACCTTTCTCACTTTTCTGGGTTGCTTCGGAAATAAAAGAAATGGATTCACGTGCACTGAATATGGTGTTCTCTTTTGTTTTGATGATAATTTAATAACATCTGCATTAATGACTGACTTGGTTGACTCCCTTCCCCCACCAACCAGAGAAGAGGTAGGGCTGGTCGTGTTCAACCTGGAGAGTGTTATCATCTCTACCCCAGATGTGTGCATGATGCCTTTTCTGATTATCAACTGCCAGAACTTTTAAGGACCCCATTACAGTCGCTGTGTTTGCAAATCAAGAGTCTACAACTTGGAAGTATATCGGAGTTCCTATCAAATGCATTGCAGCCACCAGAGCCTTTATCAGTAAGTCCAACTTTAATTTGCCTCTAACCATTATAGTAATTTGATGAGCCGTTTCTATCGATTCTTTTTGGAAGTTTTGCTTCCACTGTCTGTTATTCTTGTTCCACCGCGCTTATGTGTTATTTTGTTTCTTGAAGGTTCAAAATGCCATAGACTATTTGAAGACAATTGGAGCTCTTGATGAGAAAGAAAATCTGACTGTTCTTGGTGCGTATTCTTTCCTCTCTTCCTGAGTGTTGAAAAAACATTTCTTAACATTTTGACTCTTTTTTTTTCTTCAACAAAAGGCTAACCTGTAATTCTGGTTTTTTATCCTGCAGGGCAACACTTGTCAGTTCTTCCAGTTGAGCCTAAACTGGGAAAAATGCTTATATTAGGAGCTATTTTCAATTGCCTCGATCCAATTATGACTATTGTTGCCGGTCTTAGTGTCAGAGATCCTTTTCTCTTGCCATCGGATAAGAAGGATGTAAGTTCGCTAACATTTGTTATTTACTTTATGAGCGGTTGTTTCTCAGGAGTGTCTATTACAAACGTAATTTGTTATGCCCATTTGTTTTTTATGGAATTGATTTTAATTGGGGTCATTTTCTCGTGATTCAGTTGGCTGAATCAGCAAAAGCACAGTTTGCTGCACGTGCCTGCAGTGATCATCTTGCCTTAGTTCGAGCTTATGAGGGTTGGAGAGATGCTGAAAGACAGCAATCCGGTTATGACTACTGTTGGAGAAACTTTCTCTCCATGCAAACTCTCAGAGCCATGGACTCTCTGAGGAAGCAGTTCTTCTTTTTGCTAAAAGATGCTGGCCTAGTTGATTTCGATGCAGAAAAATGCAGCAACCCGAACCACGATGAGCATTTAATCCGTGCAGTCATTTGTGCTGGTTTATTTCCCTCGATCTGCTCTGTTGTGGTAAGCTATGCTTTTTATATTCATCTCTTTTCTTGTAAAATAAATATTTCTTTTCTTTTCCCTCCTATAATTGAGATTTAATTTTTATTTGAAAATGCGATTACTTGGACTTTGCTGGTATCGTTTTCTGCTACCAATTATAGCTTTAAGCCTTTAATTGGTTTAATGCTTTTTTAATAATTATTATCCTTTATTTGTTCAGAATCTCATGTAACAAACTGATGATAACTTCATAAAGTTGTAATAACCTAAGTTAGGTAGGCATTGATTATATTCATTTTGAACAGAACAAAGAGAAATCAATAGCTTTGAAAACAAGAGAGGATGGTCAGGTTATGCTATACTCGGTAAGTTTTTCTCCTTTCCATGGCTTCTCGGTTGACTTTCAATCATTCCTATTTTATCATATTATTGAATGGAGGTTGTTCAACATTAAGTTAAACGTTTCACTTGATTTTTTTTTGTTTATTTGTTTTTTTTTTTTTTAACTAATTGAGCAGAACTCCGTTAATGCCGCCTATCCAAAAATTCCCTACCCATGGCTGGTGTTTAATGAAAAGGTGAAAGTCAACTCAGTCTTCCTTCGGGATTCTACCGGTGTTTCGGATTCTGTCCTCCTCTTATTTGGAGGACACATTTCAAGAGGAGGATTTGTACGGTTTCTCTTTTAAACTTCGCTTCCGTAAATTACTTTTTCACCATCTGTTTTCTAAACTAAAACCTATTCTTGACCAATGATTTTGAATTTTATAGAATGGTCACCTCAAGATGATGGATGGTTATTTGGAGTTTTTCATGAAACCTGCATTGGCCGAGACTTACTTGATCCTCAAACGAGAACTTGATGAGCTTGTTCATCAAAAAGTAAGCTGTTCATTTTTGTTTTGGAACTTCATTTTTTTTGTTCCCCCTTGTTGCATCTCTATATCCAAGTTGTGATAGGTGTTGTCCTCTTCTCAATTTGAGTTTTATGTTTGCAGCTTTTGAATCCGAAGTTAGATATGCAGCCACACAACGAACTACTGTCAGCGATAAGGTTGTTGGTGTCGGAGGATTGCTGTGAGGGTAAGTTTATCTTTGGTCGCCATCTGCTCGTACCATCACAAAAGACAACGACGACGACGAATGGTCAACCTCAACAGAAAAATGGTGATGGAGCTGGGGGTGATAACTCAAAGAGTCGGCTTCAAACCATACTTCAAAAAGCTAAACATGGCATACCGACTTATGAAACTAAGCAATTAAAGAACAACCAGTTCCGCTCCACTGTTATTTTCAACGGGATGAACTTTGTGGGCAAACCCTGTGGCAACAAGAAACTTGCAGAAAAAGATGCAGCTGCCGCGGCTCTGCTATGGCTACAGGGCGAGACACGCTCATCTTCTCAATCTACCGAAAAATTGACAACATCATTTCGTAGTTCCAAATGGAGTTGATTGGACGTATAAAAAGACGATACTCATTATTGGCTTCGAATGACCACAACTCGAACGTGTTTGAAGCTTTTAAATGCAAGACGGGGAAGATCAATGTTCTAACCATTCATGGCTCGGCAACATTCAATCTAGTCTTAGTGCAACTGGCTCGTGTTTGAAGCATGTCTTATTGCAACTGGCTTGTGTTTGAAGCATTTATATTCAAGGCCAACTCGATTTTGTGACCCTTCTTGTACAGGCCAAGGGCAATGGCAATACCCTCCAAAGCTGCAGTAGAGTTACATAGTGTTGTTTGTTCACCATATTTTGCTGGTGGTCAATCATACTCTCAAATTGTTAATGTGTTATACATAGGGTTTATTTTAGTTCAGCATCAAATTAGGGTTTCAGTTATTAACACTTACCCAAATTTTGAAGGTAGTTCATAGATATCTCTATTTGTATCATTTTCATTATTGTCCATTGATTTGACAACTAAAATTTAGAGTGAATAAAATGCTTCTAGCTTATTATGGATTCTAATATCCTAACAAAAACTGCATAGTATTTAAAGGCCAGAATATTTTAAATGGGTGTTTGGATCTTGGAGTTTATGGGAGAAGAGGAGATGAATTGGATTTTGGAGATTATGAGAGGAGAGGAGAAGAGAGTTGATTTTTTTTTTTTTTTTTTTTTTTTTTTTTTTTTTTTTTTTTTTTTTTCTTCTTTGT
>JBBMEG010000009.1:11379865-11455565 GCA_037832605.1 Cyclanthera cordifolia | reverse complement strand
TATATATATCTTAAATAAACTATATGAATTTTAATCAAATTTCATAATTAACAACAAGAAATTGAAAGTTGATTTTTCTTTTAGATTTCACAATTTGGTTGATTTTCATAAACACAAGTAAGATATAGATATTAAAGTAACGAAATGCATCTGTAGAAGTAGTAATTATAGTCTTAAATTTTAAAAACAAAAAATAAAGGTATTTAAGGAGCGTTTGTTTGAGATTTTATGAAGTGATTATTTTGAGTAAAGGTTAATAGTTGGTCTGGTTCAGAGTTTTTGTAGATAGAGTGATTATTTATATTTGTGTTTGGATGTAGAATGATTATGGATGAGTTGTGAAAAGTGTTTGTTAATTTTTTTTATGATATGATATATGAATATGTTTAAATAAAAAATAATATTAAAAAAAAAGCTTTTTATTATTTCAAATTAAATGTTGAATTTTTTTTTTTATAATAGCATCTCATTTATTTATTTATTCACGATTTTTATTAAAATATAAAAATAATAAATATTTGAAATTTCTTTAGATAATTGAAAATAAAAATATGTACATTTTCATTTAAATTTATTTATAAAATATATATTTAAAATACAAAATTTATTATGAAATTAACTTAAATAGCATTATGAAACATATTTATAAAATGTAAATTGTATTATCAAATTACCGTTAATTACAAATTACAAAATATTTTTTATTTAAAAATTTCAAAATATAAATGAATGAGAGTAAATAAGGAAAAATTATATATACTAAAATAACAACAAATTAAATTTAAATGAAAATGTTGAAAAAATGAATAAAATTATTTAGAATATTTTTTTTTTAAAACAAATGTTTTTTTTTTTTTTGAAACTAAGTTTTTAAAAATAAGTATTATGTAGCTTGGTGTAATTATGAAGAACCAAACAAATACTTCAATTTTATAATCGCTGGCTCATTTAAATTACGAAATTGACTGTCAAAGTACCATCAAATATGAAATTGATTTTGATAATTAATTTTAAAGTTAATTATTAAATTACCATCGAACTTGTTTTTAAAATACCAAATTAATTATAAAATAACAATTCATAATTACAAAATAAAATTTTTAATTAAAAAATATATTTCTAAAAAATGGTATCAAATTAATAAATGATAGGAACCAAATTAATTATTAAATAACAATTAATAGTTAAAAAAATAAAAATTTTAATTAAAAAAATATATTTATAAAAAATGGTATCAAATAAATGATAGGACAAAAAAAAAATAAATATAAACATAAATAAATAAATATATATATATATAATTAATGGTAAGAAAAAAAAAGTTGAAAAATAAAATTTACAAAAAAAATAAAAATAAGAATAAAGGGAAGCGATTGTGAAAAAAAAGGAAAATAAAATGATATGGGATAAGAAATATATATATATTACATATTCATAAATGTATGTATAAAAAATTAAAGGCAGAAAGAAAGTCCAATAATCAAATTTCCTTTTTCGTATTCAAATTCTTAAGGCAGAAAGGAAACGCGGCGCATATAAATATATAGCCGATTGCCTTAAGAATTATTTATTTATTCACATTATTAACATAATTTTTTTTTTTTTTCAAGAAATCCATGTCTTCCGAGATTTCTTCACCGGTTCGTTCTTGGAGCGCTGGCGAACTCCCACCCGAAATTCTACATCTTATTTTAAACAATTTATCCACAATTTCCGACCAAATTAGTTTCAAATACGTATGTAAACACTGGTACAACGCTGCTCGACAACAAAAGCCTAAGAAACATCAACTCCCTCTCCTTTTAATACCCAAGAGATTCCCAAACACCCCCTATTTATACAATCTCAATACTCAGTCTTACGTCCTCCCAAACACCACCCTACATTGGAACCACAATAATATCCCACAACGCTTTTGCGGCTCTTCCTTCGGTTGGTTGGCTTCCACCGACCAATCCCATCTCTCCTTCACCAATCCCTTCCTCTCCCAAACCCTAACCTTCCCTCTCCCTCCCGGCACCAACCTCGTCCCTGACCTCTCCCCCGACCGCACCGTCCTCAAAGCCATTCTCTCCAAAGACCCCACCTTGTTCCCGAACGATTACGCCGTCGTCGCCATTCATTACAGGCACTTGAGGTTATCATACATCAAACCCGGTCATGACGCACGACGTTGGATCGCGATACTAAACCTAGAAAAGCTTCTCCCTTTCGCGGACGTTACTATTTTCAACGGACGTGTTTACGCGGTTAGCTACTTTGGAGGACTTGGTGCGTTTAATATCGACGACGACAACGACGACGAAGGATTGCATATCGTCGTACCGAACGACGACAAGATGGGGTATGTTCATATAGCTTACCTCGTAGAGTCGTCGTCTGGAGGTAAGCTATTGCAAGTTAGGAGATTTACCGACTATACTAAGACTATGGTATTTGAGTTGTTTGTTCTTGAGGAAGTTGGAGGATATATGAGGTGGAATGTGGTGAATAGTTTAGGAGAAGATGCATTGTTCTTGGGGGTTAATGATTCGATGTCGATTTTGGCTAATAATTGCGAATCGAATTGCATAAACTATACTGATAGCTATCACAAACGAAGCCAAGGATCTTATATTGATATGGGTATCTACAAATTAGATGGAATATGGGAAAATATAAAGCGTCAATTTTTTATCTTTCTAGACGATCAACGGTTTCGACCGTTGTGCGAAGAGATCGACCAACACTTGCCGCCTCCCGTTTGGATACAACCCTTCTAGTTTTCAGATCGAAAAACTTGTCATTTTATGATCAATGAAAAAACCTTCTTTATAGAGAACTCGACATGTCACAAATTTTTTTCTTTTAGTGAATATTAAAAAAATAAATTTGTGATACCAAATGATATTACATCACTCTTACAAAGATTTACCTTATTAATTATAATTGGTAATTGGCAAGTATTCATTGTTTTTTAATAGCATTGTAGGATAGGGAAATAATTAATTACTCTTTTTTTTGGCTTTCTTTATATATTTTTAAAATTTTCTGTAATATTAATTATGCTAGATAAACCTTACATTCTATTATTTATTTTGTTGATTTAGTTAGCTACTTGGATTTTTTTTATATTGTTTTATATCTTTGTGAATATATCTAAATCTGTTTATACACTTGTTGATGGTCACTGTGTATTAAATTTATTACTTCTTAGTTACATTGTGGATGTCTTAGCTTCTACTAGATCGATGATTCGAATCTTTCCGATCTTCTATATATTATTATACTCAAAAAGAAAATTAATGATTTAATTAGAGCTTAAATGTTATTAAAGTGCTGTGAAATGATATAAGAGAGATAAAATTATTTAAGTATAATTAATTATAGGATGAATTTTTTTTTAAAAAAAAGTGAATATAGGATTAATTATAGGATGAATTTAATGTATAATTTTATTTATTTTTAAAAAAAATATTTGACATAAAAATTTTCTATAAATATGTTAGGCAGAATTTTGAATTGGACACATTATTACACAAAATACAGTTTTTATTATAAGGTAATTGTAATGTTGATTGGTGAAAAGAAAAATAAGGAAAAAGTCAGAAGTTAGTGGTCATGATTTTAAAATTTTAAATTTAGTTGGAAAATAATTATCATTAAGATATGCCTTCATGACCTAATCAATAATTTTATATGCTTGATAAATTTTGAAAAAAATATATAATTATAATGTTTAAATAGTCTTAACTAAGCATTAATGTATATTATCACTAACAAAATAAATGTGAATATATAAAAGTCTTCTGTCTGAACAAACTCACATTTTAAAAACGCGCATTAAAAAAAATAAAATGTTCTTCGTATGGATATTCTACTACATATGTATATCTTGAAATGTGAACACTTCTTGTTTATTTTTAGTACATCACAATTTCTCTCAAATTTCTTCTAAACTCCTTTCAACGTCTCATTAAACCTCAAATCAAGCTTTATATCGAATTTCACCCAAAATAAACATCTTACTTATTAAACACAAATCTCAAATAAAGTTTTTCCGATATGTATTATCTAAAGCATCAATTTTCAAACAAAATACTTCATATCTCAGATCACTCATCTTCTCTCATTTTGTCTTATCAACCCAAAATTCAAACACCCCACAAAACATCTCGCATTCTTGCAAAACAAATAGATAATACATATGACAATTTTACGGTAAATCTCATATTATTTCAAAGTAAACATAAATAAAACTATATTTTAATAAAACTTAAAACATAGTTTATTTGCCAAAACAAGTATAGATTATATGGTAAGATATCTCTTAATCTCTCTCGGCTCTTGAGTATCAAAAAAAGAGAGTTTATTACGCTTGCTTTGTCAATGAATTACATAAGTACAAATTACTTATTTACATTTTTCTTTTGAAAATAACTTATTCACGATTTAATGATCGGAACATAAGATAAGTAATTGATAGACAAAAAAAATGCATTATCATTACATCTTCAAATTATTTGCTCCATTAAACTTATAATTTAATCTTATTATTTCATACACATTCAATAATAACTCACCATAGCCACATTTTCCAAATTTCCCAAATATTGTTGAAAAAGATTTTTTTTTTTTTTTTTCCAACCAGAAAATAACTTAAAAAATCGGTAATTTCTGATGAAGTTAAAGTACATCCCATCGAATTCGCCATATTCATATATCAGCTTGCATATTCCTTTGTTGTCTTCTTCAAGCTACAAACCCTTAAAATTCCATTACCCTAACGAGACTAAGAATCTTCGTTATTGAAGAAAGCAAGACCCGCATCTATCTGTGCTTGTTGATTTGCTTCCCATTTCCGCCTCTTTCTGGGTCAGTGGTAGTTTTGATTTTCTTTTTTAGATTATTTGATTTATGAGTTGCGTTTTTTCTGACTGTTTAGAGTGTTTTTGCTTCTCATATGTATCTTGTTTTTGTCGAATTGGATTTGTAGATGAAGGAGGCATAGTGATGGATATTCAGTTTAATTTATGACACCAAAATGTTTCCTCTAAGGTCGGTTCTTATGCTTCTCCAGCATTATTTCATATGATAAATTTTATGGGTATACTTTTTTTTTTATTCCCTTGATTCTACTGTCTGGAAGCTAGTTTTGTAAACCTGTGGATGAGGTTTTTATTGTGTTGTGATATAAACAAAGTTATATCATGATGGGAAGATCATTCACAACCATTTTCATTGATTTGCGGCTCTTTGGCGAAAAACAAAGTCTATGCCCAAAGCACACTATATCATATGAACGTGGAGATATGGATTGTGTTGTATTGTCATCCTTAACAGATTGATGGTCTAATTTTCAGTTCCCTTCGAGATGCTTTTGTTATCTGATTTGAGACAATCGGGGTCACAATAGCAATTAGGATGGTTGGTTTGTAATTGGATCAATGTAGAATGAATGATTCTAGTTTTTTTATGACAAAATTGGTTATGAGCGAATGTAAAATTTCAATGTTTGGTTTGATGTATTCCTGGGCCAGAACGAAATTATGGTACTTTTACAGTTTTACTATTACTATTTTATCAAGGATAAGAAATAATAATTGTGGCTTCTTGTGATTTGAAAATACTGAAAGATAGAGAACCTATCGTGAAGAGGGGAAAGGCTTGGCTTACATACCAATGTGAAACATTCACAGAGAAAAAACTTCATTGTTGTCTACTGTTGTCTACTGTTGTAGAAGAAAAAGAACTCCTTGGGTGTTCACTAGTAAGTGACAAAACAATGGAAATAGTCAGTAAACAAGCATGAAAAAAAAACCAAAATCAAGATTGTTAGTTTAGTTAGTAAACAAGCATAAAAAAAGAAAAAAAAGAGACCAGAACTGAGATTGATATTGTATGAACATCGATGCATTGGCCAACCCAGGTGGACTCCCAAGTCTCACTAACTACTTCATATGGGAAAACTATTTTCTCTACAATATTTGGCATAAGGAAACATAAAACATTGGATGTTTTAGACTTTTAGTCAGTAGACACCAAGGTTTGAGTTGAACACATGGCTTCTGAAGTCTATTGCACCTTGCCGCTTTGGTTATTGGGCCAACCTAACATAACTTAATATTTAAAACTATCTTTTAGTTTCGGACTATTGATCTCGAAATATGGTTTGGGAATCCAAAATGACGTCGAAGGCAGATTTTGATAGATAGTGGTTAATAAGGAACTGTGAAAAGTTTCCCATTTCTTTGTCTTATTATGTGCCACTTTGTGCGAGCAGGGATTTTTGGAGAAGGCATAAGAGGAAGATTTTAATTACAGCTGGTGTTTTAGGAAGTGGGTATTTTCTTTACAGACAATATGATTACTACAGTCGAAGGCTCCATGATATTCAGAAAGAGTTGGATGATGAATGTGAAGCAGACGAACTCATCAAAGCTCAGTTAAGAGATTCTTACTTTTTCTCTCCCCCTTCTTATTGGTATCTGTTTATGAGTTCGTTAACTTTTGTGTTTGTTGGATTCGTGCTTACAGAATACAAGCTCATTTTGAGAACATTCAAAGAATAGCTGATACAACAACACTGCCTCATGCTATACAACATTTACACAGTCGGATAGAGGAAGATTTGCATCTTTCACACCTGACAGAAAGGTTAATCATGGGGAAGGATCAGCCAAACACTTTGACATTAGCAGAGAAACTTGATTTATGGGAAAACCTCAAAGTACTAAGTACGGAGTTATCTCTTTGGTGTATATATTTTCTGGTTTTTGATCTTCAACTTGTCCTCTTAACTGAAGACAATAGACTAATATCACCTTGGTTGGAATTTTTTCAGGCTTCACAAAGATGGCGATTTCACTTTGGGCAATAACTGTGTTAAGCTTATACATCAGAGTTCAAGTCAACATCCTAGGCAGGCACATGTACATTGATACTGCCCGTGGTCTTGGTATCTCCCATTTACCTGTAAGGCCTGCGTTTTTTCCATTTCACTCTTGTGTACTGTTTTCATCACTCACTCTTGGAATTACTACATTAGTTATATTACTATTTGATATCATGGTTAAAAAGCTGCGCAATACTTATTATTATTTAACTTTTTCTCGACTTTTTGTACATTGATACTGTTTGTGATGTCGTGCCTGCTGGGTGCCACGGCCTTGTTGTCCTTTACTTTAGCTCAAAACTTCTTCAGTTTAGCTCCATTTACATCAAAACGTATGCACATTCAGGGTCATCGTTGTAGACTTGTTGTGTATGAATTATTTTTCTACATTCTAGTCTTAAGTAGAATGACCATGTTACACCAATATATGAGTAGTCACGGTCACGGAGACAGCATAAATATCCATTCTTTTGCTAGCTGTAACTTCTGAATATGATAGTGTGCTATATGTAATTTGTATCATGGTTAGAAAGCTGTGCAATGCTTGGTATTATTTAATTCTTTCTTGACTACTGGTTTTCTTTTCTCTGATATTTTTCCTTGGATTCCTAATTTCACAGGAGGAGGCTGATCTCATCGATAGGGATGACCAGCAGAAATTTCTGGCCATCTCTGATTTTCTCTCTAATTATGGTCTGAATGCCTCGATTCCTAAAATGCAGGTAGCAGTAGCAGAAGTTCTCAAGAGGTAAGGGGCTTTTTTGAATGTAGTTTCAGAAAAAAAGAAGTTTTCTGATTGAAATTTCCCTAGTGAACGTCACATGAAACATATTCTTGAAACCTGTTGTGGATAGTTATACAAAGTGTGACACTAGCAGAGAAAATGGCAGCCGTTTCTGACATTAATAGACGTATTCTTTTTTTCAACAAGTTCAAGTATTTTTATCATTCCAAAAAAAAAAAAGGATGTTGAATGACATAATTCTAAACCCTCTTTCTATTAAAGCATTTTTCATACATTTGTATCGCACAGGTGGAAGGTCTTATAATAACCAGGGAACTGGGATTTTTTCTTTATGACACTTTATTCAAGACCAAATATGCTAGATTCTACAACTTTATTGCATAATTAGCTTAACATATTTCCAATCTATTATGTGATGGTATAAATCACATTGGGGCCAAAGTTACTAGGGGGAATTGAACTAATATTAGAAGACATTTGTATATGGTATATCACGATTTTTATGTGAAAATAATGTTTTTGATTCCAAGCTCTGCTGTCAAGTTAATTGGAAACATAGTTCACTCAAAGCTTTGTTTGAGAATGTTGTACAGAGATTACGTCTAATTTCAACGCGTGATGTGATTAAATGTCTTTGTTGGTTTTTGGTTGCAGAAAACAGTTGCGAGATGTCTTTAATTCAACTATACTTCGGGAAACTACTATACGAATAATGAAAATCTTCATGAGCTCAGGAAGTCCTCATCATTGGTTGGACTACTTGATGCCCGAGGACAATCAATCTAGTATTACAGCCATACCCTCCACTGATGACGATGCAGCCGTCCCAAATTTCAATAAGTTTGACCAACTTATGATGGAGACTAGAGCAGTGCTGCTAAGGTATGGGATAGTAAAATAACACTCACCATATTTTAAAAAACAATCTCATTAGTAGACATGCATGGAGTATTGAAGAGAGATCAAGGTTATGCACTTGGAACTCAAAATTGCTGAAAATCATGCTTGCATACGACTGTTTCTTCGATTCTACATTCTACTTGTGATCATATTCTTTTATGTTGAATGCAATGTCATCATACCAACAAGGCATAAGTGCGCACATCTTGGTCATGGGTTTGAGTTCGCCATCCCTAATTGTTATTGTATCCAGCATTGTCATCACACTCCATACAAATTTATAAACTTTCGACCATGTTTCTTTTCGTTAAAGTTCTATCATCTTTTCTTTTCTCTCTCTTTTTATGAGTTCAGTGCCGACTTTGGGAACATCGTCGAGAGATCATTAGAAGTAGGGGTCGATGCGTTGATGGAAGAAATGGAGGCCTCTCTGGCTGGGGGAAGCAGCGGGACATCAGGGATACCACTGGCCAGACTCGTGCCAAGAGTAGCCCAGATGGGACCATTGCTCCTTGAAGATCCAATAAAAAAAAGATTCATTCAAATGATAAGAGGTATATCAGAAGTAGAAATCTTCTTTACTCTTCTCTATGCAAATATGCCCGCCTCTTAGAAAGAACAATGACCATGGGCATCGCTTGCTTGCACATTCTTGCCATTTCTTTTTGCTCTTGTTTTGTTGTGGGAGTTACACATCATTGTAAAGAAGTCTCTGCTTTCCTTTTGGCTTGGAATCCTTGAACTTCCACAATTTGAAAGGAGCACTTGGGGTAACATGGTGAGAATTTATTTCATAATAATTTTAAATTCTTTCCATAAAATATTTCCTGGTTCTATACTTTTGTTGTTATCCTTGTATCTTTTAGTTTTAATTCTTGAAATAATGTCCATTCAAAAGGTTGATGAAAATACTGTATTTTACTTACTTTTTTTTGTAAAAAAAAATACACACTGTAGTTTACTGTCTGAAGATAGAGTGTCTTATCTAGAACCACTTATTTCACTAATGGCTCTGTTTAGTAGACATGAGTTGCAAGTTTGCTATGCGTAGGTGATCTACTAATCTAGATTAATTGGTTAAAATATTAGTAACCTATCTTAAAATTGAAGTTTTGAATTATTACACCTCATTAATTATATATACACACACACATACACACGCGTGCGATCGTGAATGAATAAGTTATGAGTTCAAAATCTTTCATTTTAATCATTGTTGAAGATTAAGACGGTTACAAGAAAACCTAGAAATGCCGAACTGTGAATGGATAGATTAAGTAATCCGCTCTTCTGAGTTTTTCGTGTTTTTTCATCTTCAGACTTGCAAGTATATGTCTATTTTTAACTTTTGTTTCCAAAGATTATTATTGGCTTCTATTCTAGTTCTGGCTGGCTTAATTTAAATCTTATCTAATTTGTTTGTATGCATATATTTCTCTGGACATTACCCTCTATTTGTTGATGCTAAAAAAATCTCCATTAAAAAGCATTCATTTTTTTTTTCCATGGTCAAAGATATGACTTTGACAAGCAAAATGAAGTATGATATGATTTAACGATAATTGAAATGTTTATGGAAAAATAGTTAAAAATTTTGGACATTCGATTGTGTATTAATCAACTTTAATTTTTATTGAAAATATAAGAATTAAAATTAGTCATTTTAAATATATTTTTTAAATTTGATAATATATATATAAAACAATACTAATTTACATTTTTTTTTTTTGATGATTTGATCTTCAGCTACCCTGAATAAAAAGAAAAACTAAATGATTTGACTAGTTCTTAACCACATTTTTCTTTATTATCATTTTTTTGGTCCAAACTAGAGAAAAAAAAAACCATTCTCTTTTCCTAGGTGAAAGAAGAAAAGCGGTAAAGTTCGGGATTTCTAAAAGGATATGAAACACCTATCGAAATAAGCGTGATAACAATTGAGGAACAAGAACTCATCGAAAAAAAAAATAAGTGAAAACCCTTTTGTTTAATAGTCATTCTACTTCTAATTCTCACATTTGTTGAGAATCCAACTTTGAAAAAGCTGAGAGTCCTTCAAATATTTATAAGCTATGTGAATTATTTTTTTCATTATTAATCGATTTTGAGATGAATGTTATTTAGTAACATTCCCTCTCTTTCTTCCAAACACCTCTTAACTAGACACTACACACATTTAGGTTATTTTTTGTTTTTAAAAGAAAAAGGAGTAGGAAACAATCGACCACGGTTCGAGAACCATTTGTTTGTATTTGAAGATAAACAATCATCTTTAACAATCAAATTTCACATCAAATTTGTCACTCAACCAAACAAGTCATATATCCTAAAATTAGTTATTAACTATTTAAATTATTAACATCAATTTTTAAACGAATAATTAATTATTTTAAACTACAATTAACCTCTCCATTTTTTTTTAAACCAAAAACAAACACACCCTTTCAATACAAAGAGAAATATATTTAAGCCCATTCTTTATTTCAAATAAAGTTAGCGATGTTAGTCTAATAATACGTTGCCCAATGGCGAGAAAAAGTGAGGAAAATTTCAGAATAAAATAAAATTATCCTTGAGGCGGCCGAAAGAGACTGTTCTTCCACGCTCTCACCAATCTTCAACGGCTCTCTTTGTGCTACGAACTGAACTGAACTGCAAACTCACCATCTCCAAACCCTAATTTCGCCGGACTTCCTTGTAGCAATGGTGCCCTAGGCAACGATCCCATGTGTCTGGCATGAGAACGATCCATCTAACAAGGTATTCTGAAGGAGTAATTTGTTGGCAGCGATGGCTGAGCTCGATCCATCTAAGAAAGTTGCCGATAGATACTTAAAGCGCGAGGTTCTTGGGGAGGGTACCTATGGTGTTGTATATAAGGCCATTGATACTCAGGTAGGTCTTAGGTCTTTGCCCATCTAATTTAATACGATTCTGCATCTCGGTTTGTGTGGAAAGTTCATAGCGATTTGATTATTTTGTAAGTAAACATGGCTATGAGAAAGAGAAGGGTAGTTTGATAAGTTGTAGCTAAATTTTCTGCTGTCGGTTTTCCGACGTTTTTAGATTTCATGGCAATATTGCGACGGGTTCTGGAACTTGTTTGGGTATTTCTTCGAGTTTGGTTACTCCGGTTGTTTTTCAATTTGGTTCTTTTTGCCCTAGGTTTTAATAATTCGTGAAAACTGAAAACAATTTTGTTTACCTGAACTGATAGCTGAATTAGAAGTCTAGATTAAAGGTAGGCGGCAGTTATTAGATTTACTTGCCTTAAATTCTGATTCCTAGATGCTTCAAAACTTAAAATTATGTTCATTCTATTACATCAACAAAATTGGGGTTTCAACTTGTTTTTCTTTTCAACTTTTAGACAGGACAGACGGTTGCAATCAAGAAAATTCGGCTTGGGAAACAAAAAGAGGGGGTAAATTTTACGGCTCTTCGAGAAATCAAGCTTCTTAAAGAGCTCAAAGATTCAAGTATAATTGAGTTAATTGATGCATTCCCTCATAAGGAAAATTTGCACCTTGTTTTTGAATTTATGGAGACGGACCTCGAAGCTGTTATACGTGATCGAAACATATTTCTTTCCCCAGCTGACATAAAATCATACCTTCAAATGACTTTGAAAGGCCTTGCTTATTGCCACAAGAAATGGGTTTTACATAGGTATCATAATTTTCTATAATGATGTTACTTGTAATGCGTAATTCAAATTATTTAGCAGCTGCAGCTTAGGTTATATTTATGAGATGCTTGCTCGCACATTGCAGGGATATGAAGCCAAATAATTTGTTGATAGGACCTAATGGTCAACTAAAACTTGCAGATTTTGGTTTGGCTCGTCTATTTGGGAGTCCAGATCGCAGATTTACTCACCAGGTACTTTCTCTTCTCCCTCTTTTGCATTATTGATCAGGGAATAGTTTATTGCACTTGAATCCCTCGACTGTAATTTGGTATCTATCATAGCTATAGCCTTTTTAGCTGGGCATATTCATTGACCTGGTTATGTACTATAGAAATAGTATTGTTTTTCAATATAAACTTGTACAAGCCAAGAACCCATCTTCGTTTTATTGTGGTCAGATATTTCAACACTATATCTGAATTTCCATTCATATCAATCTCAACATATCTGTATTATTTCAAAATAGGTGTTTGCCCGATGGTACAGAGCACCAGAGCTATTGTTTGGCACCAAGCAATATGGTTCTGCAGTGGATGTTTGGGCAGCAGCTTGTATTTTTGCTGAACTTTTACTTCGTAGACCTTTTCTTCAGGTTCATCTATATTTATAACTATAAATTATTATTTGATTTACATGATGACGGCTAATGTTTAGCCCATGAGAATTGTATTTACTCATTCTCCTCTTCATCAGCTTGTGATATTTAGACTCACTATGTGTGCAAATAATAACTTTAATATAAACTTAGTCTTGAGCCACCCATCTCTCTCTAAAACAACCTTCTCTAGAAACCTTAGCTGCCCATCTCTTTCTCTCCTCCTCCTCAGACGTCCTCCTGACCTCCAAAAGGAGGAAGGACACTGGACACTCTCCACCAGTACCAAGCACTGCACCGATGCCGTGCTCTTCTCTTTTGCAACTCCATATTCATTGGTTCCTCTTTCGCCTACCTTCGGGATCGTGACTTCATCGGCGAACAACAAAGCTCTTTTCTTCACCATGGGCGTGATCTAATCTTTTTCGGTGCTGAAACTCCTCCTTGTACTACATTTATTCTGTTCATGCTTTGTAGTTGCTATGATTGTGTTGTGTTGTTCGTCAGCACATTTGCTTGTTTGCCTCTCTTGATCTGCCTGTATGCAACTGGTTTCCTCTTTATGCGACCCGAACAACATGATCTTGCGGATGCTTTGCCTCACATACTTGGATTCTCTTCAACACCTATGCCTACTTCGTTTCACGTGAACCACACAATTAGATCTGCCTGTTACTCACCCTTAATCCTCTGTTGATTTTCCCATGTTGCATAGTCCTACGTGACTGCGTCGCCTTTTCTCCCAATACTTTCTTTCGACTTCTTGAGTTTTCAACTATGAAAAGTGGCGTTTTCTCCATTGAAGCCCTTCACCAATGCCTTGTTTCTTAGGCGAGCATCAGCTACACCGATTCTCCATTGAGTAGTTTCCTTATCTAGCGCTAAAATGGACTCTTTCCTCATTCTCGATGGTAGCATCACACAGTTAACATTTTAATCATCCTCTTCACCATCTATCTTTAGAGATTAGAGGAAAATAACTTTTGGAATTATAAGGAACATGCAAGCTTCACCATAATACACCTCGTGTTTCTTCCTCTATGTTAAGAGCTTTCTCTATTTTTTATTGGTGTATATGCTTGTATTTATTGAATTTTCCTATGTATTTGCCCTCTAATTGGCCATTGTACACAATAAAGAGGGCTAAGGGGAAGCGCGGTGATCGAAGCTTGGACTTTAAAGGTGTCCTCCCTCAAGGTTCCAGGTTTAAAACCCACCCGTGACATTAATTCATAGACACCTTCTATGTCTTCATTCCTTTGATGTCTCCCGATGCCTGACCTAGGACGGGTGGGGTTACCTCGGATATAGTGGAGTGAAGTTTCGATTTCTCGATTTTCAAATAAAAATAATCCTTGATATGTTAAGCTTTATAGTTGCGAAGCCTAGTTTAAATAATGAGTATATAGGTTCTATGAAGAAGGGGGTAGAAACTTGTGTTTGGAGACCCTTTTTGTTAGTGGTTTTCCTTGTTAGACCTTTGTTTGGTTCTTTCATTCTTTTCTCTCTTTATTAGAAAAAAAAAAAAAGAAACCCGAGTTTGTGTAGATGTTGTTAGTATGTGATGTAAAGGTAGGTTTCTTAGCCTGTAAGTTTAACAAGCCCGTATGTTCTTACCTTCATATTACCTCCAGATGTTACTCATTTGCCTATGTTTGATAACTTACTCTTCTGAGAATCTTACTGCTTAGTCACTGGCAATTTTGTTCCGTTATATTTAGAAGTTTTTGCATCACTTTGTAAAATAGACAACATTTTTCTTTGTTGTCTCCCGATGCCTGGTTACGTCGGGTATAGTTGAGCAAAGTTTTGATTTTCCGGTTAAAAAAAAAAGGATAGAATTTTGATTCGGGATTCTTGTAATTCTTTCTATTGTATCTCTTAAATCATTTTTATTGTTGACAGGGTTCAAGTGACATCGACCAATTAGGGAAGATCTTTGCAGCTTTTGGTACACCTACATCTTCTCAGTGGTCTGATATGTTATACTTACCTGATTACGTGGAGTTCCAATACGTTCCTGCACCTCCTCTCCGATCATTGTTTCCTACGGCTAGTGATGACACGCTTGATCTTCTATCAAAGATGTTTGCTTATGATCCAAAATCTAGAATTTCCATTCAGCAAGCATTGGAGCATAGGTTCCATTTCTGAAATATGAAAATATAATTAGAAGCCTAGAATCGTCTTGGATACATTGCTTACATCATTTTCTTTTTAGGTACTTCACATCTGCACCATTTCCCACAGATCCTAGTAAGCTTCCAAGGCCTGCTGCAAAGCGCGAACCAATGAACTCTAGAGTTCCAGATTTAAATTCAAATGAAGGTCCTACAGTTCTCTCACCTCCAAGAAAGTCAAGAAGAGTAATGCCCGAGCGTGAGGTTTTTGAAGGAAATACACAACGAGCTGATAAGCTTGATGACCATGTTAATGAGGCGAGAGACATATCTGCTGGAAATTCAAGCAAAAATGAAGCAGTACCAATGTCGTTGGATTTTTCTATATTTGGTGGAAAACCTCCCAACAGACCAACAATTAACAGGTAAAATGTTCTTATTCTACCACAATAATTTTATTTTGTGATTAAGGGACCTTCTTGGATGTAATTTTATACTCCAGGTTTGAATTAAATTGAATATTGACGTGTCATGGATAGTAATCGTATTATTGCACAAATTCCCTTTATCAGAAATGAGAACTTGATGTTGTAAGATGGTTTTAACCAAGTTCCCATTCCGGACCCACGAACAATATGGTTTTTAATGTTAGTTTTAAACAAGAAATCAAACATTTCACATAACATATGAACATGGTCTTGGGTGGGCACTAGAAATTAATTTTTGTTGTAAGATCAGACGGTTGTCGTGTAAGAATAGTTAAAGTGTGTAGGCGATTCTCCTGTAAGAATAGTTACAATGTGCATAAGCTAGTATACCCACTTGGAGGTGTTTGTTTGCAAAATTGTGGAATGATTAGAAGAAGAAATTGAGTAGTTATGAAGAAGAAATTGTAGTAACAGCTTGTTTGGATGAGATTTTTATAGAGCGATTATAAAAACTCATTTTTAATAGCTCCATAAATGTCTCAATCATACACCTCCTTACAAATATATATAATATACACAAAACTTGGTTTTCGTGACACTTAGAATCTTAAATAATTTTTGTTTTTCCTCCTCCTTTTGCAGTGCTGACAGATCACATCTTAAAAGGAAGTTAGATCTTGAATTCCAGCAATAAGGAGTTTCTGTATCAGTGTACTGCAATACAAATTCAGCCTTTGAATGCAGAGGTACAACGTCTTTGAAATTTATTCGAACTTGAATCATTAAATCATTTTTCTGTCCTGTAATCTCTCTCTCAAAAATGACCTCTTGTCCTGTAAACTTTATGATAAGTTTTACCCCCTGTTTCCTTTTCTCTTCCCAGCTAGTTCGTTTTTTTTTTTTCTCAATTTAGTGCTTGGAGAGGTGGATGAAAAGTTTTCCAATACATAAGCGAAATTGTAACTCTGTTAATAATATACATTTTTTAAAACTATTTAGATGGGTGCAATGTTTCTGGTGTGGGACATTCAGTTTACACTCTTTAATCTGCTTAGTAGTTAAGAGAATCTTGCTGAATATCCTCACGTGCTTGCTCTGCTCTTTGGTTGTGTTTTCTAGGGCAAACTGAGGAATTACCTCCAAGTAAAGATTGCTGGATCATTTATCATTTACCCTGAAATTCCCTCGAGCAACTGCTAAATTATTCCAGTGTTTCATTATGTAATTTGCACACATAGCTAAGTTTGTTCTTGAGTTTACAATAATGGGTGGGAGATTCGAACCCATGGCCATCTAGTCACTGGGTCTACACTAATGTCATTGAGCTACTGCTCGTATTGACCATATATGTAATTGAAATTGATTCATTTGAAACCTGATAGCTAAACGTAATTCAGTTGATCCCTTCTTCAATATATTTGATTGCTCTGCTTTAGACCATTTCTGCTACCATTCGATTTTGGTGGTACTAAAAAAAAAAAAGAACTAAGCAAACGATATGCAAGAATTCTCTAATTTTTTTTGTCCTCAAGGGTGGGCTCGTTGGTTGAGGCCTTAGGCTTCGGAGATATGTTCTCTTGGAGGTCTCAAGTTCAAGATTTATGTGTTAAGCTTAATGGTAAAAAAACTTTTGTTCTCTCTTACGTCCAGACATTGGAATGGGTGCGGGGAACGTTCGGGTTTAATCCAAAACTTCGAATACCAATCATAAAAAGAGATCACCAAGTTTTCTTGCTACCTTTGAATTATAACTTAGGGCTCCCAATAGTTGTATACTAGCAGAAGGTAATCTATCTCACAATCATTCGATTCCAATTCTAAAACTTTCAATCCAAGGGTCCTGGATTAGATCATTCGCCATGTTCATTCAATAAACAGACCACAAACTACCGCAAGATAAAACTGAAACACTCAATTCTAACATAATTTCCCAAGATTGAATTATTTCTTAACAAATGAAAACTTAGAAATCAACTTCAAGTGAAAGAAACTTCAGCTACTTATTGTCGAGAAGTCCCGTCATAAAAGTTAGCTTTCGCCTTTCAGTGTGTCATTCCACAGTGCATTGATTTTCAAAGTAGAGATTGATCACAAATCGCCTCCACCGAGAAACTCGAGTTTCACGAGACGAAATTCACAGGAATTATAACATCATACACGCGATCTGTAGCTATCTTTGCCTGGATATGACAAACAAATACATTAAAAAGATCACATTTAGGAGAAAAGACAAAGTTAGAGATTTGAGTTAGGAATTGTACTTCTTGGTCCCAGTTTGTGCGGATGGTTATGATAGCAAGAGAAAGTGTTTGGACAACGAGTGCACAAATGATGCCTGACCACAGCCCCTGTTTAAGAATCAACCATAGAAGAAAGTTAAAACTTTATGGTTAGTAGTAGGAATTTTTTTTGATGACCGAGAATCTGAGTTTTGCCCCACGACATATTTGAGGCATTCACGCTCATCTCACCGCTCGAATCTAGGAAACAAAAAGAAATTTTACTATTAAACTCACTTGTGAGTTGATGAATGAAATAAAGGAGGGAGAAACCTCAAGGCAAAAGCCTATTACAAATAATTTTGCCAATTGGCAATAAAAAGATGTTTACACCAGAAATAAATAGAAGTAAGAATTGTTTCTAGAAAAAAAATAAAAGTTATGAGATAAATCCCTGAAAACTCTTCGATTACGCTCCAACCAAAGATTCCAAACTAGAACTCGAACCATTGGTAGCCAAATCTCTTTTTGTATCCTTTGAAGGGAGACCCCAATAAAACCAAGTGTAAGAAGTCATGAATATTGAATGGCAAAACAGTGAACCAACCAAAAGGCCTTCAAAAAGTAACTCTAGAGGCTCCAAGCAAAAGGACAATGAATAAAGAGATGACCCAGAGCTTCAGAGGACCGATAGCACATAACACAACAGTTGGGAGAAAGATCCATATACGACATGCGACGTTGAAGACGATCCATACAATTAACTGCGCCAAAACTGAGTTCCCAAAAGAAAATTTTAACTTATTTCGGGTAAACATCCTGCCAAATAGATGAACAAAGATCCTTATGTAAACCAGCAACATCCCCCATCAAACTTTCAGTCAAAGATTTAATCGAAAATAATCGGGTGGGTTCCAAGGGCCAAATCCATGAATCTAGATTCTGTGATAGGCGAACACCATCAAGAATGACAAATAGAGTCGACAATCCAACCAAAAGTGAGTAGTCCTACCACTCCCAATACACCGTTTCGCACGACTAGAAATCATAGGAATATACTTGCAAATGGATTTCCAAAGAGAATAATTAACTGGTCCTTTACAATCCAATGACCATGAACCCATCTCTCTATTACCATAGAATTTTGCCACAATAAGATCACGCCAGAGAGAAGGAGATTCCTGCGAAAACCTCCAAATCCATTTTGCCAAAAAAACACGAATTACGATACCTAAAATTTCCATCCCCAAACCCCCAAAAGCTTTGGGAGTTGGGTTGTGGACCAATTAATGTTATGCATACTACCATCAGAACTTGCACCTTCCCAAAAAAAAATTCTTACAATTTGGTCTAAAAGATCTGATACAGCTACCAACATTTTAAACAAAGAAAAATAATATATTGACATACTAGAGATAATTGACTGAATCAAAGTGAGACGACCCCCCTTTGAAATGAAAGAAAATTTCCACTTATGAAGCTTTTGTCTAACCTTCTCAATTACTGGTTGCCAAAAACCAACAGATGGAGATTTACCCCCAGAGGCAAACCAAGATAGGAAGAAGGCCAATACCCCATATTACATCCAAAGGAATTTTGAAGCCAAGCCTTGTCCAAATCCTCAATATTCATACCCCGGATTTCACTTTTTGCAAAGTTAATTTTAAGACCTGAGGCACACTCGAAGATACGAACAACATTAAATAAATTTGTCACAACAACCTTATCAAAAGTGAAGAAAATTAGTATATCATCACTAAATTGCAAGTGAGTCAAATTCAAAGAAGATAAGCCAAAAGAATGAGTTGATAATTTGTTGATACTATGACAATGGTTGAGCAATCTACTAAGACAGTCTGAAATTAGGATGAAAAGAAAAGGAGATAGCGGATCCCCTTGGCGAATACCCTGAGTTGGAATTATTTTACCACAAGGCTTACCATTAATCAAAATTGAATAATTGACACTTCTAATACATCCTCGTATCTAGGATCTCTAACGCTCCCCAAATCCCTTTGATGAAGAATAGCATCCAAAAAATCTCAATCAACAGTATCAAAACCTTTCTCAATATCAAGTTTTAAGAATAAGCCTTTTAAATTCCTCGTAGACCAATCGTCAAAAACCCTCATTAGCCAAAAGTGACGCATCAATAATCTAGCGATCAACAATGAATGCAAACTGATTGTCAGAGATAGCGGAGGAAATACCACTTTTTTAAGCCTATTAGATAGAACCCGAGCAACAACTTTATAAATAACTGATGTCAAACTAATAGGTTGATACTCATAAACCAACTTTGCATCGAAGTTCTTTTTAATATTAAACAAATGTAAGTTTCATTCATTACCACGTTAGTAATATCAGAGTTATAGAATCATTGATAACCACCATAAAGTCCGCATTTAAGATATCATTCACTTGTGAGTTTCAAATTTGAGACTTCTATAAAAGATATATTTTGGAAATCTCAAACTTCTTCTAACGAGGCTGCCCCTCGGAGACTTGATCAGTAAGATTATAAAACATTTGTCTTATGGTGAACATGAAAAGCAGAGATCATAAAAATTGTCATATTCTTACCGCTCCACCAATGTGCAAAACAAAAGCAAGCAGAATTGCAGATGGAATTCCCACAATATAATATGATCCCAGATTGACATATGCACCAAGCTTTTGCCAACCACAACCTCTAGCAATGCCTGCATTGTTTTTATGCTCATACATATAAATAATTTAAAAAAAAAAAATCATTTGAAGGGTGCTAAGATATGTCTGGTTAGGTCACAAGGGTAGAAAAATCCTAGTGCAGACATGAAGTCAAGTCATGGTAGACTGTAGGTCAAGTCATGGAAGACTGTAGAATTGTACTCCCAAATAAAATATTAACACAGAGAAAAGATTTTACAATTTACCATTGGTTACTGGTTAGGAGAGATAGATGCAATTTATTAGGGTGCATATATATTTTTATCTTCCTGTGAAGACTTGCTGCATATTTTTATTTTACACAAAAAGGAGTATCAGAAGTCCATGTTTGATTTTTTTATAACCCAACTTAACACAAGTGGTACATTTTGTTTGTGTTCTTTGTGGAAATCCACATCTTAATACATAACAAGAAAATGTTATCTAGACAAAAAGGCTAAATTATAAACTCTAAAATTCATGACGTAATGCGTACTAACCAGCATGATCTAGTGATCAAAGAGGGTTTTAGAGATTTAAAAAGTTATAAGTTCAATTTATGGTAGCCATCGATGTAAGAGTTCATTTCTATGAGTTGTCTTGATAATCAAATATTGTAAGATCAGACGATTTATCCTAGTTTCACCTCTACTTCAATTGTCGCTCAAGGCTAAATATTATTTGAATCCACTTCCACAATTTTCATTCCAAGGTTTTTTTTTTTTTTTTTTTTTTTAAGTTCAACTACCATTGGAGAGTTTTAAACTCATGACCTCTTGTTTATGAAAATGAACTGATGTCACTAAGCTATTGCTCTCATTTTCTATTCCAAGACTAGTTGGAGCCAAATAAATGTGTAAAAAAAACAATATATAGTTGTAGAATATGAGCAAATCAGAACCTGAAAGAACACATTGAATTCCATCAAGAAAATTGGAAGCTGCAACTAAAGGAAGCATGTTTGCAACATATTCGACCACTTCCTGTTCATTGCTATAAGCATGGCCCCAAAGTTTACGTATAAGAATTAAGACAATTCCAACCAGTAGCCCCTCAATAACGGCTATTGTCATTACTACTTTCCCAGCTAGCTTTGCTGCTGCAGGATGGCCAGCTCCTAGTTCATTTGAGACTCGTGTGCTTACAAAATGAAACAGAAACATAGAAATCTCAGTTACACTGAATTCTTCCTCTTTTTGTTAGAAATGCAAAGTTTTCAGTTTCCAAATTCAGGCAAGATGGAAAAACAACATGTTTAAGTGATCATTGGTAAGTTCTTGGAAGAAATAATTGAGATTCAAATGAGAAATTGTATCAAATTTACCTTCCTGCACCACTCAAACCAAATGGGATCATCCAAACTGTTGCAGCTGTATTAAGGCTGGTAAAGAAATGTGTCAGTGAAGCTAGATGTGCATTTTTCTTTTTACAATATGAGGGGTAGGGGAATCAAACCTAACTTCAAGGTTGTAAGTATAAACGAGAGGTGTCTAGATAATAAGAAACAAGAATCTTATTTTTCAGTTTAACAATTGTGGATGTGAGATTTGAACTATACATTGATGCCACTGAGTTATGTGTCACAGTCGCACTTTAGAGATAGCGGAATAGCGACTATGCGGCAATGACTCAACTAAACGAAAACGCAAAGTAGGTGATACAACCGGTGCAACCTTTATTAGGACTCGAAAAAAGGTTTTCGAAAAAAAAAGAAAGAAAGTTTTAGAAATAATTTTAGGTTATAACAAGATGCAATAAAGACTGCTTCAACTATACTGCATTCATCATATAATTTAGTAGGAAGGAAGTTTCAAGAAGTTATACTCCGACTCTTCTATAATAAATTTTGGAACATAATTGACGTGACACCAATGCATATGAAAATGGCGAGGACTCAACAACTAGAATAAAATGAAGGAAACTATCCTCACATTCAACGACAACAAGATAACATGGAAACATGACGAAACGGAGTCGAACGGGCACGAGACCGTGGACAAGTATGACCGTGACACTATGCTCTTGTCGGCTTAAGAAACAAGAACTTATCCCCTTAAGAAATGGACTGTCATTTACCTGATAGAAAGCACTGATGTCTCCAATTTTGGATTTGGTAGAAGTCCTGATAGAAGAACCATCATCTCAAATGACCACATTTCCAAGCTGTTGAACATTTTTTTTCCAAAATTATGAGACATATGCATCTTTATGATTTATGATAAAAGAGGAGTCATAGTAAAGGGGGAGACTTACCAAACCATGCAAGCTGAAGGAATTGCAAGTTTAAGGAAATATGGAATGTTGTGAAAAGCCTGCACTGAAAAGCCAGTCCAAGACCTCGAACATGAAGGAGAAAACTTAACATAAAGTATCAACATCAACACATTGAGCCAATAGGAGATGGCGTTGGCCACAGCCGCCCCTCGGATCTCGAGTCCAACTTTGAGAATCAAAATCCAACAAATGGGGATATGAAGCAAAGCTGCAATTGCAGAACTCAAAACCATTGGGAAAACAATGTTTTGGGTCTGTAAGAATCTGTTCAGGCATTGAAGAAGACCATATGCAAACAGGCATGGTATCATACAAATAGCATATTTCCCAGCTTCTGCTGAAATTTCAGAATCTTGGCCAAGTAATTTCAGAATTCCTCCTGTGTTAGCCCAGATCATTGCAAGAGGTACACTCACGAGTAAGAGAATAACCATTGCTCTTTGCATATGAATTCCCAGCATCTGATATTGCTTTGCTCCATAAGATTGCCCACAGAATGTATCCAGAGCACTAGCCATCCCCATCTAAACATACACTCAAAATACAAACAATTTTACGTAAAGATAACTAGGTTCGAAACTCAAAGTGGATCATTCTCTTTTCTGTTGTTCTTTTATAATCGAGAATCAAAGATTTGCTCCACTAGATATGCGGGGCACCCGCATGCATCTTAAATTCTGGATTGGCATCTTAAAGCTTGGATTGGAAACAGCAAGAAATTTTACGACTAAACTCGCATATACGTGGAACATCCAAGCAAGCAATACCTTGGAGGAGACACCAAAAAGCCTATACCGGCAAGACTGTTGGAGATACTCAACTTCTTCCCACATGGGAAGAGTGAGTAATTCTCAACTAAGAAGCACAGACACTTCTATTTTGACAACGTATCCGTGTCCGACACCGGCACTTCCGGACACTCTTCGGTCACGTGTCCAACACGCAAAATTTTGCGTCCTCTTTTATTATTATTATTTTTAATTTCTGACACTTCACGGACACACCTTGGACACTTCATGGACACCGGCCTCCATTTAAGAATAATTTGTTTCAAGTTGGTGGAGGCCGTCAACGACAACATCTGCCAAAGATAGATGTACTAAAATGAAAAAAAAAAGGAAAGAAAGAAAATAGAGTGAAGAAAAAAAAATGAGATAATAAGTATGCATGTAAATTTTGATTTTTGTGCTTTTAGTATGCATGTAAAGAATTTTGAGATTTTGATCATTATTGAATTTAAATGGACTCATATAACTAACTAAGTAAGTTAACTTCATATTCATCCTTATTAGAAATATTTTTCATAGTTAGTAAAATTCTTTTAATATTTTGGATTTTAACTTTTAATAGTATATCATAGAAAATTAAAATAAATAACGTGTCCGTATCCTACATTTTAAAATAATGACGTGTATACTTGTATGTATCGTGTCGTGTCCGTGTCCGTGCTTCTTAGGTTCTCAACATCTTTAAAAACATGCGTAGATTACTCCCCTTATTAATACAACTTCACACTATTTAACATAGTATCGTAGCGTCTGCATGAATATTTGGTTCACAGATCCAAAAAGAAAAAAATCTAAGCGAGTATTTAATCCACAAATTTAGATTCGAACCATGTTGGTAAAACCTATGCAAGGTTCTACAAATTTAGATTCAACCAAAGGAAATGAACCTAAGCGGATAGTTCAGTACACAAATTCAAATATCAATCCAAGACAACGTTTCCAACATTGCACCATCTCGAAAGAGCATATGAGAGCTACTCCCTCATCACCGATTAATTTTCAGATAAAACTTCATACTATCTAACAACTGAACGATTCTCAATACAAAAACCATTATTAGACATTCAGCAAAACACGAATGAACTTTTTTTTATGTTTTTTGAACTCTGAAGAATCAAACAGAAACTTAACTCACCAACAAGCTGAAACCAGTGACAGATGCAAAAGAAGAGGCGATTGAAGCACCAGAGAGAGGCAATTCGCCGAGATGACCGACGAACATTACTGAAATCATCTGCAAACAGTATTGTAAGAGACTGACCAAAACCAGAGGCCCTGCAAGCCATACCTGCTTCTTTACTTCCTCTCTTATCGCTTCTCTTCTCCGATTCAGTCCATCTTCGGAAACGTCGACAAGGGGCGAATTCATTGACGAGTTTGAACCTTTCTCCATTATTCTCTGCTTCTACGACGCACAGTCTGATTCCTGCTGACCACTCTATCAACACCAAACATAAATTGCAACCGGTGAAAAACAGAAAATTAAAACTAATGAAAGTTAAAACGTGCTCTTCCAAATTGAGCTTGTGCCCCCACACCTACGCCTACCAAACACGTGTTAAAAATTGATTGAATATTTAAAAATATAAATTATTAAATACTCCTAAAAAAATTATACTCAAACGAGCTTTTGATTGCAATCATTATTCTTGAACTCTCATTCTAAATACCCCTAAAAATTTGACTGGAATCATTACTTTTAAATACTCAAAATAAATCATTCTTCTAAATACTATTAAAAATTATATCCAAACAAAATTTTTAATGCAGTTATTGCTAATTATTACTTCTAAAAATATTCAAAATAAATCTCGTCCAAAATACTAATTCTAAATATTCTTAAAAATTGCATTTAAACAAACTTTTGACTGCAATCATTAGTAATCGTTACTTCTAAATATTCAAAATAAATCTTCATTCTAAACACTCTTAAAAACTGCATCAAATCAAGCTTTTGACTGCAATCATTATTTCTAAATACTCAAAATAAATCATTATTCTAAATATTAATTCTAACTATTCTTAAAATTTCAATCCAAACATCCCCTAATATTATTTGCTATGTTTGTTTTTTGTGGAAAATGAGTGATAAACTACTACTCTTTGAAAACTACCCGATTGTACATTGTCGTAAACAATCACTCTTAACTATTCATCAAATCTTCTATCAAACTATTTTTTTCATCAGATATATCACTCAAATATTACTAACATCAATTTCCAAACAAGTATTCAACTACTATTAACCATCTTCATTGCATTCCTCCCACTCTACTCTTTTCTATAAAAAAAACAAACACTTTGAGAAATTTGCAAAATCGAAAAAAAAAAGAAAAAATCATAATTTTAAATATCGACATTAAAAAAAAAACAAATATAGTTATTGTATTATTAATATTGAATTAAAATGTATTAATGACTATATATATATATATACATATATTATGCAAATAATGTTAGAATTTGCTAATTATTTTGAGAGAATAGTGTTGTCGATACAATTGCAAACGCCACGTGACTGACTTTTTAGATAGTTTTTACTTTTATTTATTAAAATATATATTTTTTTAATGTATTTTTTATTTTAATATATTTATAAATGTAACATCACATCAAAAACAACCCACTGTTTTAATAATTCTTCCATAAACAATCTTCATATAAACAAAAATTAATAACACCTCTTTCTAAATATTCTACCAAAATTTTAAACAATAGAGCTATTACTAAACCCTCAAAATAACTTCCCCATAAAATGTGACAGTAACATCACCTACTTGAACCTTTCAAACAAAACACCGTTTACGAGTAAGCTTCGTAATTATATAACTTCCAAACAAAACACGATTTACTGTAAAGTAAACTTCTGAATTATTACAATTGAAAAAGGTTGATTACCTATCGCATATGTTTTTTTAAATATAAAAAATAAATTTATTGGTCAATTTTATGTGTCTGCTCAAATAAAATAAGGTAAGGAAAGAGCTTTAAATTTTGGAATTTTTATTGCCTCACATTTCCCAGTCATTGCCATAGCAGCCCACGTGACACGCAGTAAATAATTAATATATTTTAATATCTTTAGTACCACGAGAAGTGTCGGAAATCAAAGAGAAGGAAAGACATATTTTCCTATTGTTTGACTCATCAACTTTCATTAGATTCATCACTACTTTTTTTTTTTTCATTTATTTCTTTCCTTTTGGCGTACCCAAACTTGTCCTAAATTTTTTAGTACATGTCATAGTTTACACTTGATTTCCATGCAAAATATAGAAGTAAAAGGGCTTACAAGCTTGTTTTCAGACGCTTGGATGCTCCGAATTTGTTGAGTCTTCCGTCTTCAGCTTCGACCTTATTTTATTAGTTTTAATCTTTTAGTTTCCATCCTTGCAAACGCGGGATATGTATATATTTATAGAGCTCTTGTGGCCTTGTAGGCTTCTTGATTCTTTGGACGTGATCGTTGAGTTTGCTACATGCACCTTTGAGTTTATTACGTGGACTTGAGTATTGTTTAATTTGGATCAATTTCTAAATAAATCAACTTTTGATTCAATTACTTTTAAGAAAATTATGTTTGTAATTGGCCTAAAAGTCGATTAAATTCTATTTTTAAACAAGCCGAAATTTCTCAATAACAAATGCCTCGTTTTTTTAAGGTTTATGCACAATCCGAGTCGATGAATCTCAAAAAAGACAGTTTTAAGTCGACGTTAAACTTGAACGTCAACTATTTAATATGTTAATTTAATCTAGATATGAAATTGGCTTATATTGTTGTTGTTGTTTCTTAACATCTTTGTTTTGTCAACTAACCAAAATTTTGAAAATTGTTAAAAAGATTTGATTGTGCTTTGCTTAACATAAAATCTTGATTTGAAATTAAAGTAAAGCAAATAGTTTATTAGAATCCGAACATGAACTTATACGAGATTAAAATTTTACTCAAATTTTAATTTAAATCATGGATAAATTTTTAATCCAATTGAATCTTGATTTAATATAATTTAGTAAATCTTTGTTTTGAGTACATAATTTAGTAATATTTCAATCTAATTTAATCTTGGAATTAGATAAAATTCACCTACTACCATATCTAAATCAATAATAATAACTTGAAAATTTACACACACACATATATATATAAGTTTGAATTTAGAATTTTATCAATGTTTGAACTTGAATCATTTTATTGAAATTCATATTACGCATCTCATTATTATTCTACGTTGAAAAGGTGAAGAAATATTTAAGAACTTATATGATAGATGAGTTACTTCTGTTATTGTTAATTGATATTTTGCGATCAATATTGACATTTTTTAATATGGTAGTATGAATGCTGACACTTTTTCTAACAATTTATCGTGTATAGCTATTTTAAAGTTGTATAACATAAATTTTACTAAAATTATAGCACAAATTTTGTAAAGACTCATTTATAGTACATTTTTTAGTAGACTTTTTCCCATTTTTGCATTTTTGTTCAAAGCAATCAAAGATTTTTTCATCCAAAACATGAACGAGCGATCTTTCTTCTTGGAACAAGCTCATGGTTCAATGGTCATCTTCAATTCAAATCCATCACCTAAGGCTTTGATTCTTGTTTTTAGAGGCAATTTTCTCCAATTTTGATGCTCGAAAGAGGGCCTACAACGAAGATGCAGTAAATCTCTTTTCTTTTCTTTTTTTTTTCTGTGAAAACATTGAAACTCATTTCTTTCTTTTCAGATCTAAAGAGTTAGAAATCTTCGTTTGAGAAATCAAGCAAGATCAGAGCTTTAATTCCAATGAGGTAAGACACTTGTTACGCACTTTTCGTTCTCTTCATGAGTACATATCCGGTCTCGATTTTGCAAAAGAAGATCTTTAAGTTCGTACATCTGTAAATAATAAATGGGTTTTAGGGTTTTTCGCCGAAAAAATGGAGAAAAAGTTGAATTGAAATAAGGAGATCAAAAAAGAATAAAAAAATCTAGAGGAACCAATCAAAATTCAAGGTTTTTTTTAACACATCTTCTTCATCTCACTTTTTTTTTTCCGAACTCTTCCTCTTCTCTCAATTTCGTTTTCTTCCTCTCGATTTCGATTCGTTCATCTTGATTTTTCTCTATTCTTTTTTCATCTCCCGTGGTTCAATTCAACTTTTTCTCTACTTTTTCCGGCGAAAAAAGTCTTGGAGTCCATTTCTTTATTTCCAGATCTACGAAGTTCATTTCATTTGCATAATCGAGACTCAATATATGCTCACGAAGAGAAGAGATTTCCAACAAATAAGACACTCGTTGTTTTGCTCCAGACACTTATTCTGATTGAAGTTATTACCGTATTGATGGAAGGTTATCAACTGATAGAAATGATCAGAATAATAGACTATCAATATAGACATGAGAGTTATAATAACTCGAGAATCCCTATCTTTAGAATGAGGTTTTCCCTAAATTTGATTTGAGGTTTTATTATTTTGGTTGTTATTAAATTATTGGAGTATTTGTTGAGTCAATAGTTTAGTGAAAATAATGTTGACTTGAATATCTTTTAATGGTGGTTTTGGTTTATTTATGGTGATGGACCCCCTTGCTTTTTACAGTGTTTGTTAAATTTATTTTATTAATTAAAAGAAAAAAGGACACCCATTTATAAATTCCAAAACCCTACACTTTCTCTCTCCTCTCTCTCTCTCTCTCTCTCACCCTAGCTCCCCGACCACCACACACGGAAGCTCGCCACCGCACGTCTTTGTTCGCGCCGGGATTGGGTGTTGGTCGCGACTGGAGCGCTCCGCCGCCGTTGGGTGAGATTTCTGTGGTTTTGCTAAATGGGCAGAACCCTCTGAGTGTGAAGTTAATCATCTTTGTTGTTATTTAGAACGTAGAAAAGTGTTAATTAAACAAAATAATGAGTCCTTAATATGTTTATTATTAATGAACAAATAAGCCATTGGTGAGTTTATGAGAGTAAATCCTTGTGAATTATTAAGTGGGGTTCATGAAAGTTACGTATAAATTCAATTAGAGTGTGCCCGGAGCTTGGTGGTGTCGGCGACCACAACGACGAGTGTCTTTCTTTGTGGGACTTCATGAGTCTTTGGGGACCTCTAGATTTTTTTTTTTTTTTTTTTTAGATCACAACAATTGAAAGTGTGGATTCGAACCCGTGATTAATAGTTTTCTTGGATGTATACTGACACCGTTTATCTAGTGCTCTTTTTTGGGAATTTTCTACATGAACTTGTATTGTTTAATTTATACACAATTCCAAATAAAAACTAACTTCCAATTTGTACTTGATCGAAAGCTTGTCTTTAATTTATACATGACGTTGACAATTTCTGATTGACCGAAATTTCTCAATCAACACTCATATTAATAAAATAGTGTTTTTATTTTCAAGATTTAATAAATTATATAATTGCTTTAAAAATAAAAATTGTGGTGGATGTGCTATTTTTACAAAATAATTACAAATATAGTCAATTTTTAAAATATTTGCATATATAGTTATTAGTATTGTATTATAAGAAAATATGTAATAATACTCAATTAATTCAGTGACTATATATATATATATATATATATATATATATATTTTTTTTTTAGGTAACCATATTATAATTATTTTCTAGATTAGACTTTTTAAGTTTCTCTAAAAAAAAAAAGTATATATAAATATGGGATTCATATAACATTAGAATACTATTGATCACTATAACATTAAAATGTAGGTTTTATGACAAAATTAGTTGTTACTTTGAACTAAATTGTTACAAAATTAAAAGTGTAAAATTTGATTGCTCGACTCTCGAGTTAGTTTTATTATTGTCCTTCAACTTTTAAATGTTCAAATTTTGTGTCTAGACTATCGACAAAATTGTCCTTTCACTTAAAATATTTTTTTCTCGCTCCTAAATTATTTACTCTCTCTTCCTTTTCTCATGATTTCTCTTTTTACAAGTTTTATCTCTCTTCAATCCACATCTCTCCTCCACTTTCCCTTTTTCTTCCTTTCTTTCATTCTCTCTTCAATCTATCTCATCAAATTGTTTAACATGAAAAATCATATTATGGACGACCATTTCCCTACTTTAACTTGATGGCTCTTGTCTTTAAAGTTTCATAGTTTATAGAACCAACAAGAAAAAGAAAGAGAATAAAAGAAACATAAAAGGAAAGAGGAGGAGAAAGGTGAAGGGAAGAGATATAAAATTTCTAGAAAAATAAAGGAAGAAAGATAGAAGAGAGAGAAAATAATTTAAGAGAGAAAAAAATCATTTAGATGATTCTTGATAGTCTAGTAACTAAATTTGGACATCTAAAGTCGAGAGATCAAATTGAATAAACAGAAAAGTCAGAAACCAAAATTAAACATTTAAAAGATAAAAGGTCGAAAAACCGATCATAGGACAAAGCCCAAGTATATTATTCCTCTGAAGGAGGGCAACATGGAGATAGTTCAATTGACCTAAGAAAATGTTCCTTGAGAATTAAAGAAGTTCAAAACTAAAAAAAAAAAACTTATCAATGAACTAAACCAAAATTTATTAATGAACAAAAAACCCTATGTATAACATTAGGCATTAAATTGAGAAAAAATTAGGCCACCGGCAAAATATGGTGACCAAACAAATATGACCAGACACTCAACTCTGCTGCAGCTTTTAAGGGCAATGGTCCTTGACCTGTACAAGAAGGGCCATTACATGATAGAAACTTAAGACTTGGCTTCTTCTGAGAGCAGCTCATGCATGTTACAACAACAGATTCTCAAGCAGTGATCAACCCATTTTAACCTGGTTTCTTGCCTGGTAAATTTCTATGGTATATTCCTCTAGAAAGTTTAAGGTGTCCAAAACTATGGTCGCAAATTCTAGCATCTACTAATGAATGTCGCTTATGGTATATTAACATGGTTCTCGTTTCGGGAAAATCATGCTCAGTGAGCTCCCTGTCATATTCATGCCAAGATCCAGTCCTGGCGATTGAAGTGGATTCTCTGGTGTCTAGCATGGCCAGAACGTTGATCTCTAGTCTTGAATGTGAAAACTTCGAAGGCGAGTTGCTATCATTCAAAGCCGGTAATGAGTATCATCTTTTTGTACTTGTTATCGGTCCAATCAACTCCATTTTGCACTATGAAACGATGTTCTGTCATTCTTCTTTTTGCTCTTCTTGAGAAGTATGGAAGCATGGTTTATAGCTTGGGAAGATGAATGCGTTTCTCCCTGTAACCATAGCAGAGCCTCAGCAGCTGCATCTTTTTCTGCAAGTTTCTTGCTGCCACTGGGTTGGCCAACAAAGTCCAACCCGTTGAAGATAACAGTGGAGCGGAACTGGTTATTTTTTAATTGCCTAGTTTTATAAGTTGGTGCATCATGCCCAGCTCTCAGAAGTAAGGTCTGGAGCTGACTCTTGGAATTATCACCCCCAGTTCCATCACCATTTTTCTGTCGAGGAAGATTGTCGGTCATTGCTTTTTTTGATGGTACAGGCGCACGGCGACCAAAGACAAACCTACCCTCACATCGATCCTCCGACACCAACAATCTTATTGCTGATAGTAGTTCATTATATGGCTGCATATCTAATTTCGGATTCAAAAGCTGCAGAAATAAAACTCTAATTCATAAGGGAACTAACAGCACCCATCACAACTAGGAATAAGATTACACGGTGCGTAAAGGGGAAAAATGGAACAAAAAGAAAATGAAGTTCCAGAACAAAAATAAACGTACTTTTTGTTGAACAAGTTCATCAAGCTCCCTTTTAAGACCCAAATAAGTCTCGGCCAATGCCGGTTTCATGAAGAACTCCAAATAACCATCCATCATTTTGAGGTGACCATCCTATAATATTCAAGTAACTGGTTAAGCGTTTAGTTTTGAAACCAATGGTGAAGGAGTAATTTTCTGAAGTGAAGTTTAGTTTAGAAGAGAAAGCCGTACGAGTCCTCCGCTTGAAACGTGTCCTCCAAATAAAAGGAGGACTGAGTCAGAAACACCGGTAGAATCCCGAAGGAAGACTGAATTGACTTTCACCTTTTCATTAAACACCAGCCATGGGTAGGGAATTTTTGGAAAGCCAGCATTAACTGAGTTCTGTTCAATTAGCAAAACAAACAAACAAAGTGAATCATTTCTCTTAATGTCGAACACCATTCAATAATGCAAGTAAACCAAGTAGCCATGAAATGAGAAAAAACTTACCAAGTATAACATAACTTGACCATCTTCCATTGTTTTCAAAGCAACTGATTTGTCTTTGTTCTGTTCAAAATTATTCTAATCAGTGCCATCCTAACTTGGATTACTAAAGTTTCATGAAGTTATTAATCTGTCGCATGAGGTTGTGAACAAAAATAAAGTTCGTTTTATAAAAAGCATCAATCAAGACAACTGAAGCTATAAATCAAGTAATTTCACAAAGTTGATATAATCATTTATTTTGCTCGTGGAACTTTAATTGGTCATAGAAAACAATGCTAGCAAAGCCTATTGCAATTTAAAATAAAAAATTAAATCCCAACTATGGAAGGATAAAAGAGATAAGTAGACAGATGAATAGATCTATCTAACATAGCTTACCACAACAGAGCAGATTCCAGGAAACAAACCAGCACAGATGACTGCACGAATTAAATGCTCATCGTAGTTAGAGATGTAGGATTTTTCTGCATCCAAATCAACTAGACCAGTGTCTTTCAGCAAAAAGTAGAACTGTTTCCTCAGAGAGTCGATGGCTCTAATAGTTTGCATGGAGAGAAAGTTTCTATAACAGTACTCATAACCAGATTGCTGTCTTTCAGCATTTCTCCAACCATCGTAAGCTCGAACTAAGGCAAGATGATCACTGCAGTCACGGGCAGCAAACTGTGCTTTTGCTGATTCGGCTAACTGAATCAGGAAAAAAGACCCAATTGAAACCAATTCTTCTTGTAAACCATTGATAAAATAAAATATACAAAAGGAAAAAAAAATATTTGTCAAAAGCTTAAACGGATAAGTTGGAGTAAATTTAATTATATCAACTAACACTCCCCCTCACTTTTGGACTTAGAAATTTTAGAAATATCATTTAAGTGAAATTAATTTTAAATGGGAAGATAAACGGCATAGCAGAGATTTGAACTCAAAACCTCCTGCTCTAATACCATGTTGAATTGTCTTAAACCATCAATCAACTCAGAAGCTTAGCCGGTAGGTTGAGATAAATTTAATTATATCAACTAAAATAAATTCTTTACAATAAAAGGTTGGCGAACTTACATCCTTCTTATCAGGTGGCATTAGGAAAGGATCCCTCACACTAAGCCCAGCAACAATAGTCATAATTGGATCTAGACAGTTGAAAATAGCTCCTAAGATGAGCATTTTTCCCAGTTTAGGCTCGACTGGAAGAACTGATAAGTGTTGCCCTATAGGATGACAAACCAGAATTTAAGGTTTCTACCCTTGTAGAAAAAACAAATAACAGTAGAAATTTTTTTCAACAAAAAGAGAGGAGAGGAAAGAATCCACACCAAGAACAGTCAGATTTTCTTTCTCATCTAGAGCTCCGATTGTCTTCAAATAGTCTATGGCATTTTGAACCTTCAAGGAGAAAAACAACACATAAGCAAGGTGGAATACAAACAACAGACAGTGGAAACATAAAATCCAAGAAGATCGATATAATAGGCTTGTCAAATTATCTTCCATATAAAGTTACAGACATATATGATATAACTAAGACTATTAAAGTTGGACTTACTGATAAAGGCTCTGGCGGCTGCAATGCATTAGATAGGAATTCTGATATACTTCCAAGTTGCAGACTCTTGATTTGCAAACATAACGTTTGCAATGGGGTCCTTAAAAGTTCTGGCAGTTGATAATCAGAAAAAGCATCATGCACAAATCTGGGATAGAGATGGTAACATTCGCCAGGTTGAACACGACCAGCCCTACCTCTTCTCTGGTTGATGGGGAAGGTGGTTAACCAAGTCAGTGATTAATGTAAATGTTATTAAATTACCCACAAAAACAAAAAAGAAATGACATATTCAGTTAACATGAATCCATTTCTTTAACTTCTGAAGCAACCCAAAAAGTGAGAAAGGTATGGATCGACTGAACTCCTTATTCTTTTCTTTTCTTTTATGAAACTGTTTTGTTGCAGCTTATAGACTTGTACATTATATACAAAAAATTTTGGTTGAGAAAAAATGCACAAAGTTAAAATAGAATATGAGTTTGAAATAGCAAACCAACGTACAAAATCAAGTGCTATCAAGTATTCTTACTTGTCGTGCAGCCGCCTTAGAGATCCAGGATGGAAGCAAACAAGGCGTGTTGTTAAGTGCATCATAAGATGTCTCCTTTGCTTTTCCACAATCAACGACAAAGACCACGTCATTGATGGTGATACTAGTCTCTGCCATGTTGGTAGCTAGAACTATTTTCCTAACTCCATCTTCAGGTTTATCAAATATCAATTTCTGTATCAATCGATGACAAAAAAATAAATATAAAATAATTAATGCCAGATAAAATGCAGCTTCCAATTTCAAATATGCCAAGAAGTATTTCATATTATTGGCAATCACATGTGCAGCAAGTAAAATATAGTTACCTGCTCAGAGCTGGCCATCGAACCATGGCATGGAAGGAGCAAGACTCTGCTAGGATCCCCTAATAAAGGATGAGACTGGAGCTGGTCTTTTAAAGAGTTTATATCATCCCAACCGGTCATAAAAACTAATATAGCACCCGGCCTCTCCCTCTTGACAATATAAGAGAGGACATGCTCAATGAGATTGAAACCAATTGAGTCTGGATTCCAACAAGATAGAGACTCCTGAGTTCGATGACTGTATGCTGATAAGTTAGCAGCCTCATATGCATCCTATGCCAAAACAAGAAGGTTTAGCACGTGCATAAAATTTAGAGAAAATAAGAATGAAATATCAGCTGCTAGAATTGTCATCACCTACAATATCTTGGTCCTACACATCATATATTTTACTTACTACCGTGATTAATAGAATTATAATCTCAATTTGTTATTTGTTTGTCTCGCAGTTTTCTCTCTAGAGAATATAAATCATTCAAATACTACCCTAAAATTTCCTTACTAGCTGATATACCATCATAATCTTACACAAGATATGAGAAGAAGAATGTAAGTATACCTCAACAGATGAAGCAATCTGGGTCTTCCTTTTCTTTAGAGCCTGGGCTTGTTTTTGCATTTTCCATGCCTTATCTTGACCATAATCATCGATTTGATTATATGGAGTCAAGCGATAGCCAGTCATCTCTAGAATATTCTCCAGAAAGTGTTCGCGAACTGGGTATGTAAAACCCTGAAAATATTATGGGCGAGAAGAAAATTATAAGGGGTGAGAAGAAAGTTCATTCCTGTGAATGCTGTGATCACCAAAAAAAAGATCCAATCTACTATGGTTTAAAAAACTCGTGTAATAAAGAGCCAGGAAAATATAAAATAGCACTTGAATATTTATTTATTTTTCTTATAAACCAAGCTTACAATTAGAAAAGAACGAAAGAACATCAGGTGCCCAATAAGGCAATAACAGAACACTATGAAAACTGCTCAACCAATGAGAACTGTCATTTTCCCCTGCTTTATTTAGAAATATAAGCATCTGTTAAAAAACTGAGACAATCACATCTCTTGATTTTCTACCCAGTTTTAATTATTACACAAGCAAATAAGAAGGGTAAAAAAGCTTTAAATACCCTACATTTATCTGGAAAGTAAAGATGGAAATATAAACCTACAACATCAACACGCTACTCAGAAACAAGAAAAAAAAGAGCCAAAAGAAGGGAGAAAGAAAGAAGAAAGAAGAAATGGCCATTCATTTTTATCCATTAAACTTTATCATTTATATAAACTTACAGGAATATGCATAGTTGGAGCACCACCGAAATAAGAAGAAAAAAGTTCTGCATTTAGAGTTGCGCTCATCAAGATCAACCTCAAATCCCGCCGTCTAGGAAGAAGGTCTTTCAAGACAATCACAAGGAAATCTGGTAGAAAGATTTAAGTTGGTTAATCTAAAACTTAAAAAATTAATCAACTGCTATGTTTAAATTTTAATGTCAGCTTTATTAAAATGTAAAGATATAACTTGCTTCATTAATCTTCAAAAATAGATACATGGATACAATACAATATCTTAATGTTTTAATATTACCTTCATTCATTCCACGTTCATGAATCTCATCAACAATAACATGAGTTACACCTTTCAAATTTCTGTCAACGAGCAATCTTCTCAATAGTATACCAGTGGTGCAAAAGAGAAGACGAGTATCCCTCCCTTTTATACCCTCCAACCGGACTTTATAACCAACCTTCCAAGGAAAGAAAAATAGAACCCAAGTATAAGTTAATCAAAATGTTATCTAGAAATTAACACACACACACACACACAAAAAAAAAAAAAAATCAAAATCAAAATCAAAACACCAGTTCAGTAACTTACAGACTCCCCCAGTTTCTCTCCACGTTCTGCTGAAACTCTTTCAGAAACAGCCATGGCAGAAATACGTCTAGGCTGAGTACAAATAATGCTACAAGAAGCTCCACGAGAAGCTTCTATCTCAGATTCTAAAATATACTGAGGAAGCTGTGTGGTTTTACCGCAGCCAGTTTCACCGGAGACGACAACAACCTGCATATCATCTCTATAAGTCAGTCAGAGTTCATAATAATGTGTTTACACCAGCATGAATTATGCTTATAATTTAACATAGTCCATCAAGTACCTGATTTTCTGAAATGGCTTTCAACAATGTTTCCCTCTCTTTGAATGCAGGGAGACTTTTTCGAAATTCCATCATCTTTTGGCCCTCAAGAGATTCCTAGAGAAATATCACACGTCGAACAAGCAAGTACTTCAACAAATTGATTAGAAAGAAACGTGGATACCAAAAAAAAGAAACGAATTATACTAACAGAAAGTTAGGAAATTAAAAGAAAAAAAAAAACCTGCCAATCTTTCTGTTGATTCCTCAGTTGCAAACTTTTGCGACCTAGAATTTTCTCCATGACAATGCTTTGTGCTGTCGAAGGCTCCTGGTGCTCAAACAGTCCATTATTGTTAGCACCATTTAAAGCAATGCCAGATTTTGGCGAGTAACTATTTGAAAAATGTCCTCTTGTCACAGACTTTTGAGATTGGTACAATCTTAGATGGCCTTCAACTTCCCTTTGGACCCCAAAAGGTAAGACCACCTGTAAATGACAATGAATATGAATGAATCATTTACTCAAGAACAATCAAGATGGGTTAACAATAAATGAATAACAACACAAAGGATGAAGAAGTAGGTTCACTCATGACTCAAATAGTGCACTAATCCTCACAAAAATACAGGTTGGTTGAAAACCATCTAATTAGGTACTAAAAAGATCTATATGAGTACTAAACAGAGAGTAAGCTGTATTTTCATTATCTACGTGAAGTAGAAAGAAAACTCCAACAACAAAAAAAATTGTAAAAAAAAAACTCTAGCGAAAATAATGTGCTTCTTTCATATATAAAAAAAAAAAAAAAAAGAACTCAAGCAACTTTGGGAATGAAAAAATAAATACCTCTCTTTGCGGTCGCTTATCATCCAGATCTGGCCTATAATTCGGCAAAGGATCTTTGCTAAATACCACGACTCTTGCATATTGACGACTGCCAAAGTAATTGAAAACAATGTTAATAAGCACCATATGGAAGCTGAAATAAATGATAAAAATGTACTTAAAAAAGAGTAATAAAGTAGGAATACCTATGCAAACCCATTCTGGTTGCCAATGCTGAAAGTTGCTCAAAATCACGTCTATCCTTTTTCTCCCTTGACACTACTTCTTGATCGTCATTGTTGCGTAGAAGCATGGTTAACTTAAATCTCCACTCATCTAAGTTATCAAGGGTTGATGAACTCTAGAAACCATGAAAAAAAATATGATGAACCAAAGCCAAAAGGCCAAGAGTGGTCAAAATAAGAACCGGTAAATCTAGCGTGACTGCCAGAATTATAGTAAGTACTCTATTTTTCAGGAGTTGAAGCTCGAAACAATATTACATTTTATCCACTCCCATTTCTCACTAGAGAATCTTTTTGTAACTAATTTTAATAGGATTAGCTTTTCGATGATCATTCACAATGGTAAAATTTTTCTCAAACCCACATGAGCCAAAAATCACACTGGTTCGTATGGTAATCAAGAATTTTCATCCTTATTCTCTCGATTCTTTTTACTATCATGGATTGGCCTAGTGATCAAGAAAGTCTTAAGAAATCAAAAAGTTATATGTTCGATTCAGAGTGACCATCTATCTATATATGAAATAATTTCCTATAAGTTTCATTGGTATTCAAATATTGTAGAGAAGCTTCAAATTCTTGGTTTTCAAAAAAATGACATTGTATATGACCTGGTTATTAAGAGGTTATGGATTCGAGTCAACTACCCTACTTTTAGAATTCAAAAAAATATATATTATAATGTCAAGCTATATAAGCTGGTTGGACACTCAAAAATGTTTTTTTTTGTATTTCCTTTGGCATCTTGACGCTACTATATTCCTTGCATTAAACTATCGCAATTTGATTTTAATACACGGATATCAAATGCAACTCCAATCTTTATCTCGAGGAGCTAAATACAATGGCATCAAACTCCAAAACACGCAACCAATCGCAGAAATAAAATAAAAAAAGATGCAAACAAAATAAGCATACCTTAAGCCCGGGCGGAGACCCAAATTCGATGTCGGAATCCTCACTGGACACGTCCTCATACGAAAACCGACCATAATTGGAAGAGGGCTGATGCTGCAAAAACGGCAAGGCAACACTCCTCTGGCTAAAACCCTTGACCCGGTCGAGCTGTTTGACCCTCGTCGCCACTTCGACCCACTTGGATTGGCCCATACATCGAACACCGGAGACGGAGCCATGGCGGGAGTGGAAGTTGAGAAACCCCAAGGAAAGGCTCCTGAAGAAAAGGTGTCTGAAGCGCGTTGAAGGGTTGGAAAATGGAGAGGAAGAAGTGGGTCCGAGAGAAATTGAGATGGAGGTCCTGATATAGGCGTTGAAGATGGTTGAGCAAGGCATTGTGTTTGTTGGGAGGGAAGTGATGAATTGATAGTTGCAGAAATTTTTGGTTGAGGGTTTTACTGTAATTGGGAGATTTGGATAGTTGGAGAAGAAGCTCCGGCAGCCGGATGAGATTGTTGTTGATGTTGTTGTTGCAGTTGCCGCCGAACTTTGTTTAGTTCGTTCCAACGCTTCAACCCATTCGAGCTGCAACTTAAAAACTTACAGCCTTTTGTTTAGGTATATCCTCTCCTTTCCTTATTCATGGAAAACAAAAAAACAAAAACAATTTTTTTTTTTTAATCCATATCCATTTTATTTTAATTCTTAAAAACGTGTTTGGCTAACAAGGGGAGTGAATTAAAGTATGTGTGTTTGGGGTAAAATAAAAGAAAATTAAAAGATAATAAATAAGTGTGTTTGGGAAGAGAAATGCAAATGATTATTGGAGAAATGAGAAAATAAATGATTATAAATAGAATAATTATTTCTGTTTGAGAGGAAGAGAGTGATTATAATAAAAATAAAATAATGGTACGATCATGTTAGTGAAAATTAGTTACGAATAAAATAAAAAATGGTTAGAAAAAAATAGAAAATTGTTAAAAAGAGAACGAAAATATGAGTTTGAGGAAACATTCTTCATTTTTTTAACCAAACCCATCATAAATATTTCATTCGATGAAAATGAACGATAAAAATTATTATTGATGGATATTAAAAAAAAAATAATGTTTTCTTAATATAATATTTATATTAAAAAAAATAATGTTTCTTGCTCATAAAATATCATTTTTTGTAAGTTTATTTCTATTTTATATAATAATTATATGGAATATAAACTTTAGTGCCACTAGATGATCAAAGTAACAAATAAAAACATGCAATATTTTGAATATATATTTTTATATATGAATTTTCAAACGTTGAAAAAAAAAATAAATACATAAAAAATTACAAATATTGTTTAAAACTCGTGATAAAAAAAGCATGGAAATTGATTTGAAATTCATTTAATTTCATTAAAATTTAAACAAAAAAAAAATTAAGTTATAAATAAGAGATAAATAGTACCTTCAAAGTATAGTTTCTAGCACGAATGTGATTTAATTATAAAAAGCATGAAACTTATTGTGAAAAGTGGAGGGGCTTTATTTAGAGTGATCACAATTGTTATTCAAACACTCCCATCAGTTCCTTCTGAAATCGACTTGCTCAAGTCTAAAATATAGAAGAAGTTTGATACAAAAAATGTTGGTATGTCGAAGTAACAAACACTATGACAATTCAGAGCTTTAATGATATGTACTTTCAAACTTTTAAAAAATACATATCTTTCGGGATGGGCACCCTTTCATGATGATTATCTTCATGATAAGCTATCTGTCATTTTAGAGGAGCCCGACATTGAAGGTTACCGTTCATGAAATGGGTGTCTGTCATTAAGGATTCACATCTTGTCCAACAATAAAGCAGGATTTATACTCAAAAGAAAAAGAAAATGGTTACCTAAATTATTTATATAAGTTTAATCTTCTCTTTAAGTAAGTATGCAAAAATATATTCTAACTAAATTTCGTAAATCAAAACAAGCATACGGAAGCTATACATATGACTTAATAACTTACATCTTACATGCTCCAATCTTCATCATTAAATATATTATTGATTTTTTTATTAAAAAAATCCAAGATGTTTAAAGAAAATAATAATCTTCTTTGTAATTATGCAACACTCTACATATACTGAAATTATGCCATAAATCATCACAAAAAATCAAGGTCTGAATCAGTTTGTAATTAGATAATTACAAGGGTGGATCTAACCTTTTCTTTTTTTCTTTTTTTTTGAGATAATTACAAGGGTTGGCTACTTGAACCAAATTATAATGCATCGTTAATATTATCTGAGGTATATTGGATTTGGCATAGGAGACACAATTTTCTTTTATTGTTGAGTTAGTTTATTTTTGACAAAAAAAGCGAGCATTAGCATCTACTTGATCACTAGTTCGAGTCTCCATCGTGCTCTTTAAGTAGAGTTTGTTGTCCTCCCTCCAAACTTGTACTAATATATATATATGTATATGTATATGTATGTATATATATAATATATATTTTTTGGCAAAATCAAATGATGCTATATTGCTTTTAATTTACAAAAAATTTGCCCACTTAAACTTGAAATATAAGAAGTAATATAATATCAGTTATAATTACATATTGAGACTATATATAGATAAAGAGAGATTAAATAAGAGCCATATTTGATTTCAAAAATTAAGGCCCATATATTTCATCAATCCATCATTTAAACCCCAATTTTCGCATCTGAAATCATTTGTGTATTGATTTTCTCTGTAATGGATCCTCAACCAGCACCGCCTCCCGCCGCCGCACAACCGCCGCCTGGAGCTTACCCTCCGGCGACCTCCATTCAGCATCAAAACTACCAGGATTCAATCGAATCCTCTCCCCGCTCGAACAACACCGATTCTTGGGACGAACCTCTCCCGCCAATTCCAGGCGGGAAGCTCCGCCTCATGTGCAGTTATGGCGGCCATATCATCCCTCGTCCACACGATAAATCCCTCTGCTACGTCGGCGGCGAGACCCGCATCGTCGTCGTGGATCGTCTTTCCTCTCTTCCCGATATCTGCACCCGCCTCTCACGAACCCTAATTAACGGCCGTCCATTCACCCTCAAATACCAACTCCCTCACGAAGATCTTGATTCCTTAATTTCAATCGCCACGGACGAAGATCTCGAGAATATGATCGATGAATACGATCGAATCACCGTCGCTTCCCCGTCGAAACCTCTTCGAATCCGTCTGTTCCTCTTCTTCACAAAGCCTGAAACCACGGTTTCTATGGGATCGTTGCTCGACGATGCGAAACACGAAACGTGGTTTGTCGATGCCCTAAATAACTCCGACGGGATGATTCCGAGAGGCCTTTCCGATTCAGCTACAATGGAGTGTATGGTGAATCTCGACGCGGTTCCTGGAATCGATTCGTGTAATGATATTGATATTATAGGTCATGATTCTCTTGGGCATTTCGACAAACAGGTTGTGAACATTGGTAATAATCTGGCTCATGATGCGCAAACGAGTCCTGTCTCTCCTGCTGTGGAAATTGATTCTTCGTTTGATTCGTCTTCTTCGGTTCCGTCGATGTCGAATTTGCCGCCAATTCGCGTTCGTGCAGACGAAGTTCAAGATTCGAAAGTGGGAACGGAGCAGAGGCAGCCATTGCCATTGCAAAACAGAGGTGTTGCAGGTTCTGCAGTTAGTGGTGGTTTGAGTCTATTATCGCCGGATTCTGTTGCCAGGTATATTATGTTGCTGCTTCTATGCAAATCAATCATTTCAAACGTGAATTTCACCTGCTCTGCTTCTCTACCTCGTTTTAAAAAAATAAAATAAAATAAAATAACATTATCGTTGTAAATTTGACCTTTGCCAAATATTCAATATTATTTCTGGTAATATATAACAAAACTTAAACTTTTCAAAAAAAAAAAAAAAAACTTAAATTTGTTAAATAATTTTAAATACAATCAAAACAAAATATGAACCTATTTTAAATTTTTAGAGAAGAACATGACAATTTTGTTAAAAAGAAAAACAAACAAAATATATTATAAGGGCAATTTTTTATCTTTATTTTGGCATCAAAATCAAATTAATTTAAAATTTAATAACTAAAATTAGATTTTAAAAATTTAGAGACCTAAATTATATTTACCATTTTATTTTTTCAATTGATTGCCTTCTGGTCTTTGTCATTTTAATTTTATATTTTGGGTTAGATAATATTTTGGTATCTAAATTATCACTTTTGTTTATTTTTGTTTAGCTTTTCAAAGTTTAATTTTAATTTTGAATTGTGATTATTGTTTTTTATCGGTTAATTTTTAAAATTCCATTTAATGAAATTCATTTTTTTTAAAATGGCTAAAGTTTGCTATTTACACTCGATTTCTTTAAAAATTACTTAGGAAAAATAATATAAAAAACAAAGTAGCTTTGACCAAATTAAAACCGACATTGAAGTCGACCGACTTTCAATAAGTCGATTTTGTTCGACCGGATCGGTTTTCATTACATGTACACCCCTCCGGTTCTTTTCTTTCCACTTTGACCCAAAGCCAATAAAATATTGAGAAACTTGCAAAAAGTCAAACGTATAAAATAATTACTATCATTTTCAAAAATAATAATAGTAATAATATATATATTGTAAATGAAATCTTTAGTACCTGTCATGTCTTTTCTTGCGACGGAGTATTAAAATATATCATAGACTATATAAATACAAATAATTCAAATTTGCATAAATTTATAATTATTTTGAGAGAATAGTTTATCTATTACAATTTTCTTTTAATATTTTCTCTCTAAATTTAAATATTCTTTTATTTTGAGCCTCAATTTTTAAGGTCTAATTTTTGTTTTGAATTTTGAAATTTATTTCAATTTAGTCTAAGTCTAATTTTAGTCATTATATATACATATATATATATATATATATATATATATTTTTTTTTTTTTTAAATCCGTTAAAATGGCAAAACTTACCAATTTTGTGGTATCTTATATTGTAAGTACTTTTCAACATATATGAATAATAGTGTTCTACATTGGTCTACAAAAAATGCATTAGATAGATAGATAGATAGATAAATAAATAAATAAATAAATATATGTGTGTGTGTGTGATAGTTTGATTGATGTCACGTTACCTATGCAACAGTTATTACCCTCAATTTGTATAGGGAAGTATTTGCAAGGTACGTATAAATATGAATAAAAATTATCAACTTCCTAATTTGCAAGGTCGTAATATGAATAAAAATTATCAACTTCCTAATACGAATATTAACCATATTTCTAAAACCTCGAGTTCTAAAACCTCGAGAGGAAGAAGCGTACCGTTGGAGACCATTAGCTTTTATCAACGAGGCAGTCCTTAGGACGTTCTCGTGCACATTGTTGTTCTTTTACACTTGATTGTGCCTATAAGGAGTTGTTTGTGGCTGCCAACATATTTGATTTTTTTTATTTTTTTTTTTTAATATTTTGAAGATTAATACGTCTCTCTTTTGCATTATTTTTTTCTGAATACTAAATATGAGTGCCATCTTCAAGTTATGTATGGAAAAAGAATATGGTTCTTCAATCAATTTTTTTTCTTTTTTTTTTGGTGTAGCAGCGAAAGTAGCATAACATCTGCAAATTCTCAGTTCAAACCCATGTATTTCCAAGACCAAGTTATAAGAGACAACACAATCTCAGCCATTCCCATAGCAGAAGCCGATGGTTTCATGACAAGTCAACAACTACAAGTTCAGCAGCCACAACAGTTGGTCCACACCACCACCCATTACTTGCACCACCACCACCCCGCAGTCGCCGGTCACACCCCGGTTCCATCGTATTATCATCATCCTGTCTACACACAAACACCATCTCAACAGCAACTTCATCAGCCTATTGATCAACAATATCCAGTCTATTTAATGCCCATTACACAGACTCAACCAACCTACAACATGCCTGTGCAGTCTAGTCCTGCACCTGCTGACACTCCAATGGCTTCACCCAACTGGCAAGCTTCCAGTAGTCCTACGATGGTCGCATCTCCAGTTGGTTACACCGATAGTAATCAACCGTCTTTCTATGCTCAGAAGACGGTTGCTGCAGCAGCACCTATGCCAGAAATGGCAGCAAGCGTGTATCGAACTGCGGTAACCGCAGCTCCTCCTCCTCTAATACAAGTTTCTCACAATCAGTTCCAGCAACCTTCTTACATGAACTATCCATCTCCCGCTCTCGCGGGCGCTCCTAATTATGGTTTTGACTACACTAATGCTGCTGCGAAGAACATCCCAATGAACCCGTTGGCTTCTCAGTACCAAACTATGGGTCAGGCAGCTCTACCAGATGGCTCACTGCAGCAGCAGCAGATCAGGAACGCATAGGCAATAATCACTGGCTTATAAGGTAAGACAAGCAAATTTGTTATATTTTTGTTTCCCGTTTCCCAAATTATTTGTTAACAACTTAAGCTAAAATTTAATAGTTTTAATTCATTCGATTGAATATGTATAATCCAAGCAACTGTATTCTTATTGATGTATCCTTTTCTTTAAAATGAGATAAGCACATGGAAATGATTTATACTATTATTTCTGGTTAATGAGATAAGAACATGGAAATGTTTTATAAATCAAGAAAATACTTGTAGTCTTCTATGATAAATCTTCAAACTGAATTAATAATTTAAGTCTAGAAAAGATAATAAAATATAGAAAGATATGACCCCAAAAGAGTTAAACTAAGAGAGAATGAGTTCACTTAGTTTCTTTTTATTTGTATATTTGTGAGTGTCTGAATTAGCATATACACACTTCAAACTATTTTCATGAGACATAACGTCTAATCCTACAACTTTTTTAGAGGTCAAAAAAGCTCGTTAAAAGTTAATCTCAGGTAGGTGGTTACCATAAATTGTACATATTTAACTTCATTCATGGACTCTACCAATGGTTAATCAACAAGACTATATTTACATCTTCAACCGTACTCTTTTCTAACAAAGTATCAGCAAACCTCCCTCAAATAACACCAACACGAGAGTAGCTCAATGGCCAATTGGTAATGGGTTTGAATCCTAGCCCCTCAAATAACCATTTATTTGTTCGCTCTCTGACACGTCTGAAGTACATTAATCACATGTTCAATAATAAAAGCTCGACCAAATTTGTATTGATCACACGTTCTCTTAACAGTTTAGTTTGAAGCTTACCAACACTCGAAGCATTCTTCGATCACGAAAAATCCATATTGAGATAGTATAAAGAGTGATAGTTTAATATCTAGCTTGCGCAAGAAGAAAATATGTCTGAGAGAAAAGGAGAGCAGTCAATCCACCATAAACATAAGGCTATATATCATCCATCAGCAAGATACTTTTATCTGCATTTATGATAACCTCTACCAACATTAGAGGGGGGATATGATTCCAATTCAATCCAAAAATAAAAATCTGCAAAAATAACATCACTCCTTTCATCATCTAATACTTTTCATCTATACTCCTTGAATCTCAAAAAGTTACAGTTATACCATCAAAACATACCTAATATACAGAGAAATTTGTACTTCTTTGACTAATGTTTTGACAGAAAAAAAGGACTCAAAACTTTGAGAACTTGTCACATTTTTCCAAGCAACCTTCATCTTGATTGCCATCAGTTTCAGTATTAGATTTTTCCCTTCAAATGAGCCCTGTTATGTTCTGCTACTACGCCCATTTCACTATTAGTCCTGCCCACTTTACACAGTTTCTTAACTGCCTCTATGATACGTATTCCCAGAGAGAACAAACAAATCACCCAAAATCAGTATGTATCATACCTTTACACTTGGGTGGTGTCAAGTTCTCTCTTCCCATTCGTAGAATGATTCAAAGAATTTATAATCGGATTGATCGACATGAAGGCTTGTCAGCCATTTGCCTGCCTCAAGCATGAGGGACTTTACCATTTGATTCTCGTTCTCAGTTTGCTCCCAAATCAAGTTTCTCAGCTTGTAACAAGTCATTCCAAAAGCAGGCAAGGAGATCTTTGGCTTTGGCTTATCTGTTGAGCAAAGAGCAAACGATTACCACTTGCAGAGAACAACCCAAGCAAACAATTTCTAAATAACACTGACAAAAATTGGAATTTTGGAACTAATGATGACCACAAAAGCAATAAATAGTAATCTTAATGAAACTGAGGCGTTGGAAGATCTCTACAACAATGATTCGTTCGAATTCATCTTTGACTTTGTCGGGAGTTCATCAAAGTCTCGCTTTGCTAATAAGGGGAAAATCTTTAGTATAGGCACAACATCTACATTAATGAAACCAAAAGAAAATTCACGAGGGTTTATATCCAAAGTGGATGAAAATATAATTTCAATTTAGAGGGTCGTCGAACAAAGTACACCCAATCCTTCAAGGTTTTTCTTCTTTTTAAGAGATACCCTAAGAGACTATGGTCACATCCGAGAAGAAGATTACCAAATCTTATAGTAGTAACAAACCAGAATAAGAATGTCGTGTTACCTCTACGGTGTGTCGAAAGGATATGATATGTCAAAAAGGCAGCATCCAAATTTTGTAATCCCGGACCAGACGGTATACGGTATATTGGGTACCTACAAGTGGGTAAAAAATTGAGTAACATGTTTTACAAAGCTGTTAATAAAAATTCAATCATTAAGTACTTACCATGCAACAGAAAACCAACTGGTTTCCTGGATATCACAACTTCTTAACGTTTTCAAATGGGGATGTCGTTCGGCAAGATCATTTATCTGTCACAACATAAACAATACTCAGTGAACTAATACTGAATGAACTAATAATAAACCTCACCACTAACCATGTAAGTCAATGGTTTACGTTCATGAGGACGAACCGTCTCGAGAAACTGAAAGAGCAAAACATTATTAGAGTTATAAGAAACACCGCTGCTTCTATCTCTAGGAGAATTAAGATCTCTGTCCCCACTGGCCAGCCTACCAATATAAATAAACATCTATTAGAATAGAAAATGCAACTTAGTAGAATAAAAGCTTCATAGTTTGTAAAAACAGTTAAAAGAGTGTTTGGAGCAAGGAGAATGAGAGAATATCGTGGGAAAGGGAATATGGTGAGAATATGGGAGACAATGATTAACGAGCATAATGGATTATTGGTGTTTGAACTTCATGGTAAAGAGATGGTTATGGAGGAATCGCTACCTGTGTTTAGGGTGCACAAAATAATTAAGGGGAACCATTACGAGAAGATGATATGGGGGAACCATTACTTGTGCTTGGGATGTTATGGAGGAGATGAATTGTGATTATGGAGGAATGATTGTTGTTGGATATAACAACGAGGGGGTGCTTGTTTCACATTTTTATTGAGTTATTACAAATGAGTTTTTACTAATTACTATTAAAACAAACACATTCAAACGAGTTAGTGTAATCACTTAAAATAATCACTCATTTCTAATCACTCATTTATAACTACCCATTTTTAATCATTCATTTATACTGATTCATTTCTAACCACTCATTTCTAACCTCATTTAAAAACTATTAACCAAACGAGTTAAGCGCAACACCTATACCAAAACCATTAACCAAACAAACTAAAATTTATAATCACTCAAAATAACTCTTCATATCTAATCACTCAAAATAACTCATCGTTTCTAATCACTCAAAATAATCATTCCACACTTTTGCAAACAAACACCTCCCAACGGGATATCTCCCCAGCAGTTAGAATCTGATTTCAAGTACTTATACGGATTAAAATACTCCAAACGAAGAAAACGTACCTGAACTTAGAATCTGATTTCATTGCAGCAGGATCAACATATATTTGAATACCAGACAAATATGGGACGTAATATTGATGAACAGAGTAACCTCCGTTAAGTACAAAAGGAACTCCGTTGCCATACGTACTCCACTCCTTGAAGGACTCCCACAGATCACTCAGAATGAAATAATTTTGAAAACCACTAAAACCCATAGTTCTCTGGAAATCAAAAAAAAAAAAAAGACAAGATCACAACAAATTTAAATCGCAAGAAGAAGAAAAGGGAAAGAACTCTCAAAAGGGACTACAACTTTCAAATGCATAAAATAGATTATGATCCTACTCTAGTGATTACTCAAATTTAATCAGAACCCCATCAAACTTATATGATATATAAACTTTCTTTCATTCTAACATTTACCTCAGAGAAGCTCCGCGCTGGAACTGAAGGATTTGTGGCGTCCAAGAATCTCTCTACATTGTTCTTCGTATCTGAAGATGGGCTCTTCGTTTCATCGATTTTAGTGAATCTCATCGGAATTTTTTGCAGATTATAATTCTTTCAAGGAGTTGCTGGAAAATCAAAGCGACCGTGGCCTTTGATTCCCCCAAAATGGAACGCAGTTCCCATCATTTCAGTGTATTCAAACCCTCCACAAAATTGAAAAAACAGAAAGAAGAATCATGCGATTGATTAAAATGAGGAAAATGAACTTAAACCCAACTGGAACACAAGTTGTACAAACGCCGATGAAATGGGGTTTACAAAAGAAAAGAGATGGATGCAGATTCTTTAAACTCTGCTTTATTCTTGAAAATGAAAAGATTCGAAATCTTGTCTAGAGAACATTGATTTCAATGGAGAATGAAAACCCCCCCCCCCAAAAAAAAACCAAAGAACAGAGGGATTCAAACTGATGAAATGAAGATGAGAAGTGGAAATTGATTCGAAATTTACGTAGCGAGGATTTTGAAGAATGTACGCAATGAATGACTCGAATGCGTTTTGAGTGAACTGAGAAATGAGGCGAGAGATGAAGAAGCTTGAACCAGAGAGAGTATTTGTAGCAAAATTCAAGAAATTCTGTTTAATTAACTCGAGCGTGTGCGTCTCTTTTGTTAGAAATTTTATTGAAACTGATTTTTTGAGTATCCAGAATTATTAAATATGAATTTTTTGGTGCTTTTAGAAATAATAAATAATTGCAATAATAATTAGTAATGATAGTAATCCATTCATTTGAATGTAATTTTTAAAATTATTTAGAATTAGTATTCTAAAGAATTTGATTTTGAATATTAGATTTATTTTAAAAATTTAAAAGTAATGATTATACTAATTTGAATCTAGATTTTAAGAATATTAATAATGAATATATTAATAATTAATAATGAACGTGGTCAAAAACTTGTTTGAATTTAATTTTTAATAATAATTAAGATTTATTTTAAATATTTAAAAACTATAATTTCAAATAAATTTTGTTTGAGTATTAATTTTTTTATGAATATTTAGTAAATATTATTATGATTATTTTTATGGTTATAATAAAAAGTTATTTATGATTGAATTTTAATAATTGTTCAGTTAATAATTTTTAAAGACAATTTTTTTAGATAAATTATAAATAAATAATTTGTTTGAATATAATTATAAGTAATTAATTATTTGGAAGGATGTTGGAATTGAATGATTGAACTAGTTAAAAAAATAATTTAGTAGTATCAATGTATACTCAGAGATCAATAATTTTCCCGACTTTATTTTGGTGGGTAATTGTTGAAATTAATCAATAATTTGGGGGGTACGAGGTAAATTAGTTTAGTGAAGTATTGAGCTTTGCCATGTGGTAGGTATGGCACGTGCAGCCCACGAGTAGGTGAGGCACGTGTACGTTGAAAACAAAATTTAATATATGAATTGTCAAATTAATCTTGGAAATTTTGTGACAAAATAAATTAACACTTTTGAAGAAAAAAAAAATCATTAACATACTTCCCTAAAAAAAAAAAAGTAAATTATTGATTACACTTTTGTTAACATGTTTATAATTCCTAATTAATTGATCGAATTAACACAACATAACCATGTGTTTGGCATATACATTCAAACGTTTATAATTCCTAATTATAGATCAATCCTATTAAGTTGATTTTAAATATTCAAATTAAATATTTATTCTAAATAGTAATTTTAAATACTTATAAAAATTATCGTTTTTTACAGTAATTATTACTAATCATTATTTCTTAAATACTCAAAATAAATTTTCATTCTAAATATTAATTTTAAATACTCTTCAAAATTACATTCAAACAAACTTTTAATTTCGATCATTACTAATTATTACTTTTAAATACTCCAAATAAACATTCATTATAAATATTGATTTTAAATACTTTTCAAAACTACATCCAAACAAACTTTTTATTGTGATGGTTACTTATAAATATTCAAAATAAATTTTTATTTTAAAGACGGTTAAAGTCTGAATTCCAATGTCCTTCGAATTATTATTCAAACCGATTGTTTTCAGCCACTTGTTCTTAATCGCCATTACAAAATCGTATTCAACCATCCAAAAATAAATATAACTCAACTAATATTTTAATATATGAACTGCTAATAAAGAGAGAATTGAAGGATTTTTTTTTTTTTTTTTTTTTTAATTGAAAGTTGGAATCAGAATGTTATGACATAAATGAGTTGGGAAGGGGTCAAAATGAAGGTGGGCCCATAAAGAATAGAGAAATGGATTCTGTGGGCCAGTAGAGGCCCAAGATGGAAAAAGAAGTAGGCCCAATTAACATGTAGTTTGGTTTAGCATCATCCAAATTATAACATATTCTATTCTATTTTCATAGGTCAGTTTAAAACAATTCATCAATCAATCACATCATTATCCCTCTCACTCTCATGCTCAAGCTCTCATGTTGAGGATTACAATTTTGAAAATTTGAGAAGTCTACTATCTTTATAAGAGAGGTAGGTTAATATTTTATTAAAAAAAATAATCCCTTTCTACTTCTAATAAGGAAAAAAGTTTGTAGTTGAAACTCATCATTAGTTGTTAATTACAGACTCGACCCACTGATTAAGTGGATGCTGATGTATCACTAGTTTCAGTTGAGCTCATTTTGACCAATTATAATTAAACTAAAAAAAACATGTATGCACAAACTTTATTAAATCAATGTACAAATCAATTTGTTGAACCATATCCGATAATAGTTACAATAATCAACTTTGATGCGATATTTCTCAAATATCAAAAACAACTACATATTAGGCTCTGGTTCGATATCCACTTAAATATAATAAAACACTTTAGTTGATAATGTTTTTTCAATAGATTTGCATATAACTCCAATCAAGAAGTCGACAACATTAAATCGCCATCGAATTGTTTTAATTTTCAATTCAACGAGAATTGAATTAGGATATTTAAATTCAAGATTGTTTTTGTTTTTTTTTGTCACAAATTAATTTTGTAGGCTTTCCCACAGAATTGTAGCGCCAAGCCCACGAGGAATCAAGTGTGGGCTTAAATTGGGCCAAAGCCCATATTTCCTTTATTGGGCCCAACTAAAAATGTCCGCATTGAGTAAATTCCACGTGAAAGTGAGAAGACTAATCTCCCACGGGCTGTTTGGATGGGAATTTTGTGAGTGGATTTTGATTTAGCGTTTAAATAAGTAACTATTTTGAGTGATTAAAAATAATGATTGTAATAATAGCTCGTTTGAATGTAGATTTATGTAAAACAGTTGCAGCCAATCGCTTGTTTGGATGTAGATTTCTATGAATAAGTTAGATGAATAACTCGTTTGGATGTGGATTTTAGCGACAATAACTCGTTTGGATGTATATTTTACAAAAGAGTTTTAGGTAACAACTCGTTTGGATGTGAATTTTGGTGAAGATATTTTATTTGTATTATTTTTTTAATTTTATTTATATGTACAATTTTTATATTAAAATTTATGTACAATTTTTATATTAAAATTTATGTTTCATTTTTATACATAAACTCTCATTTACATTAATATTTATTATTTTGTCTATTCTGACTATTTCGTTATAGAGGTTTTTTTTAATATCTAAATTATTTAAATAATAATAAAAGTTTATAATTTTCAAATGTAGTCATTTATGTATTGTTTATCGATTGAATAATTATTATCAACCTATTTTCATGCATTAGATTATTATTGGTTAAAACATTATTTGGATTCAATTATTTTTATATTAGTTATTCCACTTTCAAACGTCTCTAATTCATATAAATTGATTTATTTTATAAGTTTTAAGCTTACTTTAATCGAAACTTAATTTAATAATATTTTATTATAAATAAAAATTTTGTTAATTTAAAGATAAAGATAGATATTTATTGTAAAAAAAAAAATCATCTTACATAAATAATTGTAATAAATAAAATTGTTGTCATATTAGTTACTTACTAAAAATTGTAAAAGTAATGTGTGACAGTATCATAATTCTCACGTGCTCTTGAAAAAATTAACGTATTTTTTTATTATAAATTTTAGAAGCATGTTTAAACATTTCATTTGTATTTCATTAATATGAATTTCAAATTTATCGTATGTACTACTTCTTAAATTTTTTATTCTATACTGTTAATTGCAAAGTTTATAATAATTTTTGTCATGATTTTTTAGAAATATAAAGTTATTTAAGCGATTAAAAATAATGAATTATCGAGGTAGTTACAATAGCTCGTTCGAATGTAGTTTTTATAAGATAATTTATAAGTCCTTGTTTTCTAAATAGTCGTAGATCACCTTCCAAACACCTGACATCTTCTTAGTCGTAGTCAAAGCTTAGCCATCACATACGAAACTTCATCGTCTTTCTCTCTCTATATATACCCACTCCTTTTCTTTTCTCGGCTCCCAACAAAAAGAAAAAAAAAATGAAGACATTTTTCCTTCGGACCAATTCACAGAGCGCCGCCGCAATTTTCGCCTTCCTCCTCCTCTTTCCGCCGTCTCTCGGCGATGAGGATACACCCGATTATCGTCCCGCCCATGGTGTGTTAATCTCTTCTCTTAATTTTAATTATTATCTTAATTATTTCCATTTACGTACTCTTTAATTTTCTCTCCCCAATTAATGTTGGGTGCATTTATTGTGTGTGTTGGATGAAATAATTTTACAATAATATTTATTGGAAAAATAAAAGAATAATATTTTCATTTAATTGCTAGCGCGTTGACCTAAGGCGGCTTTCTTTTCTTTTTTTTCTTTTTTTTTTTTTTTGCTTTGACCCAGTCAAAGTGGACTCTAGAATTCTCCCTGTTTTTTTCGAATTGGGTGATAAAAATTGTACAACGATGGAGACTAAGTCTGTAGTGTCACTTGAGTTATGCTCGCTTTCGTATCAGTAAGAATTAAACTATTAACAAAATGTTGTTGAAATTTATGGTGGATTGTTTGGTTACGATAGACGGTAAAATATTATAAAAGTGATTTATTTAAAACCATGTTACTATAAGAGTTAGTCGCACTTTAATTTTAGTGTTTGAATATAATCAATAACATTATCGTAACATGTTTAATTATGAAAATCGATATTTGTAACCTGTTTCCAATAAAAAAAGACGGTGTGACTTCGGTTTAAAATAAATGAAAATATATCATATTCAGTTTAATTGAGAGTTATTGTTGTTAAAGCATAAAGTAAAATATTATTTTAGTCTCAAAACTCTTACATTTGTTTTTTTTTTCTACATTTTTTTATAATTCGATTTTAGTTATTAAACTGTGTAGTTTACTTTATTTTAGTGCATTAACTTTCAAAAGTTTTTTTTTTTTTTTTTTTGTAACTTTATAACAAACTTAATTTCGTTTTTATTAAAAACTTTGAATTATTTATTAATCGAAATTAGTTCAATAATGTTAATAATTTTAAGACATGATATAAAAAAAAAGGGTTGGAATTCAAATTTTATAATTTTAGAAAATATAATGTAGTATATGTTTGGAATAAAAAAAAAAAAAATTATTTGATGATCTATTATTGCACAATGACTATAAATGTAAGTAAATTCTTAAGTGTTTTCATCTATATCAGCGTTTTAGTACAATATTATAAATATTGTATTATAAGAAGAATAAGACAATATTTATTAATACAATGATTAAATTTGCTAATCTTTTCAAGGAATTATATTTGTATTTATATTCTATAATTGACTTGTTTTGTAAGTTTTTTTTTTTAAACACACAAAATTTCACATGGTAAAATTTCAAAATTGGAGAAAAATCATTAACATAAAAAACTTATACTAAATGAAAAATTGCTACAATCAGACACATTTCTCTCTTCCGACTTCAGTCACCTAAACATTATTTTCAAAACTTGTGTTATTCTCGCCAGGTACCTCACTCTCTTACAATATTATACAAAAAGGAAAAGGAATATAACTATTGTACATCAAACTTAAAGTGATTCTGACTTGGATGCTTTGAAACTAACGCTATATGCTTCTTTTATTGTGTACGGAGCATATTACAACTTTCCGATGTTAGACAATTTTCTACTAATATTTTGCCAACAACACAATAGTTTATACCATTTAGAAAAGTTAGTCCATATAATTTGAAAAATTAGACTTTAGCTCATATATTTAATTAAATTTAAATAATAGTTTTTATCCTTTGTGTTAATACAATAAATGTGTTAAAGTGAATTGTTCATCTATCAATCACGAAAGTACGAGAAAAAACAGAAATTGTTTTTTTAATTTTATCAAATTATAAAACAAAAATTTGTTTTTCTATATTGTATGAGCTAATTTTTATTTTTTTAAATCATTGTCTCTCTTTTTATTTTTTTTATTGGATACTAACTAAACTTTAATTCTCTTCCTCTATATAAATCAAACTTAAATTTGTTTTTTTTTTTTTTTTTTTTGCAAGTAGAAAATCCACAATTTATAATTAAAAAAACAAAGAAAATCAAATTTAAACTGCAAAATGTTTTCATCTCTTTTTTCTCTGCATTTTCTTGTTCTTCAACTACTCAAACCTTCCCTCTTGGAAACCATGGCACAGTCAAACCAAACCTTCCACATTGATAAAATAATGACAATTTTCTCCCTATCTTCCCCATCTGTGCTCATTGGTTTAACTCTTCTCCATTCACACATATTTCCAAATCCAATGACCATTTTCGTCAAAAAGCTCCACCAATTTCATGAAATACCCAATCAAAGTTGAATTAATCTTTTCAATCCTATCTCAAAAAGTCAAGTGTTTGTTCGTGAAACATGAGCATTGTGGGTAGTTGTTGAAGAACAGGCAAAACTGTTTCCCCATTAATCTTTCTTTGTATTTACATTGAAGAACATTTCAAACTCTTTTGAGAAATTTCTTTCTACAGGGTTTGTGTTTTTTCTTCTCTCAAGTTCTTTCCATGGCTTTCAAACTCCGAATCCTCTTCAAACCCACTTTAATTTTCTTCATCTTCTCAGCTTCTGCTTTTGAGCAAACATCGCTGGATCATAACTTCAAGGCCTGTGCGCCTAAATATTGTCCAAACGGTCCCATTATTAGCCACCCCTTTTGGATTGATGGTGTGAATCAATCTTCCTGTGGAAACCCAGATTTCAAAATCAAATGCAATGAATTTCACTACCCAGTTCTTGAAATTTCATATGAAGATTTCATCATCAAGAACATTTTCCCCCAAAACCATTCGTTTCTGTTGGCTTATGCTGAATCTTCCTGTCCCTCTCACAACATTAGCCTCGATGGTAAACCGTTTCGTTTTGGTCTGGATACTGAAGATTTCTTCTTCTTTTATGGCTGTTCATCAAAGCCAGAGAAGTACATCCATGAACTGAATTGTGGAAGCAAAGAGAATGGATATTCTTTTGCGATTTTCCATGAGTTTCTTCTTCTGGAGGATGAGAAATTTTCCTTCAAGTCATGTAATCGTTCTGTTCGTGTTCCTATTAGAAAGAACTTGATTGATAATTTTGCTGATTTGGAGAACATGAATTATGTTGATATTTTGAAGACGGGGTTTGTTCTGAATTGGACTGCAGATGACTGCAGGGACTGTGAGCCAAATGGTGGGTAATTTACATTCGAAAACTGGTGAAATGTCTTCAACTATATTGCCTTAGGATTACTTAGTTGGGTTGTGATTGTCTTGTATTCTTATCTCGTTTTTAGAACAGTTTCTCTCTTCTCCGCGTAGAAGTACCTAACACGACACTAGCGAACCATGTCAATCATGTGTTTTTTGTATTGCGTTTTCCTTTAATTCTTTGTTTTTCCAATTATTCATAATAGAAATCGATCCATTTTAGGGTGGCTCAGTGGTCAAGAGGGTATTGGGGTGCTTAACCGATGACGAGTTCAATCCATGGTGGTCATCTACTAAGAAATTAATTTCTTACAAGTTTCTTTGACATCCAAATGTTGTAGGGTCAGATGGTATGTCTCGTGATATTAGTCGAGGTACGCGCAAGCTGGCATGAATAATCACGAATTTCAAAAAAAAAACCCCCGAAATTGATCTATTCTTTAGATAATGTGTGCATCCATCACAACATAATTGTTAAGTAGGGAGTAGCCCACCTATTTTATATATGCTCGAAGGTTTTTCTACTTTTTCAACGTGGGATAGTAGTAGAATCTTCGAGATGGTGCCTCTTTTGAGTTCACTAATCTTGAATCGGATCTCAATTTCATTTTAGTTGATCGAATATCCGTTTTGATTTATTGGACTCGGATACCATATTTGATTGGGTTGACATCTATCTCAAAACCAATTGAAAATGAGCAGAATAGCACACCTATCTTATAAATGCTTGGAGGTCTTTCCATATTTTTCATTGTAGGATAATAGTGAGATCTTGAACACTGTTTTTGTGTTTTCATAGCAACCGATATCATTTCAATAGCTGCTAATTTGGTGTTTTGGGTTGTGTTTTTTTTAATGATTTGCTTGCTTTGTTTCTTGAGATGGTTGTTTCAAAGTTTTATTGTTATCTTTAATCTGACGTTGTTTCCTTTTCCTCGTTGTTTAATGTTGCAGACAATAGTAAGGATATCAGAAAAAAGATTATCATTGGTAACAACGCATGACACTTTTTCTTTTAACTCTGTTCACATGTTTGCCTGCCCTGACAATTGATTTAAAACTATTGTTTTGTTTCATATGCAGGCACATGCACTGGTTTTGGAGCCTTGCTCTTAACCTTAGTTGTTCTATTCATCTGCTACCGACGTCGTCGAAGGTCACACATGGTGCCGGATGTGCAACGAAGCATTCCCTTGAATGTTTCGAATCCGTTGAATCCGTCGAATCACCCTTCTGTAGAAGAACTTGAGAAGGGAGGTTCCTTCTTGGGCGTTCAACTCTTCTCCTATAAAGAACTTGAAGAAGCTACCAACCATTTTGACTGCAACAAAGAGCTCGGAGATGGAGGTTTTGGCACGGTGTATTATGGTAAGAGCAGCCATTTAAGTCCAATCTTAATCATTGTGCTTGGTTGCTTGATTATCAGTTGGTGATTTATTGATACCGTTGAGATATGCATGTTTGATATCTCACAATTATTTAGTCGGGATCCGGGGGCGAGGCCCCTGGTGGGGGCTCATGGACAATGCCCCTGAGACGAAACATGAACTCTTTTAAAACCATAGCTCTATTTTGATCAACATTCTATATTTGTATCTCTTTAACAAAACAGTTTTCTTTTCTGCCAGTGAACGTAGTTAACACACCGTTAGTGAATCATGTAAATTCTATGTGTTCTTTTTCACGTTCTTTTATAGTTTTTTTTTTTTTTCGATAATTGTTCTGCGTTAACAGATACGACCGTACTTGAATAGGATCTGTTCTATAGGATGTACTAGTTCTAAAGTGATGATTTTTTTTTTGTTCATATGTCTGTTTAGGCTTACTCAAAGACGGGCGTGCTGTTGCGGTCAAACGGTTGTTTGAAAGAAATTTTAAGAGAGTTGAGCAGTTCATGAACGAGGTGGAGATCCTTGCTCGCCTGCGCCACCGCAACCTCGTTTCGCTTTATGGTTGCACCTCACACAATAGCCGTGAGCTTCTGCTTGTGTACGAATACGTCTCGAACGGCACGGTGGCTGATAATCTCCATGGAAAACTTGCAAAGCCAGGCAAGCTTCCCTGGTGTACAAGAATGAAGATTGCTATAGAGACTGCTAATGCCTTGGTGTATCTCCACGCCTCTGAAATCATCCACCGCGACGTCAAAACCAACAACATTCTCCTTGACAATAACTTTTGTGTTAAAGTAGCCGATTTTGGATTGTCCCGTCTCTTCCCACTTGACGTCACACACGTTTCAACCGCTCCACAAGGCACTCCCGGCTATGTCGATCCGGAGTACCATCAATGCTACCAACTCTCCGACAAAAGCGACGTCTTCAGCTTCGGTGTAGTACTAATTGAACTCATATCCTCAATGCCTGCAGTCGACATCACGAGGCACAGACAAGATATCAACCTATTCAACATGGCCATCAACAAGATCCAAAGCCACACATTGCATGAACTCGTCGACACTTCTCTCGGTTTCGAATCAGACTACAAGATCCAAGACATGATAACGAGAGTAGCCGAGTTGGCATTTCGATGCCTGCAGAGCATGAAAGATGAGAGGCCAACGATGTTGGAAGTTCTTGACACTCTGAACATCATACAGAAGCAGAACGCTGATAAAGGGAGTGATCGAGATGTCGGCATTTCGGCAAAGGACGACGCGGTGTTGCTGAAGAATGGGTATGGATCTTCTCCAAGTTCCCTATCTGTATCTTGGGTTAGCAGTGGCACCTCCACAGCAACTAATGAAACTGTCAGTACCTAAGCCCTCTTTTCCCTTCATTACCAATTTACCCATTGTCAAGTAGTTTCTAATTATTTCATTTTCATCATTTTTTTTACTCTGGTAATCTTGTCCATGTTTTCTAGATGTAAATATGATGAACCAACATATATGTTTTTTGTGTGTACATTGAATTTATTCTTCATTCATTATACACTAAGTGTGTGGCATGCATATAATATTTAACATTTTTTGGTTAAATTATAAGTTCATGCTTTTTGAAATTTTGGGTTTGTTTATTATGAATTATTAGGTTGGATTGTAATAACAAAGCATAGGTTTAGGCAACTAAATCTAAAAATTAGCATATAATCTCATATTTCAACTATAATAACACTCTAAACTTTGTAATAATAGTTTTGTCATATAATAAAATTTTCAGTAATAACATTCTCTCAAACACAAATTATCACCATCTATTGCATTAAACCAAAATTATAACTTTCTATGTTATAAATAATAACTTTTGTCATTATTAATAATAATTAAACTATTACCCAAACAAACCCCAAAATTTATTAACTTGCTAAACACTAAAAGCACTACATCCTCAAATATCACTGGTTTGTATTTAATAGTAAACTTGTCAAATTTCAAACAAGTAATTAATTATCCAATAATAACTAACGTCAATTTCTAAACAAGTATACAACTATCATTAACTCTTCCACTCCTCTCCACTTCACTCTTTTCTACCAAAAACAAAAACACCCTTATAATAGTTTGAAGATTTATGTTAGTTGTGGTTGGATAATTAATTATTTGTTTAGAGATGATATCAGTAGTAGTTGAGTGATATGTTTGATGTGGTATTTGATTTAGTAGTTTGATAGATGATTTGATAAGTAATTAAGAATAGTTATTTACTATCAAATACAAATAAATAATTTTTGAAGAGCAGTAATCAACCACTCCTCTCTGCACAAATACAAACATAGACTAAAAGAGAGAATTTAAGAAAAAGTCAATTGTGAAAGGGACACAAACCTAAAATTTATTGTATTGAGTTGTAATTCAACAAAACATTTGTGTCAAAAGAAACACAAAGGTCAGATTTTTACCTAACCCCATTTCATTAAATTACAATTAAATGAATCATAAAAGCTCAAAAAAGAAAAAAAAAAAAAGAAAAAGAAATCAATGATTAAAGCCCATGAGCTTAGGAGCAAACATGAGGAGCCTATTCAAAGAATTAGGCAAGAATTTCCTAGCAAACAAATGACAAACATTAGTCTTAACTCCATTATACTCGCACCGGCTTCCACTCCTCAGCCTCTCCAACATTCCAACGTTCACATCCTTCCTAATAAACCTCGTCGGATGGGCCCCACCTCCAGACCAGTCAACCCAAGTCAACGTCCGGTTCGAATTCGTGTTCCTGAACCGGATTCCGACCAGCGTGGGGAGGTAGTGCTCGTCCATGTAGCACGACGGGCGGCAGTGCTTCTGGAAGACCGGGAAGTATTTCTTGTCGGAGACGACTTGGGACGCGATGGACCGGTCCATTTGGAACCATTGGGAGCCCTTGCGCCATTGGTTGGGCTGGATTGTGGGCCGCATTCGTGGGCTGTAGCGGCCTCGGCCCACTGGGCCTGGGAGGTCGTAGGACTCGATGAAGGTGGAGTTTGAGCCCAGTAAGTAATTGTAAATGGTGGAGAAGTTGAACAGAGGGATGCAGGACTCGGAGAGGAGGACGAATCTTTGGTTGGAGAAGTCTAGTAGCGCGTTTGCTAGTAGCCGCCTCTCTGCCTCCATCATGCTTGCTTCTCCCCATTTTACTTCCTGCATTTTATGTCATGTTAAACTCTTAAATAAAATAATTCTTTTTATCGTTTTATTTTATGTTCGTTTGTATTTATGAGTAAACAATCACTCTTAACAATTTATCAAAGCTTCATCAAACATTTCAACAAATTTCACATCAAATATATTACTAAATCACTGCTAACTTGATCTATCTCCAAATAAGTAATTAATTACATAGCTGCTACAAACATCAATCTCCAAACAAGTATTTAACTTCCGTTAACCTTTCATTTTCACTCTTTTTTACCAAAAACAAACCTACCCTTGGTCTCCTTTAGCTTTTACAATTTAGTACTTAGAAAAGTAAAATTTAGTTTTTATGATTTAATTTAAAAAATAACCATAGTCTTTTAGAATTGTTGGTAAATTAAATACGTAAATGTTCGTTATTCATGTGTTAATAATTATGATGCGAGTTCAATGATTGATTCAATGAAAAAAAAACGAAACATCTTTTATATAGTCACATAGAAGAACTTAATTTGATAATAATTACAACCTATAAAAACTAATTCTTAATTTTTATGTACTAAATTATAATTTTCATCGAAACATAGATATCAAATGTATAATTTACCCTAACTATCGTATAAATGTGTTATTTCTTCTCATAACAATCAATAGAAAAAGGAAGAAAAAAAAAGGGGTTTTGATTCTTATCTTTGTGTGAAATGCATTTTCATGTGAAAGAAGAACAAGGCACAAAGAAAAGAATGCAAAAAAAAAAAAAAAAAAAAAAAAAAGTTGGAATGTGAAATATACGTAAAAAATAATTGATCATAAAATTTTCTTCTACTTTCTTGAGTAGAATCAAAGCAATGCATGTGAACCATGCCTATGATCACATTTTTGGTATCTTCTTACCCGAAATAAAACTACTAATTAAAAAAAAAATCATATAATTTATTATATTCCCGCTAATTTTAAAGAGATGTTTGGATTTTAAAAAATATTTAGAACGAGAATTTATTTTGAATATTAAGAAGTAATAATTGCAATCAAAGTCTTATTTGAATGTTGTGTTTAAGACCATTTAAAATTAGTATTTAGAATGAGTATTTTTAAAAGTATTTAGATTTAGTATGCGGAATGAAAATTTATTTTGAGTAGTTAGAAGTAATGATTATAGACAAAAACTTGTATGAATGTAGTTTTTAAAAGTATTTAAAAAATGATAATTTATTTTAAATATTTAAAAGTAACGACAATCACAAATTTATTTAGATGTAGTTTTCTAATACTGTTTAGTAAATATTTATTTGAAATATTACTTGAAAATCTAATTACCAAACCCTAATATACGGGGAAGATAATTAAACTAATTAATAATAGCGTACTAAAAATATTAATAACATACCCGTCACAAAAAATAAAATAATAATAACATAACGTTAGTTTTACATTAATTTTTTTTTTGAAAGGATTAATTTTAAGAAAATTAAAAAAGTTAGAGAGAATAATCAAAATCCAGGAAAGGAAATTAAATTACAACCATTCGATCGTTGTAGAAGTTAAAAGGGTTACGTTTTTCTATAAAAGGCTTTGGAATCATAAAGTTGACACCGAAATTTGATTTCAATACACATTTTTTTAGAATATTTCTTACGTTAATTAATATTGTTTCTATTTCTTTCATATCAATAAATGCAATTTTTGCTTCTAAAAGTATTTATTCTAATAATGAAAAAGAATAATGTATTCATAATCATTGACCCATAGTTCAACTAAAGAGAAAAATTAAAAACAAAAAAAAAAAAAACTGAAAATACTTAACATTAAATAATATTTTAAAAAAAAGTTAATGAAAATTAAATTAACTAAAATACACGTCTTCAATTTTACGTTTTTAATCTCAAGAAGTTATAAATTAGTAAAAATCATTAAGAAAAATTAATGGTTATTACTTTTTTTTTTTTAATTATTGCTAAAAGTGCATAATTTTGTAATTTTGAAAATTTAATAATAGAAATTAATTCGTTAAATTTATTAAAAGAAAAAAAAAAAGAACCGTAATTGGTAACTAATTAGCGGGTACTAACCTTACTGGGGATTGAGCGACGGTAGAAAACAGAGGAGGAAGAAGCGGCGGCGGCGTTAGAGGAGGAGGGATGGCTACAATGAACATAAATAGAGTAAAGGCCAAAATGACCTTTGAAGAACATCTCCCAAAGCGGAGCTAAACTAACGCCGTCTTTTGTCAGAAACAAGAACGCAATCTTCGCCGGGAAGTCAAGATTCCGGCGAGGTACCAGCGAGGCCCTCCACAGAAGCTCCTCCTCCGTCATGTCGTGGAGGGTCGCCGGCGGTTTCATGAATTCACTCAACCCGACCCGGGCCGGCGGGAGAGATGGCGGCGTAGACTGCGGCGGCGGAGAGGGAGAGGAAAGCTGATTGAAGGTGAAACGGAGGGAGGATTGGAAGGGGAGGAGAGAGAAAGTGAAGCCGAGGGCGAGGCCGGCGGCAAAGAGGAGGAGGTGAGAGAAGAGGGATTTGAAGTGCATTTGGAGTTTGAACAAGAATTTGGGATCTGGGGGAGATGATTGTTTGGTTGACACCATTGTTGAGATTCAGATTTGATGATTGCTTGGTTTGGTCGTCTTTAATGGAGCGTTTGATTGATTTTTTCTGATTTTCTCTGTTCTGTTCTGTTTCTGTTCTGTATGCTTAGTTTTGCGACAGAGAAGAAAAGTCTTTCTTTATATGTCCTTTCTAATTAATATCCAAATTAATTATTTACAAGTGTTTCAAAAAAAAAATAAAAAAATCTATTACTTACAAATTAATTACCAAAACTTTAGGACAAATTTTTAATTTGTTTTTATAATTAAAATTTTCTGTATGATTTGAAAAATATCAGAAACTAGCTTTTATGTTTTTTAAAATCTAAATAAACTGTTTGGTAAATTTTAATAGAATCTTGAATATTAAAAATTAATTATTTCAATACTAATGATAATTTTTATCATCATTGTTTATATATCATTTTCATATTTAGTCAGGGAAAAATTTACAAAATTAGTCAAATCTATAAAAATATTTATAAATATAATCATTTAAAAAAATATATAAAATATAGTTATTAATGTGTATTGTTATCTGGTTTCTTATAACACAATAATTATAATACATTATAAAAGTGTATTAATAATTATAAATATTTAGAGTTTGCTTATATTTATAATAATTTTGTGAGAATGGCTCATCCAATATACTTTTTCTTAGTTAAATAACTAGTAGAGTAAACAAATATTATTTTCTTTCAAAACTATATAAAATAATGAGAATTTCTCATGATTTTTTTTTATAATAAAAATAAACTAATGATTTTGATAAAACATACTTAAACGGGTTGAAAATAGTAAAATGAAGTTGAATGAAAATCATAAAACTGGTCTAAATTGAATATAGTTCAGCTGGCACTAGCGATACATTAACATTTATTCTAACTCTAATTCGAGCCTTTGTAGTGTGTTTGGGAAGTAGTTGATAACTATCCCTCTTCTAAAAAAAAAAAACAAAACAAACATGACCTAAATTTGTTCGTCTTAAAAGACCATTGTTGACTTTTAGAATTCAAATACAGGCAGGAAGATTGATGATTGTTTATATATATATACACACACTAATTATAGGGTTAATTTAGTTTCTATTATGCAAATGATCTTTATTAAAATATGGTAAGTCTTGTGATTATAATTAAAAAGACCTAAACTGGACGTTAAATGCATGGCTAAGTGAATACGCGTGTTAAAAAATTGGTAAGTGAATGTAAAACAGCAAAGGTCTGAATAAGTTACCGTTACACAATTAGTCTTTCAAAACAACAAAACAAACTAATTAAACAAGTGGTGAGTTGGAATATTGAAAGTGAAAAAAACGGATGAAAACAGTAATTAACACCAACAAAACATAGTTTAGGTCAAACATATAATTGTTCAATTGACTCACATTAGTCAACTCAATGGAATCTGATTCGTCACTAATTTTATTAATGATATTTTTATTGGACTCACTTTTTTGACACTTCTCGTATTAAAAAGGTTAGAATTTTTTCCGCACATTTATATATATGATATAAAAACTACTCTCTTCATAGTCAATTAGTTTCAATATGAATATTCACACTATCTAATATGATATCAAAACTCATGTGAATTATTAAATGTAATAAAGAATGTAAAGTCTACCTAACGGGTAAAAAATTTAAGCGGGTATTTACAAAAAAAAAAAAAAACTTCACACTCCTTTTAATATGCATAAAGCATAGGACTCCCACCCGTTGTTTTCTAATATTTGGTCAAAATACAACCATCTTGAAAAAGAAAATTAAATAAAAAATATTGGCGTACATTAATTATATGTATTAAATGATTAAACTAAAACTAGAGGAAGATTTTTTTTTTTTTTTTTTTTGAAATTTTATTATTATAAGATAAATTAATTTGTTATTATTTCAATTTAGTGACTATAAAAACAACGAGAGATTGAAACGGAGACAATAACAAATAATTTATTGGACAAATTATTTTATTTATCTAATAATTTTCTTTTTGTTTTTATTTTTTTAATGTTAGCCACCATGGTCGACCGTCACGGAGTCTTCGTGAGCATGCCAGCAGCCCGCAGCCATCAACAAAACCAAAATATTTCTTAACGATCACGTGGAACTACCTACAAAAAAAAAAAAAAAAAAAAAATCCCGATTTTATGCACTAATTTAGAATGCCTAGAATAATTATACGTATGTATATATATATGTATGTATGTATTTAATGCATTAATCAATTCGGTTGAGTTCAACGATACTCAAGATTTTAATTTTAATTTTAATTTATTATTGTTTATTTTTTTTAAATCATGGGCACACTTCTATCAATTGAATAGTTGATTAATGACCGATTGAGTTTGTGACGCAATGATTTTATTATTTCGTGTTAATCCAATTTAGTACCTAACATTTATAGGCTAATTTTCATTGTTGAGCTTGAAAGATGTAGTGGAGCTTCCATAGGTTCGAATTGGGCCGGGCCAGTCTATTGGGCCTCTATTGATTTCAAATTAGAGTTGGGCCGTTCTTTGCTCTACGCCTTTCCAAGTCTAAACAGAATGGGAGCCCTAATCTTAGCTATGGGTAAGAGTATTAATTTTGTTGAATTATCAAAACAAATTAATTATCTTGTTTCAAAAAGAAAAAAAAAAAAAATCAAATATCTTGTTTACACTAAAATGGTTAAAAATGTTATCAATATCATAAAATATTTTACCCATAAACAACATATATTCTATGTATTATATGCGATCATATAAAAATGTGTAGTCTGGTATGTTTTAGTTTTACTTTTGATTTCAAATTAAAAAACTTCATACTAATCAAGAATGTCAATAGACTCACAATATTATGACATTATCCGTTTTAGACTAATTATCAATTTGTTTCATTTGTAAATTAATTACTCTTTTTCTTTTCTTAAATAATTTGGTACATTTGTCACACTTTCACCACGTTTAAATTAATGAAGTCCTAAAGGAATATATAATTCATCATGTTTTCTCTCTTCAAAGACATTTGTATTTTATGTAGATAGATTATGATCATATTTTATATTTTGATGTAAAGAAGATTTATAAAAAAAATAATTTAGTAGATATCGTGATATCACTGTATATAAAATGTTATGCCAAATGCTGGTAGGTGGTAACCACATGGATATCTAATATGACTATTGTTGTTAAATAATATTGGAGAAGTATAGACAATTCACATTTATTCGAGATGTTTAAAGAAAATTCTAGATCATACATATATATTCAAGATTGATGGAGAGATCTAGAACACACTTTGTCTAAGATTGGTGTAGAATTATCTAGAGTATATACTTTTGTCCAAAGTGCAATTGTGGCAAAATTATGATCACATGATTGTCTTGATTACCGAGGCAAGATGTGGCCAATTTATGGCTATTGGATTAAACTTGGATTCAAGTTTGGAAGTGCTATAAATAGGTGAATCTCCATTATTGCCAAACCATTCCAAAATCGAGAAAGTTTGTAACTCATATTTTTATAGTGAAGTTCTTCCATCATTGCCCAAAGTTTTTACCCTAATTTGTTTGTGGAAAACGGGGTTTTCTACGTTAAATTACCATGTCATTCTTTCTCTTCATTATTGTTACTGTGTTCTCAATTTATTTTAGTTGCTACCTTGCTCTATTCGATTACACAATCACAACAATTGCATGTTCATGTATTTTTGTGTGAAAAAAGTTCAAGATATTGTGTGCAAAGCTATTGATGCTGCTCGTAGGAACAAGAGAGGCAAATTATATGCTTTATGAAGTGGATTTCCAAATTCATAAGACATCTTTAATTTCTAGTGCAAGTGGAGATTTTGCACAAACATTCACAAACCAATAACAAACAAAGTGATCTAAATAAGACGGTATATATTAGATAACATGTGATTTTATCGTGATGATTAATGTAATTTATCTGTCATATAAATGTTCGAATGTGTACTCACATATTTTTATGTCCCTCAAGATATTAACCACTTTTAGATTCTACAATTGCAGATTCAATCTTAATTTTATTTTTATTAGATTGAATACATATTTTAGTTTAATAAGTTATGATATCATATTATACAACATAAGATTGTTTTTCAAAATTAATTGATGATGATTGAAATACTTCATTTACTTTTATAAATATCAAAAAAATTTCTCATCTTTTCAATATGAGATTCTTAAACAAACGTAAAAGAAATGAATTAGTTTCGATTGATCTTACACCAAGTGCGGTGTTATGTATCTTCAAGTACTGTGGTACTGGTATTTTCAATTTACTATCTTAATGAAGGTGATACGTATATGTAAATATTAATATAGTCCAATGGAACTATATATATATATATATAGCATTGGATAGTAGTTTACTCAAATTAATGATTAATTTATATACATCAAATATGTGTATAGTGATATTAAAAGCATATAATATTAATTTATAAAATGAAACTTCATGGTTTTATCCAATATACTTTCAACATAGATCTAATTATTAAACTAAAAGAAAAAAAATGTTGGATTATTCAACTTTAGATCACTATATTTAAGTATTTTTTTAAAAAAAAGAAGTTAGAAGTGAATATCTTTTATAAGGCCCTAAGAAACAAGAGGAAATTGGTTGCCATGTGTGTGGCCCATGAATCATGATGCCTTAGAGATGGAAGATGAATCTTATTGCAATTAGCAGGCAGTGTGGATAAGAAGCCTCAATCATCCACCATTTTCATAATGTATTCATATAGATGATATATTTAAATGCCAACAAAAACAATAATTCAACGATATTACTATAAACTCGATGATGAAGATGTCACATAATCAAATCTTCGTATCTCATGGTTGTAATATCAAAATTAATCGATAAATGGTGTGGTTATAAATTTAATTTTTCATCCTTAATTATTATTTAAGTAAAAGAAAAAAAAAAACATGAAAGTTTATATTGGTATCTCTTTTTTAAATACTTAGTCAATTATATGATCTCTTTTTTCAAGTAGGCATGCACTGTTCTTATATACCACCAACCACTACTATTTGTTTCTTTTATAAGTTTCCTCTTCACTTATTTTATTTAAAAATAAAATAAACAAGAAAGAAAAAAAGGTTCATTTCATATCTAACAAGAGGGTGTCATGTTGTTAAACAAGATGTGTTTTGTTTTAGAGTCTTTTGACATAAGTTTTTTAAGGGCCGGGGTCTTTGTTCGTAAAATTGTGGAGTGTTTATTTTGAGTATTTAGAAATGAAGAGTTATTTTGAGTGATTATAAAGAATAAATTGTAATAATAGTTCGTTTGTATAAAATTTTTAAAGAGTAATTATAAAAGCTCGTTTATAAAATCTTCATTAAACACTCAAAACAAACACCCCAAGTATTTAAAAAAAATAATATCGTGATGATCAGAAGGAAAGAGTTTTGTTGCATAAAATTATATATACTCAAATATCACTCTTCGATATTTTAAGTATCAAGAACAAATGTCTCTACTCTCCTTTATCTTTTGTTTAAAATTATTTATTAGTTGTATTTTCTTTGACATTCTTAGTCAAATTTATTTTATTTATGAAAATGATAGTTTATAAATTATTTAATTTTTGAGCTTGGTTAGTTAATTAAGTTGCAAACCATCAAATAATTAGAATAAATATGATAAAATTAAAAAAATATATATTATAAAGATGAAGCATGGGTTGGTAAAAATCTTATCCAATTGAATATTAATGATGATGATATTGAAGTTGAAATGGGTATCCAAAGTGAAAAAAGTGGGTCAAAATTATGAGATAAAAAGAGGCAATTCAACCCATTTTGATTAGGCAAAGGAAAGTGTTAGATTATAGATAGGCCACCAATTTACTAATAAACATAAATGGATAAAAATATAATAATGTTATTAAGTGCAATCCTAGTGGATTCATCAAACAACCATTTTATTTTTTTTGCCAAAAAAAAAAAAAAAAAACTTTTTAGAGTTAAGAGAGAAAAAATGGCAATAATATTGATGGGCTCAACACAAGCAATCCCATTTGTGTAAAGTATAGGTATAATGAAAGCAAATGTGTGCCATGCATCTCAAATCCTAGATTGTTTCATTGCTTTATTTGAGGTGACCACACTCACAAATTAATAAATTATTAATTAAAGAATTATAAAAAATATAAAATCCCAAGAAGCAATTTAAAAAAAAAAAAAAAAAACTTTTGAACATGTTATTATTTGACTATATATGTATGTGCTCAAAGTTCATTGGTCTTCATTTTAATTACTTTGTTCTTTTTATATTGGGCTCACCACTACTTATTTTGGAATTGGATATGTCTAGAATCTCATTTCATTTGTCAACATTTGTATTTATTTATCAAATTTAACATTTGAGTTTTTATATACAAAAATGGTAATTAATTTGTATTTATTTATCAAATTTAATTAGCATTGTGTCTCACTATAAAATAATTTCAATTGAGGAGATTATTAAAACTAATAGCATTATTGCTAGAGTGATATTACGTACAACATAATAATCATGATGTTACAAGTTCGAAACTTCACACCTTAATGTTGTTGAATTTAAAAAAGGAAAATTATTATTTTCATTTCTAAATTTATTAAAAAATAATTAGCTTCATTTTTTGACAAAAATATATGTTCCCAAAATTATCGAGGATCTTATATATTATCCCACATCATAATAGTGAGAAGTCATCCAAGTATTTATATGATAAAGTGAACTACTCTTTTTATTATCAATTGATTTTGAAATGAATACTCACACTTTTTAATATGATATATCAGAGCTTGCGATATTAATATATAATATGATGATTGATATAAGTAAATTTATTCCAGCCATTCAACTTAATTTAAATTGTTTTAAATTTATAACAACAAAATCTCTAAATTAAACAACAACCAAGTCTTTTTTACTATCACATTTATAAGAAATTAAATTAAAAATAACATCAAAATTGAATATCTTGAACCATTTAATTTATAAAACATGTTAAAGTTTGAATTATTTTATTGATCTACTCAGCTAAAAAGGTAGAGTTTTTTTTTTTTTTTGTTGCAATATCTTATATAATATATTAATTCTTGAGGTTACATGTTAAGCTCTATATTATTGAATAAAAACAAAATACAAAAGACATGGATATATGTTATCCATATTCAAGTTCATTAATGGATTAATATATTAATATTATTTCCCATGATTAATTAAACAACTTGAATAAAGTGTAAAAAGATGATACTCGAATATTATTGGATCATATTGATATAATTATAATCTATAAGATTAAAAGGTAGATATTTAAAAAATGAGTTGAATGGAGAAACCTTCTATGATTAAATAATAAAATATGGATTATATTAATCATGAGTGTGTGCCATACGAAGGCATAGCACAAGCAAGCACCCAAACAGAAGCTGAAATGGATGCTTAAAATAATTTAATTAATTAATTTCCCACTATTTTTGCTATTGCTAATCTTCACAATCTTCATGAAGAAAGCGACGTGGATAACCTTTTCTTTATATATTATTATTATTATTATTATTATTATTTAAATCATATATATATATATATATGGCTAAATTATAAATTTAGTTCGTAGGATAAAAGAAAGTTAGAGTTTAGTGAATATGAAACTTAGTTTTTACCTCTAAAGAAATATAGAGTTTAGTGCCTATAGTTTGAAAAAAATAGAATTTTGTGTTTATGATTTGATAAAATTTTTAAAAATAGTCTATGTTTATTCGTTAATCGTAGACAAATTAAGTACGTAAATATAAAGTCTCTTACAGAGAGTCGTCTTAATCTACTATTGATGTATGAATGAAGTGTTTTTTGTCCAATCAATTACTTATCTCACCATTTCATCGTTAAACCAATATGACTAGGTTCTACATATTTAATTTACCAATTATTACGAGTAAAATTAAAAATGAGTAAAATTAAAATTTTACAAAATAATTTACAAAATATTCAACATCAAATAATTAATTGAAAATGAGATAAGTAATTATTAGCAAATTATTTGACTTATCTCATTTTTAAATTGAGATAAGTAATATAGTTTATCAATTAATCATTTTGTTAATTATTATTAGCAAATTAAAAATGAGTAAATTAAAATTTTACAAAATAATTTACAAAATATTCAACATCAAATTAAAATTATTAGCAAATTAAAATTTTTATTATTTTTATTTACCAATTATTACTCATTTTTATTAGCAAATTATTTGATGTTGAATATGACACACATATTTTTCTCCATTTTACAAATTGAAAAAAAAAAAAAAAAAAAAAGGAGAGGGAGAGAACATGAGATAAAATCGAAGAAATGATGGATTTATTTATAAATTAGTGTTTTAAAGGGAAAGTTGCAAAAATCGAAGAAAAGATATTTATTTGAGATAAAATTTACGTACAATTCAATTTAATACTTGATAAGATAATGAGAAAAGTTTGATAAATAATTAAAATGGAGTTGTGATTTGTTAATAATAAACAAGAAGTCTATCTCCTTCTCTTCCTCTTCTCTTTCTCCCTTCCAAATCTCATCACCTTAAACTATATATGAAAATTATTTATCTAGCAAGAGGTGCAAAAAAATAGGCGTGTTCAATGAACCCGACAACTGAGAACGAGCTCAACTCAATTTGACGGGTTGAGTTGAATTCTAATAAATAAAAAATTATGGATTAGATTGATTTTTGGGTTGATCTAAAATTAATTTGGTTAACCAAGCTTCTTCAAATTTATTATTAATTTAAAAAATATTTATTTACCTATAACATAATTACATAGGCATATATATTTATTTTATTTTATTTATTATCTTTAAATTTTTCATTCTCTAAAAAATATTTTACACAATTTTTATGATATATATAATAGTATAAATTGAAGTTAATGATTAATTAATGTTGTTATGTAGATTTTTTATTTGAATTTAAAATAAAAACAATTCATTAACTCATTCAATCCAATCTGAAAATATATAGTTTATTGCTTAAACATATAAAGATAGTATAGGTTAGTAAATTGGGTTGGATTGGATTGGGTTATGTCCACAAATGGGTTGGGTCGGGTCATGTCCATAAATGAGTTGGGTTCAAATGAAAAATTGACCAACTCAAAATTTTGGGTTGGTCCAAAAATTTCTCTCAAACCCGAATCAACCCAACACATGTACACCCTACAAAAATTATCATGAGGGATTAAACTTCAACTAAAATTGATTATTTGAGTTGGATTATTTATATACACACACGTGTGTTTTTTTTGGGTACAAATTGATGGAGGGGAACCACAAACTCTACGTAGAGGGTGATACAAAGAAAACTCAAATCATTGATCGAATGGATGCTAATACATCAGTACGTGTATTTCTTTTTGTATACAACCTAGATATGCATTCTTATGCATTCCTCATAACTGCTCTCCCATCCATCATTAATATGTCAGTCAATTTGTTGATAAAATTTAAAAATCAAACTACCATTTATATAGACTAAATCAAATCACTAGATTGATCTCTATAACTCAATCTCAATTGACATCAAAATTAATATTTATAATAAGAATTTATTTTGATTATTTAGAAGTAATGATTGTCGTTCTTAATTTTTAAAAGTATTTAGAATGAATATTTACAAGTAATGATTAATAATGATTACAATCAAAAGTTTATTAAATATCAATTAGAAACATTCTTTCAAATCTCATACTTAACGCCCCTAAAATATCACAAATTTAAATTTTATAATTCTTATATATTGTTGAAATATAAAATCATGATAATTAACTTATACGCTTCATTAAGAAAATTATACTGATGTTGCTGAATTATTATTTTTATCTGTAATATGCAAATTCAACAATTTACATTGTTAAATTGCTATTTTTCTTTGCATATTCAACAATGGTTAGATGTGTATATATAGATTTCAATATCTTAATAGGAAGATTTTAAAGAGACATTTATTAAATATAATAATTAAAAATGAAGGGATAAGGTGTAAATGAGAGGCAAAATGAAGCTTAGGGAGGGTTTTCAAAAACAAGAAAAAGAAAAAAAAAAAAAAAAAAAAAAAAAAAAACAAAGAGAAAGTTGTGATTGGGCAGCGTGGCCATGTGGCGTACGCATCATCAGCGCGCCCCCCACGCGCATCCCGTGTGCTTGGCTCTGGGTTTCTATTACCTACCGGTTTCGGCTCTAAAAACCCAACCAAACGCCCCTTGATTGCTAATCCATTAACATCCCCTTTACCCATTTTAACCTCGTTACCAAACCATGTCAGTTTCAATCCATTTTTTTCTCCTTAATTATTTCGTGTTGACTCGTTGACTTTCCTTTTATCCGTTATGGTTTGAATTGTACGTTTATGTCCAAAGATATCCAATGTTCAATTTTTGTATATGAATTTTGTTAGAGTGATTAGCAAGCGCGTAATTAGTTTCTAATTAGTTTTTTATGGTTTGAATTTCTTATTTTCTATTTTGACGTGTTCTTGCTCCTCAACTTTTTACATTGGGATTTATCGATCTTTCATGTAAATTAGTTGGTTCGAAAGATATCTCAGTTCACTTTAGAATTTTCTCGATTTACAACTTTTCGTCTTTTTGTTTTGTCTTGACTCGTTGGAGTCTACTATAGTCCTTCATGCAAATTAGTTGGTTCGGAAGGTACCTCGGTTCACTTTAAAAGTTGTTTGTCTTGACTCAAGTTGTGGGTCGAGTTCAAAATGCTCTTTTGAGTTCATTACTTTTTCATTTTGATTTTGTATGCTTTATTTACTTGATTAATGAAGTGTTCTTAATTCGTAAGTAGATAGTTACTATGGATTGAACTCGTTACATTAAGTACCTTAAAGTACTCTTTCTTGATCACTATGCCACTATATGATGGTTAACTTAATTATGATTACAATTTACATCTATGAAATTATGGTTTTGCTATTTATTTTGTGCATATAATTTTAAAAACTTAAGTGGTCTCTTGAAAATTAAAATAAGTAATTTAAAGATAAAAAAAAGTAGTCAAATTCAAATATATCTTAAAAATTAAAATTATTATAGTGAAAGTGAGAAAAAAAAAACTTAAATTTTAAAAGTAAAAGCAAAATAATAGTAATAATAATAATAATACATTGGATAAGTTAGGTCCTATTTTATTTTTGATTTTAAAAGTTTAAGCTCGTATTCTCTGTCTAAGATATCATTTTCAAATGTAAAGGCTAACCAAATTTTATAATCCAAAACAAATATTTAGAAGCTATTTTTTTATTTTATATAAAAAATTATATGATCTATATAATTAGTAATAAAAAATAAATTTGCCACCAATTAAACAGAGATTCAAACCTTTAACTTATTGATAGGAAGGTGATGACATGTGTATTTATATGCTTGTTGATTCACTCTCTTTCTATATAGAGACGAGATAAAAGAGGAGAAAGGCAAGTCAAATTTGTAATTGTCGTTTTACAAATAATATAATATAATATTCTTTAATTAATCCAAATATTTGACTTTGAAAAAAGAAGTGTTAACAAATAATTACTAGATCAAACATATACCACTTGATAACGATGCAGCGGAATAAACTAGACAATGGCAAATA